>VWZI01010423.1:1775392-1839307 GCA_013396835.1 Psilopogon haemacephalus
GTTTGATTTTTTTTTTTTTTTTTTTTTTTTGCAATAGGCATTTTGGCAAGTACTGAATTAATTTTATGGTATTAAGTCAGCTGTAGAGAAAAATAAGTAAATTGTTGATGTATTGGAGCCAATTATGGGCACTGGTTCATGTGCTAGATTCTGTGTTTCTCCTTTAGATATTTAAATCATTCCAGAACACAGGCTGTCATTCCAAGTCTTTGGATGTATTTAAAGCAATTGAAAAATCTCTTTTTAACACAGAAGTCAAACACTATTGCAATCCCTTTAAATAATAGTTACATTAAGATTGTGGGAGGAGGTAAGTTCTGGTATCAAATTTCATTTGCTGGTAAAGGAGTGTTTAAGATACACAGAAGAAAATACCATGAAGTAAAAATAATGAGGACAACTCTCTTTTTTTTTTTTTTTTTGGTAAAAAAACCCTTGGGTTCAAAGACCACACTATCCTTGCCTCCTGATAGAAGTCTCTTAAGTTTCTTCAGAGCTTGATTGACCAGAGAGCAATTTGCAGCAAATCAGTGTACGACACCCAGAATTATACAGCATTCTCCTAAAAGGAGACTTTGCTATCATCTCTGTCATACAAACTGTCCTGAGGAAGGAAACTAGCAATTCAAATAAGCCAGTCATTAGTAAGTCTGAATCCTCCGAGTCATTAATTGTGAGTGGGAAGGGCAAGAGTGAAGCTATTGTCTGATTCTGTCAGTACAGTAAGAAAAAGAAGAGAGTGGTGCTGTCTAATTCAGCCTGAATTTACCCACATGAGAAAAGCAGGGACTTTGTCACGAGTGTGCAAACTGTTAAAAGAACATAAACTATCACAAGTAAACAGCTTCTTCAAGCCTAATGGAGAAAGCTCCAGCATGCTGCAGCATCAGTGCACTTATTGCTTATTGTATACAGTTTAACCTATTTTTACACTGACTGATTTTCTGCTTTTCACACAGCTGTAAGAATTCCAAGGTTAGGATGTAAAGGAAGGAGAAGCTTGTAAGCAAGAACTGGGCAGCTGGTGATGGAGGTTATTAACTGAGGACAAAGCAGACATTTACAACAGTGGGACAGTAAAGGGAGAATAAAACAGAGATCTTTAGTTATATTTTTCTGCCTTAGAAATATCACTTTGTCTATGGCAGTTCAAACATTCTGGGAAAAAAAAAAAAAAAAGTAATAATAAGAATGTTTAGGCTTCCCCTAGGCATTTTCCATGCTCTAGATATCCCCAGAATATAACAGAACATCCTAGCTCACCACTGAATAATGTCTCAAATATGCCCTTCCCCTTGCTGGCTGGAGGGACTAATTTATGAAGAGAGATTAAAAGAATTAAATATAGATAGCTTTGCTAAGTGAAGACTACAGTGGGACAAAAGAATAGCCTACAAATACATGGATGGGGTAAATTCCTGAGGGAGGTGAATTATTTAGGACAATAGGATGGGTTTAACTAAGAGTAATGGGATGAAATTAAGAATAGGAAAAATTAGGCTGAATATATAAAAAAAAAACAACCCCTCCTGACAGCAAGATCTATTTGGTCATGGATGACTGTCCCTTGGGATGTGATGAAAGACCCATCATTTAGTACGTTTAGGGGCAGGCTGACAAAACATCAATTAATGCACTGTGGGAAACAACTTTCAGAGAAATATGTGAGAGGAGTTAATAGGTATTGCTGGATTCCTTAATCTTTCTGTAATACACCTCATCAAACCAGCCCTCTAGCTCAGTGTATCAGCTTTGCCGTCACTCCACTTGGATGACGTGGAGCCGTCGACCGCTGCACAAGAGCCATGTCATCACCATCCCCTTGTCCAGGGGGGATGACACTGGTAAATACTGCAAAGTCTTCTCTTGGCATGAGTTTGTTTGGCAGGTCGAGGTGCAAACAACAGCTACCTCCGTCATAAGGCTCTTGTACTCTCAGGTTCTGAGCTATCCTTTCCCTTCTTCATTTTTAAACTATTCCAGCGCAGATGGCTTCATGTTGGGAACTCTCTGAGCACACAAATGCTTGAAGCATGTCCCTCACTTTAGAATGTGTGTTGGGAAGACAGTTGTTTCTGCCACCACCAGTGACTAAGACTAAGCACTGGAGCTTTAGAATTACATTGCATCTGAATTTTATTATCTGTTGTATGAAGGTAGCAATGGTTTTGCCTTGTTTTCAGCAAGAAAAGAGATGGTTCCTGTAACTAGCTGTGTGATCCTCTACTGTGTTATATGCCTAGGCATAAATAAGAAGGAGTTGCAGTACAATATGGTTTGTGCATACTTCGTTGTTGTTTTCTGTTTTTTCCTTAGGACCACACTAAATAAGGAGATGTGAGGTCCATTGCTTTTAAAGAGGAGGCACTGGAACAGGTTGCCCAGGGAGGTTGTGGCTGCTCCCTCCCTGGATGTGTTCAAGGCCAGGCTGGATGAGGTCTTGAGTGACCTGATCTAGTGGGAAGTGTCCCTGCCTATGGCGAGGGGTTGGAACTGGATGATCTTTGAGGTCTCTTCCAACCTAAACCATTCTATGATTATATGATTCTATAGAACTACACTCAACATGGCTTTACTGGCCATTCAGGCCCTCAAAAGAGGAACAATGTGTTGTGATGAAAAGGATGTGACTTTCTAGAAGCATCAGATTCCCATTATATTGAAGAGCTCCATTTTGACACTCTAAAATCATTCAGGGTTCCTGCTTGAGATGTGGAATGTTCCTGTATTGCCCCTGCAAATCTCTCTCACCCTGTCTCTGTGTGACCCTGCTGATTACCAAGGACTGTGCCACCACCCTGAGAGATGAATGCTCGGTGAAAAAGGGGCTTTGAGAAGGACCAGCCTCGCGCAAAATTAATTCAGCGACTCCAGTTTGTCATTTTGCCCTTCTTTTGCAAGGAAAAAAAATCCCAAAAACAAACAAAAAAACCCCACGCTAGTGATTTCTTTTGACTTAAACTGGGCATTCAAAAAGCTGTTTTTATTAATGAATCATATTAAGCCATCAGTGAAAGGCTCCCTGACTCTGTTTAAATAACAGGCTATGATTCCTCCCTCCCGCACCCCCCTTCCCTTTGGCTCCACTGCTATTAATTGAGGAGTTTCTTTGTTTCTTTTCTAATGAAGCTAACAGAACACATCTGTCAGGTGCTTGTATTCTTCACCCGTCTATAGTATGTAATAGCCCAGCTGGAGGCTATAATGCTACACAATACCCCTGGCCGTTACAGCAACTATTTATTCCTGGGCTTTTCCTCAGATAGGGATTTGAAAAAAGTCTGAAATTTGGGCCTAATTGCTATTTACACAGCGATAGACACCTGTTCTAGCTGAGACACTGGCTCATGAATCCCACACCTGAGACCTTAGGGAAAGCGAAGGGGAAAATTTCAAGCAGCTGCCAGTCCAGTTCAGAAAGAGAGAGCTTTTCTATGCAATATGTATGTACAGTACATAAATTTGTGCCCGTGTATTGCCATAGCTACTGTTTCACGGCCAAATGTTCATTTAAAGGCTTAACATATGCTGCTTGTGTGGACACATGTACACAACTGGGAGGAGAGAGTTTTCTGCCTTCACTTCTACATTTTTATTGGACTCTCCCAAATTCGTTGTGCCAGGATTTCTTTCTCCAAAGATCGGTGGCCGTGGGTTGCTGCCAGCCTCTGAACTTCCACTCTCGCCTCACGTCGTGCAGCACAATCACTTCCATTTCCCCCTTGTTTGTGCAAAGGATCCTGCTCTTCCTCTTTGTTTTTGTTCAGGGGAGTTTTTCTCGCCCGCGCACTACTTAGGAGCAATAGTCCATGGTGACGGTGGCAGTGGAGGCTTTGTTACTGGAAAGCTGCTAGCGGTGAGGATGCAGAGTGAAAAACCACACATGAATCTAATGTAAGTTAGCAGCCTCTCCAATGCAGTTAAGAGCTCAAATTGATTAAAATGCAATTAGCTCATAAAACTCACTGTTTATTACCTCAGATGTTTGTCAAAGACATAGAGCCGAAGAGGTTTCTTTCCTTTTCTCTCCTCTCTTGGTCATTGTCATTCTTCCTCCTCTATTTGTTTCTGTTCAATGCCAAACAGCCCCATTATTTAGGTGAGGGACTGAAATAAAATGTTATTGCCCTGCCACCTTACCACATGACAATGTCCTCTGTCACTGCCAGGGGAGGGAGCTGGGCTGCCTGCTTTGTTAAAAAAACACCTCTTCCCTGCTGTAATGGGGGGTGTCTCTGACCCTCTTGGTCAAGACCTCTCTTTTGTGAGAGGACTTTTAATTTTTTTTTTTTTTAATCTATTGATGCTCTATCATCCTGAACCCACCTTTACAGCATTCTCTTTTGAGGGGAGGGGAGAAGTAAGGGATGAGGTTGAGTAATTAACTGGAAAAATTGGTTCTTATGTCATGCAGGAGACATATGAGAGCTGCTGAACATCAAATGCAAGAAGGGAAGGTGAGGAACAGGAAGGTTAATAGATGGATTAAAAAAAAAAGAAAGGTGAGAAAAGCTCACATGAGGAATCAGATGAGACTACTGAGCCAAGCCAAATATTCTACAGGCTTTTAAAAACATATATCAGAAAAAGCCAAGGAACCAGCAGAGCTTTTGAGATGGGGTGGGGCACCCAGATTGGTGAGAGATGAAGGGAATACTGCTAATATTAATTATTTGCCGCAGGGCTCACAAAAGCAGTTTGGTAGCTGAGGACAGAAACAGAAATTCATTTCCCAGCGGAGGAAGAAAGAAGTAGTGAGTGATCTCAGGGTCACTCCAGGACAGGTGATAATGAAATTAGAGTTAATGAAGATTAGGAAGACACCAAGTCCAGATGAGCTGCCATCCTAAGGTTATGAAAGAGATGCTGGTAATAAAAACTCCCCGCACACAAAAGTGGATGCTAAAGGTAGAGGGAAATCATGCCTGCATCTTATTTATCAGGAAGTTTGGGGTAATAATAAGCTTTAATATTTTTCTTCTAAAGACTGAAGTTTTAACAGCCACGAAGTACCTAGGATCACAGACTTACCCTGGTAATGCATCTTTTCCGTCTCTGAAACAGCCTCCAGATTAAAGGGAACAGGTAACGTGGGATGGATTAGGTATAACTTCCTTGATATTTGCTTCTGTATGACACTGGGGCAACTTTGTGATGAAATGAGATTCTCCACCTCTAAGAGAGGTCCAACTACATATTTATATGTATATGCATTCACTGAAGAAGATGGATGTTTGCCAGTGTAAAACATGGGAAAGGAGAGGAAACCAGGCAAAACTGGAAAGGTAACTCCCTTTTTCAGAGACAATGAAGTGATGAGATGACAGCTCTGACCCACCCCTGGCTTGAGAACACAGCTGCCAGCTATAGCCTAGCCAGTGGGTAGGGACACAGTGGCTCAGTCTCCACTGTAGTGGCACTGATTTTGATTGCCTGATATATTATTATATTCAACAAGGCTACGGCCTGCAGCAGCTTTGGGGACACACTGTCTGTTTTGCTGTCTGTGTAGTCCCCTGGGGATGGGTTTGTGGTTACTTAATGTCTATGAAGAGAAGACTTTGAGTCTGTGATCCTTGCTGGACAAAACCTCTGATAATTCACAGCAGAATACAGAGTTTTTCATTGGTTTTAATGCCACGGCGGGCTGTTACTGTCCTGCCCACCTCATCTGTGTTTCATTAGCACAATGCTTTTGCAGGTTTGGTTTGGATTGTGCAGTTTTGTCCTCAGCATTGGACTCATCCACTACTCCTCTCTATTAATGCCAATATTTTCCTTATTTGACAGCATTTGTATATACAAACTGTTAAATTTGTTGCCTAACATGCCTTGTGTGTGTTGCAGATCCAATCACCTTCTTTCCCATTTCTGTTGTCAACGACATCTTCACCTGATCTACAGTAAGTTGGTCTTCAGGGCAATGCCTTGAAATGCTTTTCCGCTGTGAAAGTTTTGTGGGATGCTGCCTTGATTTTTATTTTTTTCTTTTTGGGTAACCCAGTAAATTATTTCCAGTTGAGAATAAAACCATTATGCTTTTGAGCAAACTGTAGTAACCCTCTCATGTGAATCATCTTTTTGTATGATGCTGTCTCTAAAGCGTCCTTATTGTCTAGGTAAATAATATTTATTCACACCGATTTTGGGTGTTACTTCTGTAATAATTTATCTTAACTTTTTTTGTCATAGATCTGCTTATACTTTTGATTGCACTAAGGCCTATTGAATATTGCATTACTCCAGTTCTTGTAGCTGGTACCTTCACTGTTTTGGAAATAAAATTTACATCTGTAAAGGATTGTGACTTTTTATGTCATTAGTTCTGCATCCAATTTCAGTAGTTTCTGATGTTTGCCTCTTTTTCCTTTGTTATTTTTCTAACAAAATGGCTTTATCAGGAAATTGTGGTTGCTAAAATGCCATTCCCAGCTCTATTTTCTTTGCCATAGATTCAACCCTTCTGCATTACCTATGAAAAATTCAGAGTGGGCAAAATAAATAATTGCTTTGGCAATCAATGCAAGTTTAGGGTGACCAGGTAGTCTGTCTGATAACATCACCATCATCACCATTTTGATTTATCCCATTACTAATGGGTTACATTCTAGATATAGGGGAAAGAGTTAATAGATTTTAAAAGCTAGTTTTAAGTTTGGGTCATTATTGCAATACTATTATGATACCTTTGTTTGAGTTGATGACCACTTAGTCATTGAGAAGTCCTGCTTATTTTCAGCAGCACTACACCTGAGATAAAACACAGTTTGTTTCTGAGAGAGAGAATTTGATATCATATGCTCTGATCTTCATCTGGGAAATATTCTCTGGACTATCATAGTTATACCTGTGTGTAATCTAAAATACAGAACATCTATACATACTCAAATGTATATACAAAGCATGCCTAAAAAAAAAAGCCATATAAATCTATAAAGTAAACCTCCTGAAATCAGTGAGACTGTTCTTCAGTAAAGGCATTGCCCAATGTATGCAAAGGTAGAAGATTTCAGAACTTCTAAACTCAGCTCTGAAAACCAAATGAATGAACTAAAAATTGATGGCAACAAGTTGATGAGGGCTTTTTGGGCTGCCAACTCTCTGAAGCCAGGACTTCACCACACTGTGTGTCTGTACACTGCCTTGCACAATAGGCTTTCGTTTTTTGGCTAACTCTTCAGCCCAGAGGTAGTGAAAAAGTTTAACAGTGCCAACACGTGAGACTTTCAAGGTTGGTCCTTCTCATGTGTGAATATCTGGTCACGCAGACCATCTTCTTACCAGAAACTGCAAAGCATCCTTGCAGCCAAGACAGTGATTGCTTACAGAGGAAATTAATATTGGGAGAATATTTAATGTCCTTTAAGCTGCCTTTTAATTCTATTTAGCAGGTGGAAAAAAAGGAAGAGATATAACAGCATGCGAGTAGCCATTTCTCAGTGGACTACTGAAAGGCTGGAGCTGCTGACTTTGGCTTCCAGATAATGTCCAACAGCATCCATTTGACTGGTTATGTGGAATAGTAGTGGAGTCCAGATGTGATTGAGCTGCTTCTAAGTTCTCAGGGAAACACGCCTATACATGATATAGATATTATACGGTTGCTTGGCATAGCCCAGGAGTTTATTTTACATCCAGCATTTAACCTCTTTTCCCCTCAAGGTATAAATGTTGCTATTGGATTTTCTCTGGTCAGATGAATATGTCACAGTGCAGATTAACCACTGGCAGTGATAAAGGACTTTCACTTGCCAAAACTAAATTTCTCACAAATGGGTCGAAACAGTCTGAGGTAAAGAAAAGAAGCAAGATGGGAAATCTTGCCAAATTTAGTCATGATGGTTCATTAAATTGATCTTAAGACCTTGGCACATGCACTTCGTCTAGGAGCTCCTGCTTTCAGCTAGTGGGAAGTGTAGGCTTGTGTGTGCCAGCATGCCTGTGTGTGCAAATGTATGTACACTTGTAGACCAGGTAGCAGGGCAATAGCTAATAAGGCAAATGAGGCTAACACTTCTCACACTGGAGTTCCTTGAAAGCCTGCTATTCTCTTTGTTTATTCCCACTTTCACCGTGTAGGCTGGATTTCCCTTCTCACTCTCAGAGCAATGTTGCTGTTCCACCATATATTGTTGCTCTTTGTTAATCACAGAGCTGTGTGCAAGGCACGTGGACTGCGGAAGGACCTGGTCCCTGGGTGGGACCTTTGCTGCTGGTGAGACCTGTCTGTCCCACCCTTCTGGATGCAACTGGTGACGCTACTGGATGTCTGAGTGCCTTGAAAAGCACAGCTTCTTCCCCCACCCCATAAACCCAATCAGTGTCTATTATTCTCACATAAGGAATGTCTCCCTTTGTTTCCATCATAACATAACTTATTTAAAGTAGCTCAAGTCACCTCAGATTTTTTTCTTGCTGAAAAACTGACCTGCCCTTGTTATTTTATTATTATTTCCATTTTTATCTTTTCTGCAAAGCTCAATGGCAAGAACTTTATATGTTCTTCTGGTTCACTGATTCTTTGTTTTTTTTTTTCCTGACATCATTTCAGTGGCCTTTATCAGTTTTCCACTCCTGTGATTTTTAAGTTTTACATGTTTATTGCCTTGTTAATTATCATGGAAAAGGGAGGGGAGGAGAGAAAGGGAAGGGAAAATTAGGATACACATGCATCTGTTGTTAATATATAATGGATACAGTAATGTTGTCCCAATTGTTCACCACCAAATGTTAGCATTCACAACAATGAGTTGCAAGGCAATGTGTTATTGAAGTGTGGTGAGTACAAGATTCAAAGCACAGATCTGCTTTCTGTTTCCCTTGACTTTACAGGACTCTATTCACTGGGAGATAATTGCAAACATGAGCATCTAGTAGGGAATGGAAATGGATATACCAAGGAACTGTGAGTCTGTTTTTTCTGAGTTACTGGGGTGTGCATAAATATATATATATGTGTGTGTATATGGGTATGATGTTGCTGGAGGTTTTGTGCAACTTGAACTAAAGAGCTTTTGGCTGGGCCTTTCTTGTCTTTAAAAAGTGGAGGAGCTGCAATAAAGAGGAAGAAGGTCAGTATTTTAAAATATCCCTTGGTCCAGATTTTGCTTGAAGAAGATGCCAATAATATCAGGCATCAATATATAGTAAAACAAGCATCAGTGAAAGCTATGTAGTAGCTAATTTTAAAAAAACAAAACAAAACAAAAACCCAAGTTTATATGTTTCAGCGGTGAGATTTCAAGTATAATGGCTAACATGGCAGACATCTATATGGTGCTTAACTTCATGCTTAATTCATTCTGATGAGCTCAGAAGCCTGTCATGCTATAAAGGCCTGTAGTAGTCCAGTTGGACAGGTAGCAGAACAGAAAGTTGCACCAATTCTTGTTGCAACCTGAATATGTATAGGATGAAATTGTCCTGCCTTAACTGAAACACATATGTTGAAACAACTATGGCAGGAGCAAAATGGATTTAGTTTAGGTTAGGTACTGGTTGGTACGAATTATTGTATAATACTAAATTATAGTGATATTTTTCGTAAGAGAAATAGTAACAGAAGAGAGTAAAGCAGCCTGACACCAAATAATTTTATGGGGAGTCAGTATCTAACTGATCCTAAAAGGATCTGGTGAGAACATCTTTGCCACTAAAGGGACAGAAGTTAGTCAGCAACAGTAGTGTCTGATCCTGGTGGTCTGGAGCTGGGTCAAAAGCTGCAAGCAGCCCAATGCCCTTCCTCTGGGTACTGAGAAGAACAGAGGGAAATGGCAGAGCAGTGCCCTTTCCACAGAAGTCAGGGGTTTTTGTCCCTGTTGTGTTTATGTATCACATTTCCTGTCTATGTCAGGCTGACAGCAAGCAGACAACTGTGGTACTAAAGGACTGTTTGGGTAGCATCTGTTCTTCAGGAGTGGTGATTTGCGAAGTTTTACCCAAGTCCTGAGAATAGCTCAAGCAGGAAATAGCACCCTGAAAGGTAGAAACAGTGCATTTATCAAGGAATGCAAATGAAAACATAAATATAACGGAAAGGAGGAGATGGCTAATAATTAGGAACTGCTCCAAGAGAGAGGATGGGTGAGGGCAGCCATCTCATGAAAAGGCAGGAGAAACCTTAAAGAAAGAGTCGCACAAATCAAGAAGCCTGCCTCTGGGAGAGCAGCCAAACCGACTCTGTCGGATGTGTTTAGTTCATGCTGCAGGATGTGGCAGGTCCTTCCACCCAGGGCAAGGACTGGAGCAAAGGGTGCTACAGCCCTGCGAAGACTCATGCACCTCCTCACAGGGGTGAAGGTGGCTTTGAGGAGAGGATTGGTCTCATGAGACTCTTGCTCCAGTGTGAAATGAGATCCAGCTTTTGGTAATGTTGCGTAAATTAACTCAAGTTTGATCTTGAGGTGATATTACAACATTTTGTTCTTGTGTAGTTGCTTGAAGGTTTGCAACTGGGTGTTTAACCCTGACTGAGCAGTATGTAAGGGAGTTTTTCTACCTCCAGCCTTTATGCATCACATTCCTTTGCAATAAACATATCTGATGTGATCTGTTGCTGAAAACTAAGGAGCAATTGCTCTAAAAGGCAGCTGTAGTGCCTGTCACCCAGCTCAAGCTGTACAGGTCTTGAAAGGGAGATCTGCACTCTGCCAACTTGGCCACCATGCCAAGAGAGCAAAGAGGAGCCATTTGTTGCACACATGAGGTAAAAGCCTCTTCATCAGTGCCTTGGGTTTAGGCTTGGATTATCATTTTGAGAATAGCTTTGGCTTGTTGGTTCAGGTCAGGCTTAGAGGAGCAGTGGGGAAGATTTGTCACTGGCTGGCACTGGCTGCTGGTGAGGTGGGTGAGATGGTCGAGAAGTTTTGGGCTGGCTGTGCAGTGAATGAGCTCAGTGTGAGCGAGGGGAAGCTGTCACTGCTCCTGGTGTCACCAGCAGGCCCTGCCTGGGGGCACAGCCCTCTGATGAATGGATGGCCCCCAGAGCACCAGGTGGGTTTTCCTCACAGGCAGCTCATGAGGCTGTCGTAACTGTCTGGATGTGTTCCTCTGTGATCTGTGCTAGATTGGATGGTCCTGCCCTGGCAGGGGGGTTGGACTCGATGATCTCCTTGGGTCCCTTCCAACCCTTAAGGTCCTGTGAAGTGCAGGCAGTCAAGCTGCGGTTCACCAGGCTGCTTCTCCTCACAGGGGCTGCTGAGGTGCTGTGTTTTGACTCAAAATGACTCCCGGGTGTGCAGCGTAGGCGTCAGAGTGTTCCAGTCTGGGCCGTGAGCTTACCCGCTTCTGGAGAACAGAATCGACTCTTACCCCTTTTCAGGAGTGAGAATGAGAATACAGCACGCCGATTGGAAGTTCTAAAGAGAAATTCTACCTACAAGAGCCTATATGCAAAAGGCAATCGGGTAGAGTAAGTACAAGACTCACTTGGCCCAAAGTGGCCTTCTAGAATCCTCCACCCTCGGTCGGCCTAAGTGTAGGCCGATACCGACCCCTGCCCAGCTGGGCCTACCAGGCCTCAGTGGCTCAGCTCCCTGCCCGCTGACTGCCTCACGAGCCATGAGCGCTGCTTGGAGAAGAGGAAGCACGGAAGGAAGGAAGGGGAGAGAAGGCAGGGACATCAAGTCAGGTACTCTCTTTTAAGCTGTGGTACGGAAAAGGAACAGAATAACCATATTACGATATCCTGGCCCCTGGCCTCTGTCCCGGCGGTTTTGTTTAAGAGGGACTTGGGATCCCTCAAACTACCACAAGTGAGAGGCTTTTGACCGCCTTGTCTCAACCAAGCAAGAAAAAAGGACGCGCTCTGCGGCGGTGGGGTAGGGAGCTGCTTCTGGCAGGTTTTGTACAGTTATAGGCAAGGCCCACAGGACATGCCCAGGCAGTTAGGTGGTACCAGGGCGTCGCTGACCTCCCCACGCCCCTTTGAAGAGGGTCCCACAATGCATGTGTGGTGAGAAGGGTGTAAAAGGAGGGGTGGTGGTGGTGAGACAGCCTCTTCTCTTGCCAAAGGACTCCAGGCATCTGCAATTAAGTTGGTTTTTTGCTGGATCCAAGAGTGATGATATGTAACTTCAGTCTCTCTCTCCTTTCTCTTTTCCATTTTTCTCTTCTTATTATTTCGCTGTTAAATGCTAGAATTTTATTTATCTTGGTTTTAGGTGTTAAGCTTTTTATTCAGAATAGCTGCTACACCAAAACTAGCCACAGCTGTCTGTTAGCCCAGCTGCTGAATAAAGAATTTAGGGGTCACTTGGGAGCCCTTGTCTGATTCCCACCCTTCCTCCTAATTCCCAGGAGGAAAAGGGGCTGTTGGAATTTTATTATTTCTCCTGAGTCGTTATCGTGACTCCTGTGTACTGCAGAAGTCTGTCTGAACATCATAGAATCATAGAATGGTTTAGGTTGGAAGGCACCTCAAAGATCATCCAGTTCCAACCCTCCACCATAGGCAGGGACACCTCCCACTAGAACAGGTCGCTCAAGGCTTCATCCAACCTGGCCTTGAACACCTCCAGGGAGGGAGCATCCACAACCTCCCTGGGAAACCTGTGCCAGTGTCTTGCCACCCTCATTGCAAAGAAATTATTCCTAACATCTAGTTTAAATCTGCCCTCTTCCAGTTTAAACCCATTACCCCTTGTTTGTCATTACAACACCTTGTAAATAGTCCCTCCCCAGCTTTCTCAAAGGCCCCCTACAGATACTGGAAGGCTACTCCAAGGTCTCCTCAATGTCTTCTCTTCTCCAGGCTGAAGAGCCCCAGCTCTCGTAGCCTGTCCTCATAGGAGAGGTCCTCCAGCCCTTTGTGGCCCTCCTCTGGACTCTGGAATCACCTTCCCATAGCCTGTTCTGTGGGGTGAGGCAGTGTCCCTGCAAAGGCTGAGAAACTGCAGACAGTGCAGGCTTTAGGAGGTTGGTTATAAGCTGAACATGGAGCAGTTTTGTTCATAGAGAGGCCTCTCTGCCTCTTATGAGCTGCATCTGACCTCCTACATGGCTCTTTCACAACATGTGTGCAAAGGGTTTGGTTTGGGCTGAGCACTGTCGCTCCAAGGAGCTGCAGCAGCCTGGGCACATGGAAAGGTTTGCCGTTCTTGGTCTGCAGTGAGAGCCCTTCCCTCTCCCAGTGCCATCAGCTCTGCTTTTCCACCACCACTCCACTTGCATGCGAAAATTTTATATTGATAACTTGAAAAGACATCATCAATGATTGGAGTCAGAGCAATGAAAGTGAAGTGCGTGGCTGCTGCCAGGCTCCTTTCTTGCTCCTTGGTGTTCTGGCTTCAGCATTCGAGCAATAGATTTAAATATAAAACAGATCATTAACGGCTGGCTCAACATCTGCTAATATTATTTTCCTTGCATTGTCTGTGTGTCTTTGTTTATCTCAGTGTGCTACTTTGTTTTTCCCCTTTTATAATAAGGATCGTTCCTTTATTTTAAAGGACCGCATCAATTTTCAATTGCTTGGGCTCTTGGAGCCTCCCACGCTCTGCCCACATGCTTGCGCCGCGTGAAGAGGTGGAGAAACAAAGCGAATGTGAAGCGTGGGATGATTGTTGCTTCAAAAAAACCCCAAACCAACAATAATTAAGAATCTGTTAGAAAAACAACAATCGAGTTTAATAAGAGTTTAACTTAGCTGCATGAGCTGGACACAGAGTGGCTCTTAGGCTGTTTCATAGGAACCAAGCAGCTCGACTCTTCAGGCGTCTTTCAAGTGGCATTGAAGTGGATTCATGAAACTCCAGTAAGGCATTGTTCTTGTTTCTGTTGGAGAGATGATTTGCTTTTTCCTGTAAAAAGAAGTTATAATAACCAGCATTGTAATGAAAATTCAAATATGAAATGTGATAACTTTGGTATAAAATCTACCCTTATCCTGAGGTAGCTGATTCATATCAACAAAATCCTGGGCAATTCTCAGCTGAGCCCCAAAGCCTGTTGTTATATTATACAGATTCCTCTACCTCCATACCACAGCACAGATCACACAATATGCAAAGTCACCAGCTGTTCAGATATTCATGGAGTATTTAAGTTTAGTGAATTGAGGGATGGAGTCTACCTTCTTACCTTGAAATCTGTCTATATTACTTCTGTCCTCACTCTCCCAACTTCATACCTCTTAAAGTTCATCAGATACATCCTGATTGAAAAAAAAAAAAAAAAAAAGAAAAGAGGGAAATTATTTCTGTAAATACCTACTGAACATAACTTTCTGTGGAGCAGATGGATTTATAATATGCTGTCATATGACTAGAGCTGTCTTCTTAGAACTGTTCAAGATGATATCACTCTTTACTTGCTAGACACAAGTACAGAGTGATTGCCAAGGGGTCTTTTCCAACAAACAGAATCAACCCTCTCCCCCCCAACCCCCTTACCTCTCTGCCATTTCCTCTTCCTAGACCTCAAGAGATCTACCATTAACTCAAAAAGTCTTTCACCACCTGAGAGAGGTTTTATTTTTCCAGGGTAGCCCACAACCCTAAAAGAACACAGAATCTCTGTTGCTTTTAAGGTACTTTTAGTTCAGGAAATCCAAGTTCAGTACCAATCCAAGCTGGTGCTTGCCCAGGAAGCACTGTGGGTCCCTTTGTGCCCCTTAGCTGGGCCTGGGGCAGAAGTACTGAGGTGCTAGCATGCTTGCTTGGTGACAAAAACCAGAATATGAGTGTGAAGCATAGCCAAATTCCCTTGCTGTACCCTCTTTCTTCAAAATTCTTCCTTGGCTGTGTTAATCTTCAGTACTTGTTGAGATTTTGCTGGGACTGGTAGCAATTATTGTACATTTGCCCTGGAAGAAGTCTCCCACCAGTGTAATACAGGCGTGGACTGTTTAGTGTCACCCAGAGAGCTCTTCAGAGTTCTCTATAGTGCTATGTTGTTAGTTACCGTTTTTAAAGGGGTCTTAAATTTGCCATACATATGAGAGGAGACAATTTTATGTTAATTATAGAATCATAGGTTGTTTTGGGACAGAAGGGGCTTTTAAAGGTCATGCAGTCCAACCAGACATCTTTAACTAGATCACATTGCTTAGATCCCTGTCCAACCTGAGTTTGAATGTTTCCAGGGGTGGAGCTTCTAGCATCTCAGGTGACTCTGTAAGAAAAAAATGAAATTGCTCTTCCTTGGCACAATTATTTCCTTTATCTTACCTCTGTCATGCTGAATTTTTACTTGGGTATGTCACATTTTCAAAAGGTTTGGTAAAAAGAAAATGTTGCCTCAAGTTTTATGACAGCTGGTAGCTAGTTTATGCCAGAGAGAAGTGCAAGTTATAATATCCAGTGTCTCAGGATGATTGGGCTGGAGGAGAAATGGGCTGCTTGCAAAATCCATTGCCCGAGTAGCAAAACTTGGAACCATCTCTGGTACTCACCCACCCTTTGGCTTAAGGAAGCATTGCAAGAACCTCTTTGGTGGTAACTTAAATAATAACTCATTAGAGTGAAATGTTAAGGCAGATAGTAGCTGAAGTAGCTCAGTAGTGATAACTCAGTAGTCTGAAAATTTCCTTTGGGTTTCTCGAATGAAACACTTCAAAAGCTGAAACACGTCATTCTCAGTATGAAGCAATAATTTGAAATACTGCAGATCCAGATGCTGACTTCCCACTGAATTAATTGTAAATCACATGCATTTGTACTGTCTAAGTCTGGGCAAATAGCTGTCACCCAAGGAAACAAGTTATGCTCAAGTCTGCATAAACAAACCCACACACCAAGCTTGTTTTGTCAGGCAAAAGTTCACTCCTAAACACAGGTGGGGGTATCAGACTGCTGACTTCCCTGCACAAAGACAAGGAAGTGCTATGTTTCATTGCTGTGGAAAGCCAGGATATCTTTCCTATGGTTCTTCAGCCATCACTTGTCTGGATCAGTGTTTCATGGCCTGCATTCACACAGAAAGTGGTTTTGGGTCAGCATCACTCTTTTTCTGTAAGTAACTTACAAAGCACCTGGCATGCGTTTGGGCATTGTATGGAAGTGGAGGATAAGGTTCATTCCTCCACAAAGGAAGTGTTGGAGAAGCATAATCAGGGATCAGATAGATCTCAAGCTGTTGGAGCCCATCACCAACATGAGCAGACCCCATGAAATAGCATCAGAAGTTGAGGTTCCCCATCTGCTTCAGGGCTGGCAGCTGCTTCACTGCCTGATGAAATCAAGGACATGACACAATTTTGCTTCTGTGCTTCTTCAGTGCTTCTCTTGTGTTTTAAACAAACTTTTGACTTCTGTCCAAATGCAGTTAACTGGGAAGGAAAGGAAAACTCAAATTGCCTTGCAAACCCACAGAAATAGGTGGTAAATAAGTGCAATCTGCTTGATATTTTATGGTAACCCAGCTCGTGTAAATCATAGCTTTCCAGTCTTTTGTTAAGCTACTGAGATTGAGTTTTGGAATACACTTTTGAAAGAATTCTAATAGCAATCTATCTATGTTGAAGCTCAGATCATCCACACCAAATTTGTTCTGCCTCATCACAGCCAAACTTATCCCGTGTCAGACACTGATAAATTTTCAGCAACCAAATTGGAATACTACCTTAACTTCTTGAAAAAAATAATCTTCCAAACCATGTGGAAGGCTTCAATGTGCAAGTAATTGAGAGCTCCTGGACAAGGACTTATAAAGGCCCTAATTCTTTCCACTGCTTTGAAACGAGGTTTTATGTCCCAGATTGCTATGATCTATGGGGTCTTCCTCAGCGAGCTTTTGCTGAGCAGGTGCCTGTCTGTCAAACTCCCCTGGCTTTTCACGAAAGCATCTTTTGTCATTGCAGCAAACGGCTTTAAAGAAAGGTATTGATGTATGAAAAGAAACTTCATTACTTCTGCTACCAGCTGCTGTGGAGGTTTCCTGAAAATCTGAGCCTAGTCTATCTTCAGCTGTTTTTGCAGGGAGGCAGACACTTGCTCTGAGCTCTGACTGTTCTCATACACACTTTTTCTCATCTGGGCAGATTCTCTGGGGTTTGGCATCATGCTGGCCATATGTTTCCTGACTGGCTTAGAATGTGATCAGATTGAGCTTGAGTCTGCCCGCAAAATGCTGTGTAGACATAGGCTTTGATGTGTTCCTGAGCCAGATGTAGCACTTTCCAGCATAAGGAATGTGGAATAACAAGTTTTATGACATCTGGCAGTGCAAATGTTACCCCAGATTGAACGTTGGTTTCTACCCAAAATGGTAATCTCTCTTTGTGGGCTGCACTTAGAGTCTGTATCTCTGAAGCTCAAGTGTTTTACTCACAGTTTGCGTTTGCCTGTGCAAAATAGATGGTGCCTTGCATGTGTATGCATGCAAACAGTTGATTTGCAGGTGGAAATAAACTGTTCCTAATAGTTGGAAATAATGAGAGAAATGAAGAGTCACAGAGAAACTGATATTCTTGTGTTATAGGTCTCAAAAATAAATGCAAGGGAAGAAGTGGCAGCATATGTAATAGGGCTGTTTATTGTCCCCAAGTTAAGGAATGTTTTCTTGACTGAGCAACGTCTCTGCCAAATGCCTCATGAAGAACTTTGTTGTGGCATCTCTTGAAGTCAAGGCAGATCGGTATTATTATAAGCCTCTTGGTCTGTCCTGGCCTGTTTCTGCAGAGTGACTGGACTCTGTGCTCTACAGTCAAGTACAGATGTCAACGCCCACAAGTTAATGCCAGCAAGGGAACAATTAAGATAATACCAAAGCCGTGAAAAATTTTGGGAAAGAAGCTGAGCAGAGAGAATCTGTACGTGCTGTCTATGGGACTTGTGGGCACTCAGCAACTCTAAAAAGTCAGGCCACTGATGGTGCTTAACACATTGACTTAGCTGCTGAGCTGCAGGAATGAAAACAGAGAAGTTTGGGGTGGGAGGGAAGATCTGGCAGACTGTACTTGTTTGTTCTCCTTAAATGTGTGGCAGGAGGCATCTAAGCACATGCTCCTTGTGCTGCAAGACTGCTTGGAGGGATGAGCTCAAGCATGCAAAGATTGCTAATACTTCCAATGTAACTTCTCTGTTCTGAGAAAATTGTGCATCAGCTCATGTACTTTCATCAGGCCATAGCATTGGGTTGTGTGGAACTGATACAAAAAACAGTCAGGAAAAATTATTTTTGCTATCTTGGATACTCCTTGGAAGTCATCATATCAAAATGTCGCTGCAAACACTATTGGGATAGGTACCCAGGAAGATCCTGGGAGTAGATCAGATATAGCATCTCATCCTAAAAGTGCTGTGTCATGTGAGCACCAGTGCCTCTCATCCTGCTGATGGAGCATGCAAGCATAAAGGGTACCCCACTGCCCCTCCCAAACTCAACAGCTGCTACTTGGAAGAGTCTTTCCCCCCCCCCTCCCCTAATTGGTATTAGATGATGATGATGCCACAGGCTTTGAAATATTGGAAGCCAGCACTGATCACGCTTACAGATATCTGAACAATGCAGTGCAATGTAAACTAGGCAAACAAATCCATCTGGGTTGCCAGAGAAGGCAGAGAAAAGCTCTAATCTTCTAGAAGCAGCTGTTGGCCAAGCTGACATTGAAAGGCATTATTTTTAAAATGAGAGCTTCTGTGTGGGTGATGAAAGCTGCTGAATTTCTTGCTTTGGACTGGAAGCACTTGTCAGTAGCCCAGACAGAGATCAAAATCACTGAATGCTGTAGGGCAGGACCCTCTTTAGTAGGTAATGGATTCCTCTCCATGCTGAGACATGGTTAGTTTTGCTAGGAGTATCAGGTTACTGGGACAGGGTGACAGCAGTGCTGAGCCAGAGCAGGACAGCTGATGGTGAACCTGAGTCAGCTGAGAGCTAGACTCTGGTAGGGATACTGCTTACCAAAGTGTATAAAAGTGAGAGACAGGTGTCTTTATCTGATTTCTGCTGGAGAAGTCCCAAAGTGTGGGGAAACTTAGGGCTAGGTGAATAAAACCTTCTTCAGGTAGTTAATAGCCTCTGGCAGCACAAAAATGATGTCAAGACTCTGGATGTGCTGCTCACATAAACCAAGCCACATCAATCAAAGCAGCTGTGTTCCAGGACAAGTGAATCAAAGTTGGGTGACAAAGTCCTCAAACCTTGAAATTACATGGTTATACCGATGAGTGTCTTCAGAGGCCTAATCTTAGTGCCTGAAATGTTCAGTTAAAAAAAACCAAAACAACAAAACAGTCCTTTAGGAGGATTCAGTAAGTGTGTGGTTTTCATCTATAACACTGTTAGCATTAGTAAGCATGTGGGTTTTCATCTAGGGTGAGATGATGCAGTGGCAGTTGTAATCTGTGTTGTTTTTTGCAGTCAGTGATGCCTGAGGGATGTTATAAAGATTTGTTTTAATTTTGTGTATGGGGATTACCAGAAAGATAGAAGGTGTCCCTGCCAAAATAGGTAGCATTATTATCCATGCTGCAGATAAGGAGAGTAGACCACAGAAGGCTTTGCTCAGATCTGTGGAATCATGGCAGGGCTGTCAGGTGTTAGCAATGGTGGGGCCACAACCCAGGCCTCCTTCACGGAGAAGAGACATGGTGTTGGAGGACACAGTGTTGGAGGCTGTTACGAGCAGCTAGCAGTTCCCCTGTACATAGCAACTGATGAATTAGTAAACTTGACTTAAGGGTTCTAGGCTCAGAGGCAGGAAGGAGAATAATAATACACAGTGTTAGTGCCTTCCTCTCTGAAAGCAAGTTGTCCTTTGGGCATTGGTACTGGTGGTTTGCCTGGCAGAGGAAACACAGAGTGGAGGAGAAAGCAAAACGTTTCATTATTCTCGCTGCCAGAGCGTTGAAAGAATCTGACAGGGAGACTTGTTTAGCTGCAAAGCCATATAGACCATATTGTCTAAATACATTTTGGTTTCCTGTTAAACTCCATTTGTAAGAGTGACAAGAAAACTAATAAAACCTACTAAGAACAAGGATGGTAATTTAGCACCCAGAGAGTGTGAGACAGCTGTATCTGAGGATTACCTACATTGCTCTCATGTCTTCAAGTGATGCCCAAAGTACAGATATTTTTTCTGATGAGCTATGAGCCTGCACAGGAGTTTTTTTTTTTTTTCCTGCTACTTTTCTCTTCTGGACATCTTCTGCCAGTCTTCTGAGGCTTTTCATACAAAGTTGTTGCAGGCCACCTTCACAGAGAAGTTAAAAGGTTTTGTAGGTGACACAATACTCCATTGATGAACAAAAAATGTCCTCAGATTCAGTCATGGTTGCTTTATGTAAGAAGTGTCCTTGATAGGCAGTGGTTTCTGGTGGCTTCCATCACAACCTTGTTAATCAAATAGGAGAGGTCATGTTTTTAGAACTGCATTTGTCCACAGACATGTAGGGGCCTAATGTGTCAATCATCTGCTTGGCAGTGGCCCCTCGATATACTGCACTTTCAGATACACCTAAACATAATTGTGCAAAGGATTCAACACAACAGAACTCTCAACAGCTTTGCTCTTTCCTGTTTGCTTTGACCACTTAATTTTTTTCCATCTAATTTTTGAAAAAGAGAAATGGTGCATTTTTAATGAACATTAAAAAGATAAATTCTACATTCTTAGTTAAAGGTGTTAATGTAAGTAGTGAAAAACAAGGAGGAATAACACCAAATAAATGATACTCAAAAAAACTAGAATATAATTTCTGGAATGTCTTTATGTCCAGGCTTGATATTTATGCAATTATATTTTGGTGTCATAAATTCTCCCTGACATCAGCCTTTATCTTAATAGTTCCTGCCCAGTGTTGTTATGAGGTCAGGTTGTATGTGGTTAAACAGCTGCTGTACTCCGACCAGAGGTGGAAGCATTTCCACGATGGTCTGAAAAGAACTAGTGTACAGCATTTGTACAGCTCTTTGGGGATCTTCCTGGATGAAAGGCACTATTATACGGGTAAGATCATTATCATTATCATGAAAAACCTTCTCAAGGAAGCAATTCCACCTTCTGCTTCTGACACCTCATTTCTCTGTTGTCTCAGGAGCCTCTTTTGTATCTCCTAGGAGTGTCAGTTCACATCTTAATCTCTTTGTATGTAATCTCATTACAGATAATCCCATTTGCTGGAGATGTCAGTACTTCTCCACCATGTGAGGAAGGATTTCCAGTCAGCTCATTTTGCAACTGATCCCAGCTACAGTCAGTGTAGAAGATGGACAGGCTGTGGCTGGAATCTTGCTTAAGTTAGATTCACTGTGGGTAGGGGAATTCAAGGGAGAAAGAGAGAAAGAGGAAGGAAATAATAAAGAAGGAACGCAGAAGGAATTTGGAAGGAAGGAAGGAAGGAAGTGAGGGAGGGAGGAAGGAAGAAATTTGAAAGGAAGGAGTTCAGAAAGAAGGAATTTGGAAGGAAAGAAAGAGTAAGGAAGGAAGAGATAAAGGAAGGAATTTATTAGGAAGGAAATATAAAAGAATTGAGAAGAAATTGTGAAGGAAAGAAGGAAGGAATTTTGAAGGAAGGAAGGAAGGGAAAGAGAAAAATGAAGGAAGGACTCCTTTCTGCTAGTGATGTCTAATATTTTTTTTCCTCTATCTGATTGTTCATATGAGAGAAGGATTTTCCCTTAAAGAAACATCTAAGGTTTTAAAAAAGATAATAATAAAAGAAGTTTGGGAAATGTTTTCACAGCTATCCATCTTCCATTAGGTCTGCTTAGTAGAGGCGGATGCACTGTGGGCTTTCCTCACTTGGGTTTCTTGCCTTTTAGTAACTCTTGTCAATTAGGGAGGATATAGTCTACTCTCAATTCATTAAGTGCATTACAATTGTCATTTAGTGACAGGCTCAGGGGAAGTCAGGACTAAGTAAACATGGGAGATAAATTACACAAGTAGAGCACAGTTTGGGAAAAAAGGGGCCCCTCTTCACATAACACACTTATCCTTAAAATCTTGAGTAAGCTCCTATCATTGATAGAAGTCCAAAAGCTCAGATTCTTAAAGGGAAGAGTGGTGAAAAAAAAAACAGTCACTCTCCTTTGATGGTTTGAAAAAAGAAAAGATGTTTGTACCACTCACTGACTGGCTAATGAATAATCAGATTTCACAGCTTGAGTGCTGGGGTGGTAATTTGGTTGCACGCCATGCTCCAAATCCATGGAATAGTGCTTCATTAATGTGAAGACCTGTATAATCAAACAATTAGCAGTCTCTCTGCTGCTAAAGCAGCTTTTCATCAGCATATATACTTCATTGTAAGATGAGTCTCAAATTACTGGATCTGACAGCAACTAGTCTTTTACTAAATCACATCAGTAGTAAAGTAGGGTGGACAGAACATTCATTTTTTAACCCATTTCTACATCAGCAAGAAGGTCATTCTATCCATGCCACATGCCCTAGATAATTACCATTGGGAAGGTGAAGATGTTATAGGTGAATTGAAATTTCATTTAAATAAATCATATATTAGATTTTTTTTTTTAACAGAAACTTCAAATATAATAATTAACAGTAATATGTTGCTAATTCTCACTTCTACTTCTCAATTCAGTTGTCTTCCAATAACGAGGAAGTGACTTTTACTCAAAATCCAGCATCAAAATGTCATCCTCTTCCCTTTCTTGTACAGGATTTAAGCATACAGGTCGAAGAAAGCACCACAAGTGTCAGCTCTTTTCCAATACTTTGACATTGAATTCTGCTGAGGTTCAAGGACCCTCTGATCTCCAGTTCATTTGAAAACACTGCAGCTAAGGAAGAGGAAGTGGAAAAAGTGAAGATGAGTCCAGACTGCAGCAGTAATCTCCACATATAAGGTATGAGTCTCCCACATGTTTCAAGCTCAGAAAGCACTGGTGCATAGAGTTTCATATGCCTGTCATCTCCATACCAGCTTGAGATGTAGCTGCCACCTTCCAGGGGACAAAGAGTTGATACGGGCCTGAGCAACTGCTTATCAACCGTTGCCACCAGACTGGTGGGCAATGGAGGTGCTCATTGGAAGGATGAAGTGATGGTCAGAATAAGATAGCAAAATCCATCGAAGGATAAACTGTTTTGCACATGGGTGGCTTTGTAGAGTGTTCCTATCTCTAATAACACTTTCCCTCTTAGGAGCAAGCATGGCTCAGTGTTTTTACTTAATGTACATGCTACATGGCTTTTTGTTTCCTTTGGTATTTCCTTCATTTTTTTTTCCAGAAATCAGCTGAGCATCAGTGGGTTTGTTTTGTTCTGTGACCCAGCAGGTGCTAGCTACTGAGTGTGCTGGAAACATCTGGTAAATATTTGTGATGCTGGCATAGATACTGCACCAGAACCTTAGCTTGTGTGAGACACTGCAGTGAAGTTCATTTGTGTCAACAGAGATATTGACCCATTACATTGGTTACCTAACAGCAATAGCTGATCTATGGTGGAGCAATGCTGGACTGTTTTCATGGCTACAGTGTAGTATCTGTTTTTTCTCTTCTTTCCTGTCTGCTAAAAGAAATTAGATATTTTGAAGGTTATGAGTGCTGTTCCTTCTCTGGGACTCAGATGTCTGAAATACAATTCATGGCAGTCAAAAGGCTCACTGGCTCAAAGTACCTGCTAGTTTGCTCTGCCTAGGTGATTTCTAAATATCAGATCTAGGAGTGATGCTAATTTCAGCCAGGGAAGGCTTCCTCCAAGAGCAGTCCTAAAACCTGACCGTTTCAAAGAAGAGGTGAGGTAACCTACTTTCAACATTTGTGTTTGTCTGACGCCAATTTTAGACTGTGCTACAGAGGTAATCTTGCTTGTTACAGCAGAGAGATGGAAACTGGAAAGGCCCAAATATCCCTCAAGCCAGCTACCCAGTTTTCAGCAAGCGCTATGTTGCTTTAATACAGCTGTCCTCCTCCAGTGTTTTCACTCGAGCTGTGGTCTCATTTTGACGTCCAAACACTCTGCAATCACTGAATGCAGAAAGTTTGTCACCCTTCAGTGGTTATTTGTTCATCTGGGAGTTGCTGTCAGTGTCATGTGCACACAGAAGATGGGACCCAGCACAGGATCCAGCCCCTGCTCCTGGCCTGTATGAGCTGTTACTGACTCATGAAGGGAACCCTTGGGTCAAAATGGGCATAGTTTCTACAGAAATGAAATCTTAAAATAGAGAAGCATGTACTAATTTTTTTTTTTTAATAGTATGATGTATCTGAGTGCTTCTCTCTTTCCTAATGCACATCAAACCTCTCTGGCACAGGCTGTGCCTCTGCATTGCATGAGCAAGGCATCTGTAAAG
Organism: Psilopogon haemacephalus; assembly: GCA_013396835.1. Lineage (NCBI taxonomy): Eukaryota > Metazoa > Chordata > Aves > Piciformes > Megalaimidae > Psilopogon > Psilopogon haemacephalus. Next base: position 1,799,605 of record VWZI01010423.1, read on the forward strand.
AACTGCATGAAAAAAGGTATTAATTTCAGGTCACAGATCTGGCTGGTTTAAGAGACCTAATGTCTGGATTTAAGACAAACAAATAACATTTTCTAACACAGATATTTACAATGCTGCTAATTTTTAATCTTTGTAATGGTATATAACTCGTGAGGTCATATGCAGTGTTCTCTTCGTTGTCATAGGCAGACAAAACACAGTCCATTACTAGACACAAAATATGCTCATTAATTTTCTTAGGCATTTGTCTTACTTACAGCAATTTGATGTGTACACTGAAACTTATGCACCCATTCATACAGCTAGCATTGCTTTGTGAGATGATGTTGTGACATGTTTCTTCCAGAAACAGTTCCTTATCCACTCCTTGCCTGAAAAACAATTAGGAACATTTTCCCATTGAATTCCTTTACAATGTCCTCAATGATTATTTCTTTGGTGAAAATAATCCAGAAATTACTCCAATCTACATGGGAAGAGAGCAGTAGCTTTAGGGTAGTCTCTTCCCAGTCTCATAAGCAAGGGGGAGTTAATTGGCTGTCTTCTCCAGTCTTCTCACCCTGCCCTGTGGAACCCATCCTCTACCCCTTGTTCAGAGGCACTGTCCTGCAGGGGATGGCAACTCATCACTTGTGGTGTTCAGCAGCAGTTCCAGAAGCCTCACTCAATGCCATTAGTGCTGCCTAAACTTTCTCATGTCTTAGACATCAGGCCATGGGAAGAGGATAGAGCCAGGACCACATACTGACAGGCTATGATGCAGTGAGCTCTGGCAGGGGCTGCATTTATCCTCAGGAGGACAGTGTGTGGAAAAGGCCCAGGAAATTAATAAGTAGGAATAAGCTTTAACAAATGCCTCAGGGGGATTAGGCAGAAAGCCTTGGCACAGGGGTTTGTAGAATTATAGAATGGTTTGGGTTTGAAGAGACCTTAAAGTGGGCAGGGACACTCTCTACTGAACCAGGTTGCTCAAAGCTTCATCCAACCTGGCTGTGAACAATTTCAGGGTTGGATTGTCTGTATTTTTTCTGGGCAACTTGTTCCCCAGTGCCTTACACCCTCATGGTGAAGAGTGCAGATGGTTTCTGGTTCAGAATGCTGTTCCTTTGGACAGCAACATGAATCACAAGTGTTTCACTCTCTGTGTATGCAGGTAACAAGTGTGTGCATTTATAGTAGATTATTAAGTGCACACACACCCCTCTCCCATTTTTAGCCACACCATAAATTGCCTTTTGTGGCTATGAATTCCTCAGCTGTGAAAACTCCTTTCCTTGCATGAAACCTTTACCCCTGTCATAGCTCAAGACCCAGTCCTGCAGAAGCTGTTGTGTGCATTCAGCATAAGTCTTGGAATAAGAAAAATAAACTCCAACAGCAGTCAAAGGTAAATAACATGAAATTTAAAAATATAAGCATTGAAGGAATAGGGCTGAAAGGGATGGAAATGTTAATGAACCTTGTATTGTAAATAAATAAATGAATATATGTTTAAGGAAAAAAAAAAGCAATCACAGTCTATCATAGACAGGTCACAACAAATACAACAGCTGTAAATAAATGTGGTCCAATACTCAAATGAGTTTAACTGTTTGCTGATTTATAAATAATAGCAATGTTGTTATTCTCAGGATTAATTATTTAAATTTTGCCAATTAAAAATATTTTTTAAAACCCACCTATGTATAAAGATATTAATTTTACCCTGTTTCTTGAGAAGCAGTTTAGCTTTTCTTTACCCTCTGTTGCATAAAACTTGTGTTTTAACAAATCACTGCCATGAGCTAACCCAGATCTGAATCCAGAAAATGCTCTCAACATTATCCTTCTCTGTTCACATATATTTGAAGTAAATTACATCAAATTGTATTTGAAATACCAAACTGGCATTAATGGAAGCTTTTTTTGCTCCAGGCACCATTTTAAAATAGATGAGCATAAAAATGCAGTCTGCATCATTAAGTTTATATGAAACTAGTGAGAATAAAAATCACCATGTAAGTTCTAATAAGATGTGTTTTTCATTCCAGTTTAATAACCCAAGACTATATTCATCTTCCAGTATAATAAATACACTGAAAGGAATTCATTCTTTTGTGGTTTTTAACATGTTGAGGGTTTCAGAAGATGGAGTTTTCTAGGAAGCTGGGTGAAGAAAATTCTTTAATATGGCAGTATGGAGTATTATTATCATAAATAATTAATGTGCACAGCAGAAGAAAGCCTAGCTTCATTAATAATTCTTATTTTTAGTTGGCATAAGCTAGAGGTGCTGTATCTTCTTTCATCCGATCTCTGTCAATTTCCCTGATTTTAATTTGCTAGATGTTAAAATTTTAAAGGTATGATACATTTTGCAATGGATTTTTGTTTGTGGCGTCGCATTAATATTCTGCTAATTCTTAGCAGTTGAGATATTTATAGTAGCAAGCGAAAAAGGAAGAGGGAAAAAAAAAATAATAGCAGCCAGGCAAGGTAGAGTGGGCATCAGTGTCAGCTCCTTTCATCTTTCATTTCCCTTTGGGACCAGTTAAGATGCTTCTTTGATTAAGACCTCAGGAAATATTAAAAAGCTCTTCGGTGAATTTAAACTCATCAAACTTGTCTCTGTTTATTTTTTTTGAACACTGAGATAATCCACCTCCCACATCCCAGGAACACAGGATCCCTCCAACCCAACCACACTTCTCTGATCAGCTAAGTCACTTGTCAACATTGCTGAATCTCTCTCCTAGCAAATGCTGCTGCTGCTGCTTCATTACTGCAGCGCCAGAGTCAGATGCTCCCAAACATTCCTTATTAGCACAAATGAGGAAATAGAGATGCCACTATTAATGGCATCATGCATTGAAGTGACTGCAGGTAGTGCTGTGCTAAAACAAAGGAGATTGATGTCACATCTGAAGGAAAAAAAAACATGGGGGGGTGGGGGGAAAACCATTTTGCTTTGTTGCAAAATGCACATGGGAGGTTGCGACTTGTGTTGTGACTTTGGAAACACCAATACTGGTCAGCAGCAATAAGAGGAGGAGCAATGGCTACAAATTGGAACATAGAGGATTTCACCTCAAGATGAGGAGAAACCTCATTACAGTGAGGGAGACAGAGAACTGGAACAGGCTGCCCAGAGGGGTTGTGGAGTCTCCTTCTCTGGAGACTTGCAAAACCCTCCTGGACGTGTTACTGTGTGAACTACGCTAGGGGATCCTGCCTGGGTAGGGAAGTTGGATTTGACGATCTCTGGACGTCCCTTCCAACCTCTAAAGTTGTGTGATTCTGTGACTGTTTGAATACTGTGGAGACACAGTGCTAACCTGCATTGTGCCTTTTTAACACATTTGCAAATGTCTTTGTTGATCAGTGCTGAGTGAAAAGCCATAGTTTGGTTTGGTTTCTTTTTTTTTTCTGCTTTGGCTTTCTTTTTTTTTTTTTTTTCCCTCTTAAGAATTTTTAAAGAAAATACGTTTGTGTGGGTTTTTTTTCCTGTGGGGAAAAAAAAAAGAAGGCAATACCTTCCTCCTGGTTTTTATACTTTTCTGTCCTTTTTAGTTGTTTGCCTCTTTTTATTTTTCTTGAGACCAAACAAATTTTTAAAAAGAGACAGGTGCAGAAGAAAAAGAAAAAAGGTCTTGGTCCAGTGTCCTTTCCAGGGCTACAGACTCGGCACAGAGGTTCAAAGGTGTGCAGCCAAGCACAATGTTTTGCTACTTGGCAGTAACCTGCTCTCTTTCACCATGTAAGCTGTGGTGAGGTGGCACAAGGCTCTCCTGGTCTTACCCTTTCTGGGTAAACCCCTTTTTCTGCATGGTCCAGGTTGTCACTACTTGCCAGTGGGGTTTTCCACACTAAGGCTGGCCGATTTGAGGCAGCTTTTGGCAATGATTCATGCCTACAGCATGAAGGCACTTAATGCCTCTCTCTGGTAAACTGAGGCATGGCAAAGTTTCCAGGTAGACAAGCTTGAAGCATCAAAGCTTGTTGTTACACAACTGGTTTGAAGCACGGCAGCATGGCAAGGCAGAGCCAGGCAAAATGGCATGGCTAAGTGAGGTCGTTTACAACTTCTGACCATAGTTTATTAGTTGCCTGGGTCTTGATGGCTCCATTTGGCCACAGAGATTCACCAACCAAAAAGGCACTTTACCAAAACTAACAATATTAGGCTAAGCCAGGGGGCTTGCTTTGTTCAGATTTGGGAAAGCATGAGCCATGCATAAACAAGTGTATGCACCTTCTTTGTCACAGGAGCAGACTGGGTGGCTTCAAGCCTTTTGTTCATGTTGCTCCCCCACTCTGGAAGGGGAGCAGAGGATCATGCCTGGACAAGTCAGGACACATATAAGGCCTATTTTAGCCTTCTGTGACAGTACTGTGTGCAATTCTGGGCCTCTTGATTTAAGAAAGATGTTGAGGTGCTTGAACATATCCAGAGAAGGTCATCAAGGCTGGTGAGGGGACTGGAGCACAGCCCTGTGAGGAGAGGCTGAGGGAGCTGGGGTTGTTTAGCCTGGAGAAGAGGAGGCTCAGGGGAGACCTTATTGCTGTGTACAATTACCTGTAAGGAGGCTGTGGCTAGGCAGGGGTTGGTGTCTTCTCCCAGGTGACCAGTGACAGAACAAGAGGACACAGCCTCAAGTGGTGCTAGGGCAGGTTTAGGCTGGATATTAGGAAGAAACACTTCACAGAAAGAGTGACTGGCATTGGAATGGGCTGCCTGGGGAGGTGGTGGAGTCACCATCCCTGGAAGTGTTTTAAAAGAGGCTGGATGTGGTGCTTAGTGCCATGGTTTAGTTGATTAGATAATGTTGGGTAATAGGTTGGACTTGATGACCTCAGAGGTCTTTTCTAACCTGACCAGTTCTGTAGTTCTGTGATTCTGTGTCTTCAGAAGACCACTGCGCATCTGGCATCTTTCTCTGTGATGTTTCAGGGTAGTTTAGAAAACTGTGATTTTGCTTCATTGTTGTTTCATGGACTGTAAGAAGTGACATTCACGGATTTTGTTGGGGTATTTGCCACCATCAAAAGCAAAGAAAAAAGTGACAAAACTTTGTGTTCCAACAACAGCATCCCCACTAATCAGCAAAAGCAGACCAATTATACAATAGGTGAAAGACATGGGCTTGCATGCTAAAATCTCTGTTTTCCTGCCTTCTTTATTTCCTATTAATCCTCTGTGACAATGGGTTTATTTTTGCAGGAAAATATGCAAATACCTTAATCTGGTAGAACAGTATGACAGGCTGAATGTGGGTCTCTTCACTGTATGTTGACAAACACTTCTTTAAGAGGACCAGCACTAGGAAGATGAGACATTGCAGAGTGCAAAATTAGAACCTCTCTAGAAAAACTGTAGCCCTTTGGAGAATAAATAATATTTTTTTAAAAGGTTAATAAATGGAATGGACATTGAAAAACAATCTCTCCAAATAACAAATTTTAATCTTTCCTGAAACACAATTCATTAGCAAAAGGGCAAAGTGAAGGAATTTGAGGTCTTTTGCTGCTTGCTTTCTACACCCACATGATGAAAGAAGCCACTTATTTTTTTTTTACAAGGCCTGTTGGCTCTTTGTTTTATTTTATACATTAATTACATAGTGTCAGCTGTTGGAACAATACTTCTAAAATATTCCTGTAAATGTTGAAACTGTTTCTGCAGAGGCTTTTTTTCCTTTTTTTTTTTTTTAATTTTTTTTTTGAGAAGGGGGTTGTTGTGGAGTTTGGGTTTTTTTGTTTTTTTTTGTTTTTTTTCAACATCCTAATTTGAAGAGTGATTTAAGAACTGATTGGCAGTTGGCAAAAAACGAATGGTAATGAACTCATTTCGATAGAGATGGACCAGATACCATGCCGGCTGTCGAAACTTTTCAAAGCTGGTTTCTCTCCAGTAAATGTGATCCTGCAGGCTCTGTCCATCTGCCTACAAGAAAAAAGAGGCATTCACATTCTGCGGGAAACGCTGCTGAGAAAATACCGCCGAGAATTATCGATTTCCTGATCGCTCGCTGCTCTCAGCGAGGGGACTGGATGACGACAAACACCGTGACAAAACAACGCTGCCGAGATCCTTTTCTTCCCTCTCACCGCCCCCGCCCCACCTATTTATCTATTTTTTTCTTTTCTTTTTTTCTTTTCGTATTAGCAGGTAACCATCAGGCCCCGGTGTGATGAGGAGCGCAGGTGTTTTCCAGGCAGCCGAGCAGGGACGAGCCCTCCCTGCAGCAGGGATGCCTCTGGGTGACCTGAAGATGTTGCTTGTGGGGATGGTTTGATCCTGGCCTCGCCCTAGTTTTTGCCGGTGCGGACTTGAGTCGCAGCCGCCACATTAAACAGCTGAAGTGAAAAACTGCACCAGCTGTTAGGCCTCTCTGGTTGCTCTCCTGTTGCATGAAATTAAAATAGCTTTGAGATTTAAGGAAAATAGAACAAATTCATCCCAAACACAACAACATCTGGGGGGCAGGCTCTTCCTTGCCTGGAGTATGCCAGCTCACTTCAGTCAAATCTGAGGTGGCCAGTGCTAGCAGAGGGGTGCCCAGGCAATGCCCTCCTGCACGCAGCAGGACCAGCACAGGCACCCCAGCCCCTATGGTGATGCCCACCCTGTCTTCCAGCTCCTGGGGCACAATGCTGATTTCTCAGCTATTCAGTTTCTCCTCCAAAGCCTGTCCTCTTTCTCTCTTCTCCATCTCAATAGATGTTTTCTCTCTCCCTCAGGTATTTTCTGCTGCTGCCAAGGGCCACGAGGATGATCAGAGGGCTGGAGCATCTCTCCTATGAGGACAGACTTGGGGCTCTTCAGTCTGGAGAAAAGGAGACTCTGAGGTAACCTTATTGCAGACTTTTTTAGGCTATCAGGTAGTGACAGGACTAGGGGGGATGGAGCAAAGCTGGAGATGTGGAGATTCAGACTGGACTTGAGGAGGAAGTTGTTCAGCATGAGAGTGGTGAGAGCCTGGAATGGGTTGCCTAGGGAGGTGGTTGGAGCCACATCCCTGGAGGTGTTTACAGCCAGGATGGATGAGGCTGTGGTCAGCCTGACCTAGGGTAGGGTGTCCCTGGGCATGGCAGGGCGGTTGGAACTACATGATCCTTGTGGTCCCTTCCAACCCTGACTGATTCGAAGGTCTGGTGTCCCCCCAAGAGGCTCCCTAGCCTCTTTCTGTGCCTCTGGTTTTGAAGGTGGCTCCCAAAACTAAAGTACCTGCAGGCTTACCTTTTCACAGCATTACTGCTAAATGTTTAATTAGCGGCAATGAAACAAAGGGAATTAAGAAATTTACAGAGTATGTAATGAATAATGTGTGGCTAAAGCCTGTGTCTTATCCTAGCTTACAGATGTGAACAGGGTGGCCAGAGCCATATAACACCCCAGGAGGTTCACAGTGCTGAGGTCATGCAACTCTCATTAGCGCTATATGGTGTTAGGGTCACACATGGCCAAAATGAAACAGAGAGGAAGTATTTCTGTATATAATGCTGAATTCTCTGCTACACCAGTTGTTAATTAAAAAACTTGGCTCATTTCTGTCCCTTTACATGATCAGAATGATGTAAATAAGAACCTTATCCAAAAGCTTTTAAAATTAATTTTTAAAAAGTCTGGCTACAATATTTGTACAATATTTGCAGCCGAGCGGAGTGAAGCAGGGAATAACTAAATCTTCAGCTTCCTAATTTCCATGCACAGCCACCACAAGCAGCTTAGATCTGCCCATTGTGGTGAAGGCCCAAGCAGATTTCTGCATTCGCATGGCAGGATGCTAGCAGAAAACTCATACCTGTCTATATATGGAGTCTTTGGTACCAGGCACTGCAAGAGACAGCAATCTGTGTACGCAGGGTTGTGGACTGATTCATCCAAGCAAAATCAGTGGACATAATCGTCTTAATTATGTACATGTAAGAATTAGGGAAAGGGTGTTTCTGTAAGTAGATTAACAATCCAGGCCTCAGCTATGGTCCTGCTCCTGTGTGTGGTCCTCGGACATGTCTTGTACAGACAATGCTGACAGGGAGGGAAATTTGTAGCACAGAGGCCAGAGCCCAGCTCTTTGCTCCTGGTTAATTCCCAAAACCATGAAAGTGAGATCCTACTCTTCAGTCTCTATATTGACACCCACCCCTCAGATATTTATACACATTGATCAGATCTCCTCTCAGTCTTCTCTTCTGCAGACTAAACAGCCCCAGGTTTCTCAGTCTCTCTCCATAGGGGAGATGCTCAAGTCCCCCAGTCCTCCTCACGTCTCTCCGCTCAACTCTTTCCAGCAAGTCCCTGTCTCTCTTGAACTGGGGAGCCCAAAACTGGACACAGTATTCCAGGTGTGGTATCATCAAGGCAGAGTAGAGGGGGAGAAGAACCTCCCTAGATTTGCTGGCCACACTTTTCATGATGCACCCCAAGATGGCATTGGCTCTCTTGCTCACAAGAGGTCATGCAGAACTTGCTGTCCAACAGGACTCCAAGGTCTTTCTCCATGGAGCTGCTTTCCAGCTGGGCAACCCTCAACCTGTACTGGTGCCTGTTGTTATTCCTCCCCAGATGCACAGGTTGCATTATTCTCTCACATTGAGATGTACTTTCAGCACTTGATCATGTCCCATTTCTAGCATGGAAAATGGAGTAGTCCTTAACGAGGGTGCAGAAGGGAAGCCTAAGAAATGTTTTAGGATTAGGACAAGAGGGAATATGGTATCCCTGTTTTCCAGAGAAAACCTATTTCTTCCCTTCTTCTCTATCCAAACATAAACAGGTATTTTTCACCATTGTGAGAACCAGCTAGGGCCAGCACTGGAGACAGAAAGGAATCACTATAGAGTGGATTTGTTAAACACATCTCAGCTATTTTTATTTTTTTAATTTTTATTTTTTATTAAAGGAATATGGAGTAAAAGAGGGCAGAACAAAGTGTACTGGGAAACTGATAATCAAATGGTCTAAAGCTAATGTTTACTTTTTTGAATGTTGTACAGCAGCATTACTTGGAGATGTATTAAAAACAGGGAGCGAGAGGGAGGGAGTGAGGGAGCCTAATAATAGCCTTCCAGTTACAGAAATAGAGAAGCAGCATAGATATGATAATTGAATTTGGTTTGGATGGGTGATAATCCGCCTTTATGCTACAGCTGTAGTTCTCAGATTGGAGCCTCACTGGTGGCAGGTGTTGGGCAGCCTCCCCTGCCACGGGAAGGCTCCAGCACTGTGCACCCCTGCACTCCCTCTGTTCCTCTCCCTGTGTCTGCAGGCAGGAGGCTGTGGGGTCATTGGTTTTGCATCTGTGGTTCTGGATTTCCTCCGCATTTATGGGGGTTGTCCTGAAGGTGACCTGGAGCTTCCCTCTCCTGCCTGGACAGGAAAAGTCAGCAGGGAACTTGGAGGGGAGCTTTTCTCCTCCCCGGCAAAGTCTCTGTTTCTCCTCCATCCTAAATTATTCAGCTCCACACTTGGGGAGCTGACAGTGCTAGTAAACTGAGGAGTTATGTATTTTGGGTTGCACTTGGAGATTAAGTGCCACTTGAGTTACAGTGTCTAGATTTCCAAATATTTGTGTAATTTCAGATCATGAATTCTCATTCCTGACTATGTTTAATATAAATATTTATTCACACAGCTCTGTCTGTTAGATCCCATGGAAGAAACTTGTGGGGAGTGGGGAGGTGCTCCGAGCTGGCTCTTTCCCAGGCACAGGTCTCCTTGTTGCCTTGTTTCCTGAAGCAAACTCCAGCCTCTCTTTGCCTGTGGAGTGGAAGACAGTGGGTGGTATAAATGAGCTTGCAGTGGATGTGTAACAGGGCCACCCACTTTCACAAGGTGACCTTAAAGATTTCATGCCAGGCACATGGGGGTGTTGTGTGTTGCTGCCCATCTAGCAAGAGGAGTTGGAGAAGGACAAAGAGACTGAAACAGAAGAAAAGATCACAACATCCTTGCTGGGTGTTGGGAAGCACCCATGGCACTGCTGCTGCCCTCCGTTCTCCTAATAGAATCCTCAAAGAAACTTTATCAGTCTCTTTTGTTCTCTTGGTTTATTTTAGCAAAAGTGCTTCTGAAGGAAAAAAAACATTAATTAATTTCCTTTTTGTAATAAGATGTGAGAAGATTGTGGTTTCTCCAGGCACTGAATTAAATTTTGGCTGCACAAGACTTTGCATTTTCAATGGAGCTGTTTTGCAGGTCATCACAATTGTTCCCCATGCAGCCACTCTCATCATCTGGATCATTATGACAGATAGCCACAGCTGATGCCTGGATCCAACTCTCCTTGTACTCAGCTGGCACTCAAATGCCACCTCTAATGATAACGAAGAGCATGATGGCTACTAGAGCACCTTTTCTCCACCTCTCTCAGAAGAGCTATATAGCTGTGATTAAATTAGCCACCTAATGTCATTGTCAGGTGGATAGGCAATGTGCAAGTTTCATAGGTAAAAAGACAGAGACACAAAGCTTAAAATTTGCAGCCAGATAGCCCAGGTGATGGATGGGGACCTGGGCTATGGGGCTCAGCAACCCAGCTCAACTGAAAGCTGTTTTTGAAATTGGCAGGAAAATTAGTCATGCTTCTCCTGGTTTCCAAAGTGTTTTAGATGGGGACTTGCTTGCCACACAAGACTTCTTTTGACTGCACTGTTCATGCTGTGTCCTCACTGAACATTCTCGTTGTTCTTAATGCAGGTTTAGCTCTCTGGTTTTTTTGGGTTTTTTTTTCTCTTTTTTCTCTCCACATAAAACCCCTTTACTTATTGCCCAAAATCTGTAGTTTGGACTTGGAAGAGGAAAGTTTTATAGACAAAAATATCAGTACAGTTTTGGTTTGATGCTACTTGCTTGTACTGTTCATAAATTGTTAGCAAGACTCTGTGCCCTACACATGGTCAAAGGTAAATACAAATCACATCCACAAGCACTTTTTCTAATACTCAGAAACTGTCAAACACTTCCTTGTCCAAATTCCATTTTTTACATCTCTGAAAGAGAAAACAAACAAACAAACCAACCACTTTTTCAGAATCAGAGAATCACAGAAACATCCGATTGGAAAAGACCCTCAGGATCATCAAGTCAATCATTATCCCTACTGTACAAAATTCACCCATAAACCATATCCCCGAGCACCACATCCAGACAACCTTTAAACACACCCGGTGTTGGTGACTCCACGACCTCCCTGGGCAGCTCATTCCAATGCCTGACCTCACTTTCTGTGAAAAAATGTTTCCTAACGTCCAGTCTGAACCTACCCAATCGCAGCTTAAGTCCGTTCCCTCTTGTTCTATCACTATTTACCTGTGAGTAGAGACCAGCAGCAGCCTCTCCACAGTGTCCTTTCAGGTAGCTGTAGACAGTGATGAGGCCTCCCCTCAGCCTCCTCCTCTTCAAACTAACCAGCCCCAGCTCCCTCAGTCGCTCTTTGCAAGGTTTATTCTCCCGGCCCTTCCCTAGCTTTGTTGCCCTCTTCTGCACTTGCTTCAGCAGCTCCAGATCCTTCTTGTAATGAGGTGCCCAAAACTGAACAGCTCCAGCTCCCTCAGCCAGTCCTCATCAGATTTGTTCTCCAGTCCCTAAACTGGTACCTAGCAATATAAACTCCAAGCTGTTTCTCTCAGTCTCTGGCTTCAGTGGATGCCTTTGGATTCTGAAAAGGCTGATGGTAGATATTTTATTAGATTAACAGTGCAGCAGTTTACAAAGCAGCTTCAGATTTATATGACAGCTTTCCTTTTAATGCCAATAGCTCTGTAATACCTAAGGACTGCAAAAGGCATCGTGCACTGCTCTTTCTTGATTTGGTATCTTTTGTTGTTGTGGTAGGATTTTTTGTGTTTGTTTGTTTGTTTTAATGGACCTCATTGCCCTGTGCAATAACCTAAAGGATGTTGTAGAGAGGTTGGTGCTGGTCTCTTTTTACAGGTGATTAACAATAGAATAAGAGGGAATGACCTCAAACTTCAACAGAGTAGTTTTAAACTTGACATTAGGGAAGTTTTTTTTCACAGAAAGAGAAGCCAAACATTGGAATGGGCTACCCAGGGAGATGGTTGAGTCACCATCCTTGGATGTGTTTAAAGGTTGTACCTATGTGGTGCTTGGAGATATGGTTTAGGGGTGAACTTTGTAGAGTAGGGTTAATGGTTGGCCTTGGTGATCCCAAGGGTCTTTTCCAACCTGAATGATTCTATGACTGAAACCCAGGAATCCTGGTTTTGTCTTTCCTGTTGTTTTCTGGCACCCTCATCAGTTTACATTCTTCCATTTGCAATTGTTCCCAATAGTGCATACATCTATCTTATCCAAAAGCAGAGTGAAAACAGTATAAAAAGGGTCTCCATCCTGACCTATGCCAGGTATCTCTTCTTTGCCACTGACCAGAACTACTGTTTAGACTGGTAACTGGTTAACTGGGAAAAAACACTGCTTTCACTTTATGGTTGAGGTAGGGGAAAAGAAATGCAGTGCTGTTAATATCCAGCTTTCATCACAGCATTAAACATGTAAATACTTTATCTAAGGTAAATCTGGATTCCCTACCAAATCTTCCATTTCTGTATATGTAGTCCAGTACATATGAAGTGATGTATCACCCATGACCACCAGCAGCAAACACCACACAGCAGCCCCATTAGCATTTTCACTCTTCACTCAGAATGACTGAATCTCTGAAGTAAACACCAACTTTGAAAGAGAAGAGCATGAGGTCCTGTTTCACAGAATCACAGAATCAAAGAATGGTAGGGGCTGGAAGGGACCAACCACCCTGCCAAAGTGGGACCACCTAGGGCAGGCCACACAGCAATGCATTCAGGCAGGTTTTGAAAGTCTCCAGAGAAGGATACTCCACATCCCTGGGCATCCTGTTCTGGTGTTCCATCACCCTCACTGTAACGAAGTGCCTCCTTGTGTTGAGTTGAAACCTCCTGTGTTGTAGCTAACCTGTCTGATTTCTCTCCACTATCCCTGCTCCTCTGGGTAATTCACAAAGCTCCTTTGAGTGATTGTGAGCTAGGAAAAGTGTCTGTGGGACTATGGCTCTGGCCCACAGAAGACAAAAGCCAAGCTGTGCCCCTGCCTGGGTCAATGTGCCATTTCATCAGAAGTGAGAGAGACCTCACCAAATCACAGAATCATTGAGGCTGAAAAAGACCTCTGAGATCATTAAGTCTGGACTGTAACCCAACACTGCAACATCAGCTAAACCATGCCATGAAGTGCCACATCCAATCTTCTCTTAAAGATCTCCAGGGACGGTGACTCTACCACCTCCCTGGGCAGTCCATTCCAGTGCCTAATCACCTTGTCTGTGAGGAAGTGCTTCCTAATATCTGACCTAAACCTTCCCTGGTGCAGCTCCAGACCATGCCCTTTTGTCCTGTCACAAGTAGCCTGGGAGAAGAGCCTGACCTCCATCTGACTACACCTTCCTTTTAGGTAGTTGTAGAGAGTGATAAGGTTCTTTCTAAGTCTCCTCTTCTCCTGTCTGAGCAGAAGATTCCAAACAACAGAAGATTCACAGTCCTCCTCTTGAAATACCAACGGACGTGTCCTGTTCCTTCTAGGGAGCTTTTCCATGGGATCTGATGAGCTTTCCATCAGGCTCTTTTCACTTTCTGGATCCATCTATTCCTCGGCTTGCTACGTACTGGGCTCACTTAGAACAGTCTGTAGTAAGAGGGATGCATTTCCCTGGGAACTGGGCTAAAGTTATTTCACACAGAGAAACGAACTATCCATCAAGAAGAAACACAGGGATTATTGTCACTAGCCCACATCCAACAAACTGACATATTGCCTGGTCCCTCCAAGACCAGAGCAGAAATTGTAAGAAAACATATATTAAACACAAGGAAGAAAAGGCCACGAAGCACACTAGAACAAACGGACCCCATACTCCATTTCCCTTCTCTCAGGAGACCCACATTGTGGCCCAGGGGGAGACCTTTTACCCTCTAGTTTATTGAAATAGACACCAAGAAACTCTTAGCAGCCTTCACCCTCAACACCCTGCATTTGTTTGTCACCCAGAAAGGGACTGGGTTGCTGCTTTTTTATCTGTTAGGGGAATAATTTTTAAATTTTTTTTTTTTTTTTTAAAGGGAATCCAGTGTTCAAGTACAGAAACAAATTAAGGTCAGAGAGAAGCACCTCGCTTTATGTAAGTGTTTAGTCTCTCCTTGTGAAGTGGCTGGTTCTGCATGAATTACCATTAATAATAGCAGGTGCAGAAGGCAGCGACCTTCAGCGCGCATGTTCTTAGCTCCCCATTTTAAGCTGTGCTTCCTGAAAGGGTTTCCAGGTTTATTTAAACATGCAGGAAAGAATTTAATATTAAACAGAAATAAGAAGTAATAGAATTATGTCAGAACACCTGAGGGAGTTTTGGGTACCTTTAAGGAATGAGCTCTGAAAGTGATTCATAGCTAGGGCAAGTGATAATTCAGCTGCTATATTGAGAAGGGGGGGAAAAAAAAGAGGGGGAAAATGAGTTAATTCTTCCAGAGCTATGAAATGCTGTAGTGCACAGACTCATCAAGAGTCTTGCCTCAGTATAGTCATTATTTTACTTTCTGATGCTGAAAATTAGAGTAATGGTCTTGCTAGCCCTTTTGCATGTGCTTACCACAGGCACATGTCCAGCTCCTTAAGATCTGATGGGACTGCTGATGTGAGAGGAGTTAACACATAATATAAGGATTCAGAGGCCTAGATGTGTGGTGGGGTTAAGATTACCCCCGCAAAATAAAAGCACCAGGCTAGTTCAGAAGGGTTGGAAGCAAGATGAAGTTATCTATTTACAGCAAGCTACAATCATATAATACAGTGCATATGTACAAAATGTATCTGCATATATTTACAATTATTTACAGAGTGACACCCCCCCTACCCTGGACAAACTCAGAAGGGGCTAACAGTCACCACCTTCTTCCCCCAGAGAGAAAAACAGGTCCCACTGTTTATCTACTTAGCCAAGGTTAATGTAGCCATGCAAGATCAACCAGCATGGGGAAAAAAAGAGGAGGAGGGAGACAAGCAGCAGAGAGGGCGAACAGTTTGTACAATAATCTATATATCAGTCCAGCAAACTAATGAAATGATATAGACTTATCTATTGTTTTTCTTCCATGACCAATTTTCTGTTTGATTTACTTATTCAAGAATGTCCAGAAAGTTCTTATTTCTTGTTTATAATTTAAGATTATTGAAGTGTTAACTCTAAACTACCACAAGATGCTATTCTAGAACTTCCAGAGAAAAATGTTTGATTTAGTTGTAGCTTAAACATTGGATATCAGTAATTCATCCCTGGTCTTTTTAGACTGCAGAATTGCATCAGATACTGTAACAGGATAAAAAGTTTCTCCTTTATGACTTTTGGAAAGCTGGACACAAAACAGGCATTCTGGTTAGTACCCAAAAAAGCCAAATTATGGGGCACAGAAGCCAGACTTATTTGCATCATGATGCGGCTACAGATATTCCTATTTAAATTAATATTTTCCCTGTCAGTTCAGCAGTATCAGCACACTGCTAATGATCTCCACATCCATTAAGAGCCATTCAAATGCACCTCAGTGTAGCTTCCTTACCCTATACTCCTGATGGTATTTTTTTAATCTGATCTATAGCTTATTATTTTTATTATTCACAAATGTCACAGGCCTTTTGTCTCCCTTTTGGGATTGTTCTTCTCCTGTTTTAGGTATTTTCCTTTCTTCTAATGTTGCTTGGGGAAAGCTCTGGGGGTATATAAAGCAAAATAGACAGATGCCTTCACCTACCAGATTGTTGTGAATAATAATAATCACCTCTTATATATCCCTTTTCATTTTCAAAGCACTTTGCAGCAATTAACTAATTTGTCTTTACAACAATCTCTGATAGATAGATAGAGGCATTTGCATAGTGCCTTTATTTATCTTATCCTCCATAAAATGGAAGTTATGGTTTGGGGCTTTTTAATTTTTAATTATTTTTTTAAATTAATTTTTAATTTTTTTTTTTTTTCTGGATTTTTTTATTGCCCTTCTTTTTCTGAAAGTCAAGTTTCTGTGGGATTGTTATGCCCATTAGCACTCCTAATCACTGAACCTAATTAGATTTTCATAGAAATGAAAGTGAACACCAGCAACAGATGAGCAACAAATTCCTTCAAGAATGTCAGCCACATCTCTGCAGCAGACAGGTATGGTTGGAGAAGTGGGAGCAATACCTAAGCCACACTTAAGGCATCTGGTTCAGATATCAGCAAGACAGAAGATGAAGGCACATCTCTTCCTATGGAAAACATCTATGTGGTCCAACTTACTGAAGGCACTGACCTGCAGCATATGTGAACAGTTAGAAGCTGCTGGTTCGGAATAACATTCCAGAAATGTCAGAAAACCTGATGTTGAAATCCCAGGTTTTATCATGGAATCAGGCATCTATTTAGATCAATAGCAAAATGTACCCAAGCAGATTTCTACAGCCCAGTTCATCAAAGAGAAATCTCTTGAGCAGGCCAGACAGTTTCATCCCTCTTCTCCCACACTGTCAGTCTAGTGGATGTTACATTAAGTTTGCAGCCAAAAAACCACTTCCTTGTTTCTTTCTCTAGAGGGGTGAACCCTGTATGCCATATTTCAGTCTGAAATACAAATTGCCACAACCTAATCTCTCAGGTTGTGCTGCTGTGTTTGAGGGTACCTGCAGTCTTCCCCACAGCCTGCCCAACAGGGAGAAGGTCTCTGCCAGCATGACTTGTCCCACATACTGCTGTGTATTGCTCATGCCAGGATGATCTGGACACCCAAGATCATTCCAGGCAACACAGTGGCCAGACAGCTGCTGCTACGGTGTTTGTGCCATGCCAGCCTGTATGCCACTGCTTCATCCCCTTTTCTCTGCCTCTACTCATCCCCTTAACCTCTTTTCCACCTTAACCTTTTGTGCAGCAGAATAGGCACTTTAAAACTTCCTCCAGAATGGGCAGGGAATTGATAGGAATACCAACAGCAGGGAAAGTCATTGAGGGAAATACCTTTAATGTGTCTTTTATAACTAGCAATGCTAACAGCTTTTGTAGTAAGGAAAGATGCAGTGGTGGTTTTACTGGCAAACCTTAGCTTGGTCACAGGAAAAGAGCAGGGAAGCCCCCACTGTCCTATCTTCTTGAAGTGTTAATGCAACAGGGATCACTCCATACTTTGGGATAATTGAACCATAAAATAGTTCAGCTTTATCTATAAACTCTCCAGTGCAATACTTCATGTGTGCAACCATTTACATTATTCCCAGGAAATTAGGTCAGCTTTTCAGAGAGAAAATGTCAAATAATAATAATAAAAAAGAAAAGAAAAAAAAAAAGAGGATAAAATAAAGAAAGGAGAAAAAAAAAAAAGAAGATGAAATAAAGAAAGGGAAAAAAGACAAAATAAAGAAAGGGGGGAAAAAAGAAGACAAGATAAATGAAGGAAGAAAAAGAAAACAAATAAAGAAAGGAGGAAAAAAAGACAAAATAAAGAAAGGGAGAAAAAAGAAGACAAAGAAAAAAAAAGACAAAATATAGAAAGGAGAAAAAAAGAAGACAAAATAAAGAAAGGGGAAAACAGAAGACTAAAGAAAGGGGGGGAAAAGATAATAAGGAAGGGGAAAAAAAAGAAGACAAAATAAAGAAAGGAAAAAAAAGACAAAATAAAAGGAAAAAAAGACAATAAAGAAAGAGGGGGAAAAGACAAAATAAAGAAAGGGAGAAAAAAAAGAAGACAAAATAAAGGGGAAAAAAAAAAGAAAAAAAAAAAAAAAGGAAAGAGAGGGAAAAAGAAAAGAAAAAAAAAGAGAGAGGCATCCTCTAAAAGAACTTTTCCACGCCAGATAGGAAAATGTCACTGTATCCTTCCAACAGCATCAGCTCCACTTGTGAGCCAGGGAGGGAGCAGAGGCTGAGGAACAGTGGGCAGCATCCGCACTCGGCTCCTTTGAGCTGGAACACAGCTGTGTTATGGCTGTGTCATCATTGCAAGCGAATTAAAAGAAATGGAAACATTAACTCTGTGGAATCTTTTCAGAAGCTGGTAGTGACTAAACCAGGAGGCGCTAACAAAGGAAAGCTTTCAGCAAGTGTTTGGTGTTTGGAGTGCGGCACGCTCTTTCCATTAGGCTGTTGTGAGGGTTAAAATTAATCTGCTTTGTAAAGGGAGAAGGCCCTACAATAGATTTTTTTTTTTTTTTTTTTTTTTTTGGTGGAATAAGGCACCTGGAGATGTGTCGTGTTGTTAGAACGCTTAAATAGTTTTAATTCAAAAATTTCACAGCCTATTAAAAGGACTGCAAGAGTCTGGCTGGGAATATCCCTGAGATTTTGAGCGTCTCTGCAAACCGACTGCAAACACTTGGAAGACAGCACTGGGCCTGTCAGCAGACTCCCAGACTCCATCAAAGGCTTGGTCCTGTACAGTTTACTTTCCATTGGGTTGCACCTGCAAGCTGGGAGGTGAGATTTCACAGGATCACAGGATGTTAGGGTTGGAAGTAACCTCCATAGATCATTGAGTCCCACCCTCTGCTAGAGCAGGACCATAGAATCTAGGGCAGGTCACGTGAGAAGGCATCCAGATGGGTCTTGAAAGTCTCCAGAGGAGGAGACTCCACAACTTCCCAGAGGAGCCTGTTCCAGTGCTCTGTGACACTTACAGTAAAGAAGTTCTTCCACACATGGAGGTGGAACTTCCTATGCTGTAGTTTACATCCATTGCCCCTTGCGCTATCCCAGGGCACAGCTGATGATCCTTCTGCAACTCGCCACACAGGACTGTCACCCAGTCTGGCCTTGAACCTCTGAGTACCACCCCATTGCAGGGAGAAGGTATAGTCCCCAAGGAAAAGAGGTCAGTAGCACAGAGTGCTGCAGCACTTGATGATCTGCCTTGCTCCTTCCAATTTCCAAGA
Source organism: Psilopogon haemacephalus (assembly GCA_013396835.1). Classification (NCBI taxonomy): domain Eukaryota; kingdom Metazoa; phylum Chordata; class Aves; order Piciformes; family Megalaimidae; genus Psilopogon; species Psilopogon haemacephalus. The sequence continues at coordinate 1,818,533 of VWZI01010423.1, forward strand.
GCAGCTGGAGCATACTTACTGATAATTTCCAAAATGCACAGGCTCCATAAGTCCTGGTGTTGCAGACCAAATTCAGAGTAAAGAACAGTATGCATTGCTTGTACTGGGGACACCTGTTGCTCCAGTGTGCTGCCAGACTCTCAGCTTTGGAAATAGGCCTCGTGGGATGGATAGCAAAAAGATCCTGAACACAGACAGCTTAGGCTACGAACTTGACTTAGGTTGTACCAGGGGAGGTTTAGATTAGATATTAGGGAAAAATTCCTCACCAAGTGGGTCATCAGGCTCAGGGAAGTGGTGAAGTCACCATCCCTGGGGGTGTTTAAAAGATGTCTGGATGAGGTGTTTAGAGACATGCTCTAACAACTGTGTACAGGGAAATGTTCAGTTACAGTTGGACTTGATTTTAAGGTGGTTTTGTTTTTGTTTTTTTTTTTTTAAATTGTGTGTGATTAGAAAATAACTGTGAAGCCTTCATAGATTCAAAGTCCAAGAAAGTAGGTGCTTGTGCAGATGCCATACATGTCAGGTTGCAGAGTGAGTACCTGATCTGATCCTGTGCTCCCTGGCTTCTCAATCGGCCTTATTTCTTCATTTATGAGATTGCATTTGTGGTCCATTTTTGCCTGACATTCACACTAGGTTGACTGGTTCTTATTCCTCGTGCTGCTGCCACAAAGCAGTGGTTGCTCCTCTTTACAGAGGAGAACGCATCCCCTGCCCTCAGTTTATTGTGATTCTGATTTGGCTGAGACTTTGTACCAGGAGCCCATATGCTCCTGTCTTCTACCCGTGAAGTTCCTCTTGCTATTTAGTAGCTCTGACAGAACTGGATATTGTAGCCATGGGATCACCAATGGCTTTGTTGTGCTGGAAAGGAGTTGGTGAAGACAGCGGCATCGCATTCAGGCAGCTACCTCTGTGTGTTGCTATGGGCACTGATGCAGAGGTGAAACACAGGCTAAGCCATTGCTTGATTTTCTATTCAAGTAACTCTTGAGTACTAAAGGAATGGCCATCTGCCAGTGTTTGTAATAGAAGATCAGTATACACTGACATTCAGCAAATTGCTATTATATGCATTAGATCTGTGCTTTATGAGGTTTTGCTCCATTTTGGAAATCTGCAAACTGACTGAAATCACAACTAAAATTTTAGAGGTGCCAATCTGCAGCTGCAAGTGTTCTGACAGTGCCCCAAATACCCAGGCATGAGGCAAGTCTGTCTCTTTAAGACACAGGGAAAACTGAAAGTAAGCATACGTGTCTGCTGTGAAGTTGCCACCAGCACCAAAACTATTGCAACAGCTTGCTGTTGTCCCCAGATGGGATGGTTCCCTTGTTGAGGAGGTCTCAGAGTGGTGAGACCCCTACTCAGCTGATTGCAGCTGCTACCTGATGGCAGAAGGAAGACCATAATCTACATAAGGCTGTTGTAAACTGTTCTTTGTGGGGTCCAGTGTGAGTTGCACACAAAGAGTAGGTGCTAGCTTACCCGACCCAGCCACAGGCTGGCAGAGTTTGGCTCCATAGGGCTTGCCTTCCGAGGTCACCCCATGACCAAAGCATTCTCCTCCAATAAAATGCCTGAGCCAGACCAGAAATATCTGTGAAGTCTCAGGTTTTGGAGTAGATCCACTCTCAACGAGTCTTTTTACAGCAAATACACTAAATGAGCTCCTAAAATCAAATTTACACATTGCATTTTCTTTAATTGAGCTAATTCCTTCTGGTTTTGCCCCATGACTTCAAGTCTCTGAGTGCTGCAGGAAGGCTCCTGCAGATCAGCACTGACAATAGTTTAAGGGAAAATAAGAGTCCAAAGGCTGGAGTAGCAGAGGCTGCCCCACTAGGACTCTCATGCATGATGTAGAGGCAGTGCTAGCCCCAGACTGACTCGAGGTCCTTCCTATATCCAGTATTATGTCAGTGCCATGCAGAGTGTGTGAAGACAAAGAAGCAGCTTTCACTCACCAGCAGAGGCAAAAGGTTCACGGTGACCACTAAAGAATGATTTTATTATTTATTTTTCCTAAAGACAAGCTTTTTCCTGGGCAAACTGGTCTGAGGCGCCATGTCCCAGCACAGACAGGCAGCATCTCTGCATCTTTTCATCCCCTAGCAGGCACAGCAGCAGTCTCATGGTACACACTGTCCCCAGTACGTGGAACGGTGACTTAGCTATTTGCCTCCAATATTATGCCCCATTAACTTAAAGTCAGGCATGATTACTGATTATCTTTCCTTATTTCGTATGCATGTGCAAGGCGAGCAGTAAGAAACAGAGAGGATTTCCTGCCTGCAGCCTGAGCAGGGTTTTGGGACGTGGCTGTAAGCAGGGTGAAAGCGAGCTGTAAGTGGCACAGAGAACGTGGTCCTTTTCCAAAAGCTGCTGCAAAGAGAAGTGTGAAAGGCACTGACATGACATGAGTGGAGAGTTATGTTTGTCTGTCTTTTCTGCTTTACACCATGATGAATTGCATATTAGTTCCTTCATTAGCTTTAGGCTTAGACCACTTTGCAGAGCAGACATGAATAAAAATACCAAACGGTTTCAGTCTGGTGATGATTTTATTCATTGGTGCTACATGGCAGATAATAGTTGTATTCCACTTCTTAGATCCATGGGCTTTTCAAATATTTCACAGGCTGAGTCTTTCATCAGGTATCCTCACACAAAGTCCTCTGCCTCTTCCTCTGAAAGGTAATTGTTTAAGTGGATTAGTAGCTTTTCCTGGAGATGCATAGGGAGTGGCATAAAAGAGCAACACGGCTGTGACACTCTCATTCTGACCTTAGGAATATACCCAGAGGGTTGCTAAGATCATAGGCAGCTAAGATCATAGGCTGCTCCAATTATTGTCAAGGGAAATTAATATACCATTTTATTCCAGATAATACTCATCGGTCAGGTCGAGGAAAACACTTTGGGACAGAATGTTCCTTCATGTACAGAAAAGCAAACCCTCCTGAAAATCTTACATCTTATTAGGTTTACCCTGCCAAGTCTTCTATTCTTTATAGAAATATTTCTCATGTGCTGTTTCATATCATTGTGACTTCACGTTAATTAGGTGCCCCTCCTCACCCCAAGCCTCTGAAAGAAAAATATAATGGAAGAAGATGCAGCCCCTGTCTCAAAGAGCTTGCAGCTGTAATGGGGAAACACATTACCAGACAAATGGAAAAATAAGATAGGAGCTTCGAAGGCAAAAGAAAAAAAAAAAAATATTTGGGGGCTGACACTCTTCAGCTTCCCTATGTGCTGCTTGTAATGATGCTGGTAATGTTTATACATCCTTTTTAACACATCCTTCTGCTTCAAGACAAAAGAGGGACTAAAGGCTGAGGCTGCTGGTCAGTAATGAAAAGGTAAATACCACCTACTATTCCTAAATCTGATGTTTTGCTCTGCAGTCATTCAGAAGGCTGTACAAGATCGTTAAAACACATCAGGGTTTTAAAGTCCCCTTTTTCCCTCGTTGCTAGAGAGTAATCTGGGGAAGGGCTGAACGGACCCGCACACCTCTGTGGTATTCTGTGGTTTAGACTGGGCGGAAATAACGGTGCTGCAGAAGGAGCAGCTGCAAGGGAGAGGTGGCCAGGGCTGAGCTGTGAAAATGCCAGCAGGGAGTCAAACAAGCAATGCCTGTAAGAGTTGGTATCATAAGCATTGCAACGAGTAGTCCTAATACACATTTGTAAGGATTTAATGTGTCTCACAAAATGTTCAATATTGATATTTTTTCCGTTTAGAAATTTAATTCAAGAGGTCATTAGTATTTATTAAAAATTGATAGGGTGGCTATTTCTTGTTGCTAATGTTGGACATTTAGCATCTAGTATTAAAATAGTAGCATGGAAATGTCTTTCCATTTGAATTTTAAACATAAGGCATGTGTTCAACTCTCATCTCCTTTGCTGCATTTATTCCCAGTATCACCCAGCCCTCACCATGCACAGATGTTCCTTAACCCAGGGCCCATTTCGTGTTTCACCAGGATCTTCAGAGATCGGCAGATCGCATTTCATTTTCTCGTTCATCCCCCACCCCTTCTGCTCTTCTTCCTGCTTCTGCATGTCCCTGATTACTCTCCTGCAGCACTCTCTGCCCAGTCCTGTGCCCTGCAGCTCAGGTATGAGCACAGTAGTGCTGCCCGTGCCATGACCCAGAACTCACAGTTACATTTGCAGAGGCACTAGTTCATACAGAGCATCTTGCTGCTTTTCCTCTCCTTATGTAGCCACAATTTGGAAAAAAAACAAAAACAAAAAACAAACCATATGTTTGCAGGTGAAAATGTAATCTCTCTTTCCCAAGGCCAGGGGGAAAGAATAACTGGTTCACAGTCAACCTCAGCAGATGCTTGTGTCCTACAGATAAAACTACCACCAGGTTTTGCCATCAGCAATAAAGGACAGCCTGAGCATCCTAAGCATACAGACCTGTTTGTTGTCAGGGTGCAGCAAGGGACGGGGTTGCTTTGTATCGAACAGCTTCATTTCCCAGACTTTCGATCAAGGCTTGCACCTGGGATGACTCAGTAGCTCTCCCTTACCCGTGATCCTCTTTGGACTAAGAGCACAGAATTTCTGGTGGGAGTCCCGTCACATCAGTCTGTCATTTTGGGTGTTTTTTTCTGCTAACATTACACCTGGCACTGCAGAATGCTTGGCCAACACCAGCAAAGCCCCCATGGGGCTACTGCCTAATGCACTGCATTTAAGAGAGGTTACAGAGGTGAAACAGGGCTGTGAAAATAATAGACTATTGCTCTGCTTGCTGGAAACTGTAATACCCCCTTTGTTTCCCTGGTAGCTTGGTCTAGGAGGTTGTATGTGGTGTGATCTGTGTTCTCCCAGAGGATCTCTGTGTCACTTAACTCAGGTGGTCACCCTGCTGCTCTGCTGAGACCCTCCCTGCCACCTGCTTTGCTCCTTTTTTTTTTTGTCCTGATAGATTTGAATATGTCCTTTAGACTTCCGTGGTGCATTTTCAGATAGGACAGGCTGTGCTGGAGTTTGTTTCATGAGAAGAGGAACACAGCCTCCTCATACAGCTCAGGATGGATTGTGACTTGAAATATATATTCAGATGCATGAAGCCAGTGCTCTCTTTCTTTTATCACAATTAATTGCATTAGTAATGCCAAACTCTGAATCTGGGGGGATTAAAATGGCATTAATACTGCAGGGGCCTCATTGTGTTCTCAGTTTTTCAGCAGAACTTCCCGTTTATTGCATAGGGACTTTTATGGGTGGCACCACATAGCCCATGGAAATTAATCTCGTATTCTTTTAAGTTTCCTGGACTACAAGGGGAGGATGGAGTGTCACCTCTCCTGGCTGCTTGTGACACATGATTGTGTCCCTCGCACAGGCATTGGCAGGTTGCGTGGTGCTGAGGGCAGGGAAGCCTAGCAGCATCTGCATAGCTCACTGCTTATCAGGAATATACACTGGCAGCCATACTGTAGGGCAGCAGTGGAAAAACAAAGCAACAATCAAGGGAGCCCTTTGTGATGGATTAAAAGGGTTTAGAAATGTCTGAGCCATGCAGTTTTCAAGCACTGACACTGCCAATGACTTCTTGACTGAAAACTAGAAAATGTGCTTACTGAAAGCACAGCCCTAGTTTTCACTTGTTTTCCCCAAGCCTGCCTTTTGTTAATGGCCTTTTATCTGAACAAAGTTTAGACACAGTCGCTTCATAAAGTGACCTTTTCCTTGAAATAAATCTGGTTAATAATATTAGAGCTCTGCAGCCTGTGAACCGAATGAAAGGCCTGCGTCTTTCTCTGTTATTGGGGCATAATTTTCTTTTACAATCCACACTGCAGGTCTCTTATCCTCCACGTGGATCTTCTTCGCCTACTCTGCACTGACTCTGCAGGCTTTGCTTCCTGGCATGGGAATGTGATGGAGGAGACTCAGGATAGTCACCCAGGGTAACTCCCCACCACTTCTCTTTCTTGATTGCTTAAAACCCCCATGCATTCATCCAGTGCTGAAGTCTTAACAGCATCTTTGTCATCATCCTAAAATTTTATTCAGCCTGAGCGGATATCTTTAGCTGGTATCTTTAGCATCTTAGCAGGGGGAGATGATCTGAGCAGGATGACTCACTGCCAATATGATATGGTGCTCCCCTCTCCTTCCCTGAGGGGGATGTCAATCAAGACATGCTTCCCACTGTCTCTCATAAATACTGGCTGACACAGCAGGGGAAAGTGAGGCCAAGGGTGCATGTTTAGGGCTCGGTCCTCAATGAAACAGCTCTTGGTGGTTGTCACTTGCAGGAATGCAGCTGGCAGTGGTGTCTCTGCAGAGAGAGATCCCCAAGCTCCAGGCTACCAAAGACCTTTGACATGATGCGGGAGCATATTCAGTGCCTCTTAAGCATTCGGATTTTGCAGCCTCTGTGTTGTCTAATTTCAAGATAGCTACGGGTGACTCAGGGTGTTTGTTGACCAGGGTTTCCTGCAAAATCAAGGAACAGAACTGGTTGTGGCACTCATGATGAATGGCCTGAATATGATCTGTGCCCTTAAACTTGACTCAGCATTTAGTCAGGAGCTAGAGGAATGAATAGAGAAGCAGGCGGTTTGTGCTTGCAGTGACCCGTGCTGCTGAGCTGGTCAGCTGCTGTGCTACAGACATATTTTTGGCTTTACCATGGAAGCTCTTTTGTTATCGCATCAAACTCTTCACTCAGCTGGCAGAAGGCATTCGAGCAGCTGTGAGTCTGGAAGAATCCAGCATCTGAGAGATGACTGCAAAGTTTGCAGGCTTTCTATATTTTCTTCCCGTTCCTAGGTTTGGATGTTGGGGTTTGTTTGTTTATTTGTTTGTTAGTTTGTTTGTTCTTTTGTTTGATTTTCTTTAAGCATATGTTTAATATGCATTTCTAAAAGAAATCAATTAGCATTAAGAAGAATACTGTCTATAAACTGACAAAACCATTAATTCTCCCAGCAGAGATTATAATTCACACAGCAGAAATTCTTCGAAGACTGAGTAATTTCATTGTGGCAGGAAAAAAGAAGCCACAAAAACAAAAGCAAAACAAGCAACCAAGAAAGACAATAGCTGGGGCTCCAGGTGACACATTCAAAAGCAAAATAAGCAAAGTAAATTTTCTCCTTTTACTACAATCCTTTCCAAATGGAGTTTCCTTTCAGAACAAGCTGGTTAGATAGGTTATCTTCTAGTTGGTTAGGCAGGCAAAATGCAGTCCATATAAATGGATTGCCCAGATTATTTTCCATTTCAATTTCTGTCAGAATTGCTATGGTCTTCTTGGATAATGTGGGCAAAATAATAGCCCATTTCCATGGGAGTCTTAAGCACCGAGAGTGAAGAAGACCTCTGGCTTTTTAAACCTACTTACCTTGGCAGCAGGAGCAAACTGGAATAGGAAGAAACAGGCCTGTCACCAGAAATTATGGAGAGCTGATAAATTCATATTAATCCCTAGATATGTTTTCTTCCAGGGTTTGACCCAAAACAGTTTCAAAATAAAAGAATCCTTCAGTTATACCTGTGTAAACCAGTGGAAGTTACAGTTATATAAACCTTTATTCCCTTATTCCAAAGTCTCTAAGCCTTCTGACTTGGAGTTTGTGAAATACTGGTAGAGAAAAGAAGTGGCTGTGCTCCTGCTCAAACAGAATCTGCTTTTCCAAGCTATAAATAGAGGATTCAATATATGAATTAACAGTTCTCAACACCTTGCACCCCAGTCCCACTGAATGGCTATGGGACATTGGTGTCCAAATTGAGTCATGTCTGGAAGCTGCAGAGATATGTGCTATGAGGCTTTAACCTATACACTTGTCCCAGACACCTTTGTCCATCATGTGGGCATATATTCCTAAATTACTTCTAAGTGCATTGTCCAAAATTATCTGATAGGAGGATAGACACAGCAGAATAACTTAAGATAGGAAGGCAAAGCAACACTGTGAATGCTATGCAAATATTTATTTACATATTTTGGGTTTAAAGAGAACCATCTATTGGCAGTTTCACATTAGCATTCCAGCATCCACACTTAGGAGTTTAGAGCACAGTTGTTTCCCTGTGTCTGGAAAAGGAGCTTTATTTCACAGACCTGCACCTTTCCCCAGCTCATGTTCTCGTGTTTAACTCTAAAATGAAATTGCAACAGGTCCAAAATTGGTTACTGGACTTAAAAGCTTTTCCAGATGGGTTCCTAATGGGAATGTTCTCTGTCTTACAGACAATAGACAATGAGGTAGAGTGTGTCCTGGACATGGAGATACTGTCTGTGAAGATGGCAGGTTTCAGGATGTCCCTGAAGTCCGGACTTAAGATCTGACCCTGTACTATATTGCAACTGATAAGCTGCCCATGCAGGTCCTGTGCAAGCCAGCTGGGTTAGCAGAAAATGCATTTGACTTGTCCTACTATGGGAGTGAAAAACGAGGCTTCAGCAGGTGTATCTTCTGGAGGTATTAGGAGTAACTACAGATTATTACCTGGGGCATGTGGTTTGTAGTCTTTTATGTAGGGATGGCACTAGGTCACGGTCTGTACTGGAGGGTGAATACACCATTGGGTGCCAAGGCTGTGAGCCATACTGGGGAGCTGCCAGCAGTGCTGAAGAATCACAAAATCACAGACTGTCAGGGGTTGGAAGGGACCACAAAAGATCACCTAGTCCAAACCCCCCCTGCCAGAGCAGGATCACCTATACCAGATGACACAGGAATGCATCCAGGCGGGTCTGTGCTCCTGCTGCCCTGAGGTTTCCTTTCCACTGCAAGCAGAAATCACTTGTAAGAGAAAATATCTTAGAATCAGAGTCACAAAATCATGTATGATTGCTTCTTTAAGCCAGATCAGACCTTAAGTGTGCAAGAGTAATACTGTAATTGCTATTAACTTTTGGCAAGTCAGATGTTGAGGGGGAAAAAAAAAAAAAAAGGTTTTCCTGGGATATTTATGTGTGTTCATTTCCAGAGTTTCAAAAATCTTAATATACTTATTTGGATGACTTCAGATGAGATACTTAAGGAAATTTCCCTTCTTATTGGCTGTGGGACTCCCAAAAAAAGTGTATAGACCCAGGGACTTGTGACATTTCCAAGGGACAAGGATGTATTTAAGATGCTGAGACCATCTGTGTGCATGTGCTTTTTCTTTAATAGCCCCACAAAGTGCAATTCCTTTGGCAATATTCCCCACTGGGCCTTCAAAACAAGGTTCCCACCTGCTCTTCATGCTGTCACTGATTTGTACATGTGTCTAGATAATGCAGCTCCTGCATTTTTGTTATATCATCTAGAGAAATATCAGAATTACTGAATGCTGAGATAAGGGAACATATTTATACATACCGTAGGCTCCTTTTTCTGTCCTATATCTGAGCACACACCCTGGAGCACTTGAGTAGCTCCTACACAGCGTAAGGGGAGAGGACAGCAGGGTCTGAGGAATTCTGCTCCTGAAGTGGATTTATAGACTGTAAAAATGAGCTCACCTTCTTTCTACTTCTGTCTTAAATTGCGTCATAGTATCATTTAGTTGGAAAAGACCTTTAAGATCAATGAGTCGAACCACTAAATTTCTTTTATCACCCATCCACATAAATAAAGAGAGGACATAGAGAGAGATCACTTTAAGGAATGTCTTTCACAACATATACATTTTCAGACGAGTCCTGCTTTCAATGACATCTCTTATAATGTCCTTTCCCTATCAGCTTAAATGTACATAGATGCCTGAAATCACCTGCAAAAGCTAACTAAAATGCAGCAGAAAATGTTAAAGTTTATTAATTCCCTCAGGCGCTCTTGGATGTAAAATTCTGCAAGGGAAAAGAACAGAAGCCCACGTCCATTTTTCTTCCCTGATGTGCACTCACTGGCTTTAGTGTAAGTGAGAGCTGTTTAAGTGTATTGATTCAGGGAGCAAGTCACCCCAGGGCCATCAGAAGATGTATGCTCCACTTGGGTCCTACAGGGTCTTCAGCAAGGACTATGCTTTTTGCTGGACATCACCACATGACCGAACATTATTTTTTTTCAGAGGAATAAGGCAAACCAGTCCCTTGTGAGTTGCAAATCTGAGTTGTGCTGGGGCTGACATCACCCAGCCTGAATGCAGTAGTCCCCATTTAACTCACTCGTATTAACCCCCACACAGGCACACAGATACCATCGCTGCCTGCAAAGGCACCTGTGCTGCTTTCCTTTATTTCACACAGGGGTCGAGGATAATGGAAACACAGATTACACATGTGATGAGCTAATTTTGCTGCCTCTCTCTGGTTTATTTCACCCCGCGGCAGCTGCAGAAGTCAGGATGAGTATCTGAAGTGTGGCAGTGCTCAGTGTAAGTTCTCACTCCGATCTGGATTCGCAATCAGTGCAGAGAGCCCTGCTCAGTAATCTGCTTGCAAAGGCTGCCTCTCCACCTTTGCAGCCCCAGTCCAGGAGCCTATTAAATTAATGAGACAGAAGTCAGTGCAACAGCAGTCAACATGTTATGTGTGTACAGCACTGGTGCTGTTACAATGTGCCTGTTTTTTCTCCTGGGATGTTTAATTTCCGCTTCTCAAATGAGCTGCAAAGCTGTGAAGCCTGGCAGTGTTCTTTCTCGACACTCTGTGATGCAGATAATGAGGGTACTGATAGGTGCCTAGGAGACTGTGATGGCTCTAAGCACAGCTATGGTCTGATAATGCTTTATGCCAGTAGTGTCACAGCGGAACCACTATCATCCCTCAAGGAATGGTTCATCTTTATGTGTAATACAGCAGCTGTCACCTAAATGGCTAATGGGGAAGCAAAGTAGAACCTTAGTGCTAGTAATCTTTGTCACTTAATAATTTTAAAGGTATCAGACTTCAGGAGCTCCTGCAAGTTCCAATAAAAAAAAAAAAAAAGTGAGCTTGCCATTTTAATTTTTTTTTTATTATTTTGTTTGCTGTGGATTAAATGTAAATTGAGAAATCCACGATGCAGCTCTGTGCAGATCTAATTTGGTACAATTTGAATAGCCAAGTAATTAAAATGTATTATAGGTATAAGATGCTGGGATGGTGGAGTGTCTGCGTTTAAGAGGAAGATTTATTGGGCTCACTGCATCCACGGTGAACCTTCTACAACCGCATTAGCCAACATCTGTCGGCAAATGTCGAGATGCGGGGCATGAGACGTATCCTTTTGGAGTGCACCTCTGCGTGTGTTTCAACAGCAGAGTAACAATGCAGAGCAACATTTTGTAAAATAAGCTGCTCGGGAAGAATGTGCACCCCTCTGCGTGTGCTACGTGGCTAAATTAGCAGGTTGCACAGAGTGCGTACACATGTGTACGAAATGCACCGTGTGTCCGCATACGTGCACACAAGCTAGTGTGGGCAAATGGGCACATTTTGTGTTGCATGTGCATGCAGGGAGAGAGGGGAAGCATGCAGATACACAAAGGTGCTTCTGCAGGCTTTTCCCCCAATTAATTCTGGGTTCCCACAGTGCTAGAACTGCCGTTGCATTCAATTTATGAAGGCAGGTAATGATAGTAATTAATAGGGCAGTTGACACACATGATGTGAGTATTGACATCGTGCTATTAGTGTTTTCTGGAAGATTATTTTGTTTGGTTTTGCTTAAGTGCTCAAGATTAGAGCCAGTGATTTAGTAGGCTGGGGCACTGGCTTCTCAAGAGAAGCCAAGCTCATTTCAATCACACCTCCAGACAGCCTGATAATCTTTGGGGAGTTAACACACTTAGGCTGGTGAAGGTTAAGAGGAGAGTGGTGCTGGGACGTATATGGCCAGTAATTGTCCAGGGTATGAGTTACAGATCTAGACAGCCCACAATTCAGGCTGTCTGTGATGCTACAAATGCTGAAAGGATAAACCAAAGGGCATTTCTCTGGATTCGAGGAAAGAAAGAGGGGCTACAGAACCACTTCCTCAGTGCAAGTGAAGCAGCAGGATTGCTAGAGCAAAGTCAGGAAAAGCCAGGGATAGGAGAGGGATCATTACAGCAGATTACTGTGAACTATACCGAACACTGAAGAGAATGTTCCAAGTGGAAACCATTTGGAGCATTACAGCAAGTGGTGAGCTGAATTTTCTGCCTTCCAGGCTGCTCCCCTGCATTCGTTACTATCCTTTTGTCTTGATGCAGATGTCCAACTAGTCAGGTGTGGGCAGACACAAGCCTGATGAGCTGGTCCACATCAGCCAGTGCTCCTGGCAAAAGGGGTGCCCAACCCTGCCTCACCTGTGGCCTGAACCATGTGGATATGGCCAAGGGATACAAACATGAGTTGTCATCTTGCTGTGTATTCATACAATCTTAGGAGCAATAAGGGCACTGGACCATGGCTGGTCTCTTAGGCACGATCTAGGACAGAGCAGTGGTGGCTGAGAAAGTAGCAAGTGAGAGATGACTGGCTACCATCTTGCTCGAGTTTCACTGGGGTAGAATTATAGAATCAATTATCTATTCAGGAAAGCTGCATTTCTGAGAATACTGTAGCATCCAATTCAGGGAGAATGAAATTTATAAGACACTTTGTTTTCATTTGTGGCCAGCCATAGTGTGCAGGTCTCCATAGCGATCAAGGTCTTTAGCAGTTTTGAGTTAGCCAGGTGCTAAAGCGAGAAGGAGCAATAAAAGCCATGCTAGCTGATCCAGGCCTGCCAACAGAATTGTTCCATACAATTGATGTCACACTCCTATAAACTGGAAACTTTGCTGGGGGTGGGCTCTTTTCCTCAATAGTTGCTGTCCCTGAAGGGTCTTTCCCAGCATGCTGCTCCTCATGCCAACATTCCTGTTCGCTAAGACTGTTGAACTTTTGCTGGAGCTGTGGTACTCCCAGTACCTAACAGTTGATGCTTCTAGGAGTGTGCAGCTCACAACTGCTACATAGGCTGAGTACAATTTTGTGTGCTTTCTATCAGTATTAGTGTTAATATTAGAGGGATGTATTGTTATGAAATCTGTTTCAATTTCAGCCAACAGGTCTTCTTTCCTTGTCCTGATTCACCTTCTTGGGCAGTAGGGGTAGTCATTGGGTGATGGAACAGCTGAGTAATTAGAGACACATCTAGACTAAAGAGGCAGTGGACATTTTCAGAGGGGGCAGGGCACAGCAAGCAGGTCAGTGGCATGCAAACTTCGATTTTATCAAATGCAAACAAATCAAGGTACTTTAAAACAAATCTTTGAGCTAGTCACGTGCATTGCTGGGTTCTGAATTAGCCTGGATAAGCAAGGAAAGAGGTCTGACTGCTCTTTTAGGGAAGGGACAGAAGAAAGGGGGCAGTGCAAATCTCTGTTTAAGGTGCAATGTACAAAGCACAAAAAGGTCTACAACTACCTAGAGGGAGGTTGTAGCCAGGTGGGGGTCAGGCACTTCTCCCAGGCAACCAGTGACAGAACAAGGGGACACAGTCTCAAGTTGTGCTGGGGCAGGTATAGGCTGGATATTACGAAGAAGTTCTTCACAGAGAGAGTGATTGGCACTGGAATGGGCTGCCCAGGGTGGTGGTGGAGTTGCTGTCCCTGGAGGTGTTCAAGAAAAGACTGGTTGGGGTACTTAGTGCCATGGTCTAATTGATTGGCTAGGGCTGGGTGATGGGTTGGACTGGATGATCATGGAGGTCTTTTCCAACCTGGCTGATTCTATGATTCTATGAAATAATAAAGCAGACCTCACAATATAACTGGATTTTATTTTCCACTCTCCTGGATACTGCCACCCTTCCTCCAGGCAGGGAAATTAGTAAAAACTTAATTTTATATTTTTATATTATTGAAAATCTGTAATTAGAATATCTAATGAAAAAGTATGCCTAGAGTTTTCCATAGGAAGATGATTGCCATGGTCATGACGGCTCCTCTATAGACAAAAGGAACACAAAAGGAGGGCATGTTCACTGAACAACAAAGAGGCTAGAACAAGTGTTGTTGTTAGCACTTCTCCATCAATTACAGACATAAGTATGCTTCAGTCTGTAAAAAGATCCTATGATTACAAAGGATACAGATAGGCCTGGGTAGGATATTGTTGAAGGAAGATGCCAGGGACCTTATTCAGTGTAGTGATTTTTCTTCACTTTGATCACGATTATGAGGGGCCTCACCACAGTTCCTTACCTCCCTGTAAGTGAGCTTCGAGATCCTCATTGCAGCTCAGCTCAGGTGATGTGTCTTGTGACATGTCCTTGCCATTGGTGTTTGGGTGCTTTTTGTGCTTCTCTTGGCAGAGATAAACATGTTGGCAAACAAACCTGGAGGACAACAGAGTATCTGGCAAGAGATGACCTCTAGACAAGCTTTGTTAAAATGGGGGGGACACCCTGACACCAGTGTCATTGACAGGTCACATCCTGCCTGGATGACGAAAATCTCCCACCCAGTTTCTAAACGTAGCAGAAGGCCACCTTACAGCATCCCCCCCAGCTGGACTCACTGATCCTTATGCTGCAAAGTGCTGCTGGCCACACACTGCCCCTCCATATGCAGGGGCCAGGCCGTTTGGGAATTTTTGTGCCATATTCGTTCTCACAGGCCTCCTTTTCCCCTACTTTATTCCTTCTTTCTTAAAAAGAGTGAGTGTGCAGCCTCTGGGGAGTTGCCAGTTCTATTCCCCACACTTGGCAGATAGTAGGACACTTAAATAGGATGCCACAGTATGTGCTTGTATTTCCTATTAAATTGGAGGTATGAATTTATATTTCCAAAACCACAGGGTAACTATGTGCCTGAGGCACATCTTCAGAAATGTGAATCATTGCAGTCCCCTCTCTTGGATGTTCTTGTATTCACGTAGCAGGCAGCAGCAGAGCAGGCAGAGGAAGGAAGCTGGTTCTTCTCTCTCCCAGGCAGCCAGAACGTCTGGGTTGCAGCCCAGTCCATCCCGGTTTCTCTTTTTCAGCATCACTGGGGCAGAGATGATAATACTTTCCACCCTTCTGAAATACGTGCACAGAGAGATTTCAAAGGACAGGGAATATATTTTTTATTAGATTGACTGATTTCACTGGAAAAAGTTTCGGGCACAGAGCCTTTCTTCAGGTCTGACATAGAAAGCCATTTGTAGCCTTTGCTTTGAGACAGAGAAAAATCCTCTGTGCCCAAAAGGTTGTCCGCTTTTTCCAGCTGCATCTGCTGCTCTAATAGGAGATATCACCCCTCCCAAGGAACCTTGCCTCACTTATACCCTTCATCTATCACAGCTACACCAGCACTTCTGCCACTGGAATTAGAGGAGCTGTATCAAAGCTAAGCGATGAGCTTGTGGAGAAATGCACATGCAAAGCTCACAATTAAGAACAGGGTGGGGGGAAAAAGAATTCTAAGGAATGCGTTTCCCCTTGCCCCTGTTTTTCCACATGTAAATCCTGGCTCTTCACTGAAACAGCATTAATCGTGATGAATTGGTCTGGGTATGCATACATATGTAAAGCATAAACTCCTGATGTGTTCTCCTGCAATTTAGCTTTAATTAATGTCCACTTAGTATAAAATGTGGCATCGTATTTTAGGTCAGCACTTCACTGCTAATGTAAACTATAAACAGAGCGTGCAGGGGAAAAAAACAGAGGATATTATTTTGCTTGCAGTATCTTTTTGACATGTTTACATATAATATAAAGCTAATATATCACTGGGCACCAGATTTATTTTCCTTTCAGCTGTGTGCACTGCGCAATATAGACAGCTCTTGTAGGGCATCTGCTTCCACAGTGGAGTAAACTTTGTGAGGAATTGCTACCTGCAGTTCAATAAAGCATATTTAAAATGTTTTCATTGCACCAAATATCAGCTGATGCACTTCTTATTAGTATAAATGGCATAGATTAGTGTCAGGCATTTTCAACAGTGAAAAAAATTACAGAAGCCTGCATGGCTCATTAGGCTCTTGTTGCATGTTAAAGAGGGCCAGACCTTATTAATAAGAGGAAAATGGGTGGGGGGGAAAAAGACAATATGATGAGGAAAGAACAAAATAGCTTTCTCTTAAAAATAATTTTTAAAAGCTTCCTGGTTTAGAGGAAAATAAAAGCATCGACTAACCTCTTCCAGTCTCTGAACACCTTCTGAAGTAATTTTATATATATATATTTATGGCACAGAAGAATAATGCTTACAATCACACTGCACCACCAAGAAGAACTTTTGATGATTAATGATTAATAGCTGTTCATCTGAGTCACAGTTTACATCCTGCTTCAGGAAAGCATCAGTGTTTAAGTTAGGACCTACAGCCCATTTGAATTGAAGCTCTTGGTTATATCCCACTGAAGTGCAGATAATTTAAGCATTTATTTCCAGTTAAGCACCTGGTGTAAGCACATGCTGAGGGGAAGAACAGATTTGAGCGCTTACTGTAATTGGGGCCTCAATCACACAAGTCCTGAACCTGCAGAGACTGACACATCAGCACTTTGAGCACAGTTGGTCTTATCAGCTTCTGGTGGGCTTCACGCAAGGAAAATACAGGTGTGTGCAGAATTGCATCTTTCTGAGATGAAGGCTGTGGTGGTTGCTGCTTTCCCAGCTGGCAGTAGGCAAGCAAGCAGCTCTTGCTCATGTTTATACTTTCTTTGCCTGTGATTTGCTTGGGTGCCAAAGATGGTATCACTGCTGGTGGTGTTGCTTAGGAAGAGGTAGGAGGGATGTGGGAGAAACACTCATAGAAACAGCAGTCAAAACCCTGGCGTCCTTGGGGCAGTGAAAGAGACCTTCCTTCTTCTTTGATGAAAGAAAATTCAGTCTTGCTCTGAAGGACCTGGAGCCTGTCATACTCATTCTTACACACTTAGCAGTTGGCATTGCAGGATCAGCATGGCAGAGTCCATGCTGTTTCTGCAAGAGCAGAGTTATTTGCTGTTTCTTTAGGTTTGTATTTCTGGGTTTGATTTGTTTTCCCATCCCAGCCTGCTCTTCATTTTTACAGCAACCAGAACACACACACATATTTATGTCAGGTTTGTCTGAAGGACAGAGTATGTGGCAGCCACAATTTTGTCAGAAAACAGGCAAATATAAATGAGTTTGAAAATCATAGTTGTAGACAAATTAAGCTAAACATGCAATTTTAATAGTTTCCCTTCTCTGGGATTCATGTGCCTTGTGATGTGAACACAAATGGGAACATGTTGTGCACCTTGGCCAAAGCAGGGCAGGTGTTCAGCCACCACATTAGAGGGGTCGAGTTGCCTCCAATGTGAAGCCTAAATCAGAGCTAAGTTAGTGAGCTACTTCCAATGCCAAGCACCAGAGATCAGCTTATTGAGTTTTTTGTGGTTTTTTTCCCTGTGTGATTAGCATTTTACTTGAGTCTGAGACATTAATCAATAAAAGCAATACCCTGTAAACAGAGTAAAATGAAAAAGCAAGTGCTGCATTTTAATAATATAAATAGAAGACTGTGTGGCATGAGAAGCCAAGGCAGAGCCTGCAATCTGAATACCATCAAAAGTAAAAGAATTGAAGGCAGAGGAATTTTCAAGGCTGATTGCACACAGATGAAAAAAAAAACAACAAACCAATCCAAAAAAACAGACAGATAAAATATTGAACACTGGTTAGTGTGTGGAATGTGTCTGAAATATTTTATTTTGCTGCTTTTCAAAAAATTTGTCCATGCTGCCATCAATTTTAGGAGTATAGAATTAAAAAGAGGGGAATGGGAGCCCAATCCCTAGACTCGCTGAATTAAGCACAACATAGAAAAATACTTTAAGCATTGCTGGTAAAGCAGGGCCAAGTTTTTACTAACAACTCCACAGGTTTTGTTCTTTAAAGAACACTGTTGAAGTGGTTACTTAAGAGAAAAAAATCTCATTGTATGTGGTACAAAATATCATGCTGGAAGCCTGAAAATAATAGCCAGCTGCTGTTCAGTGCTCTTCAGCTACAGAGCTCAAGTGCTCTGGCAAGCTGGCAAGAACTGGGTTTTGGGCAGAAAGTGCTGAGGCCATACCCCAGTGCTGGCAAGGCAGAGGAGGAAGCCAGTTTGAAAGCCAACATCACCTGCTGGCTTCTTTCAAGCTGATTCCAACAGGTTGTGTTGCCACAAGGCAAAGCCATTTGATGTATTTCTTGACATAGACCCCAAAAACTAGTGGCAGACTGTCAGCATAGTGTGGCCAGGTTGTTCAGCCACCAGAACCAGAGCTGGGGATCCACAGAGGAGACCGAGGTGTCCCACTGACTAGCTCATGGCTCCATAACTGACTGAGCTTCTGGCAAGCTGGGGTCTGTCTGATGGTGGCTTAGCCCATCAGGATGGCATTCTAAACATTTAAAGCCATGATGCCATGTGGTAGCACAGTAGCACTGCCAATAACTAAGCCATGCAGTTTCACCAAGAACTTTATTTTTTTGCCCTCTCTGTCTGCTTACTTTATGGACTACGTTTCTTCCTGAGCAGAAGTTAATATTAAACATCATTGTTTACTTCCTTATTTTTGCATTCCTGCCTTCCCTTTCTTCCTCTCCCCATCCCTCAAATTCTCAGTGGTGTTGCCACAACATGGGGAATGGCTTTTATTCATGAACTGCTTTATTAATTAGCTTCTTCTAGAGCTGCAGCAATTAGCAGGGTGAGCTCTCAACATTTGTCTTCTGTAGGCCCCACACAAAGACTTGCCAGTTGATTAAGCTTTGTATTTGCAGCAAAAGACTAGTGTTTTATTTAGGAAGATATTTAGAATAAAAAGGGCAAGGAAAGATAACCCCAAGCTGCGTAAAGCCCTTAAGAGTCCCCACTTAAAAGGAAAGTGGTGTCTGAATTTCTGTCCGCTGCAGCCTTCAGAAGACCCTATCCCAATGTTGCTAAACATTGTTCCTTCTCTCCTCATGAGGTTTCAGGGATCATAAAGCTTTCCATCACAGATTATGGAGGTGATTGTTTTCCATATGAGATCACCTATGTGGTTTTTAACTGCTTCTGATGTGTGAACGTCCTTTTTTTTAGTGGAGAAAGAGTACCTTGTACAGCAAGCTGAAGTTCACAAACAGCAAGCTTTGACTCCTTCAGTAGCAACAAATGGTCCCCAAGAAGTCTGCAGGTTGTGCTAAAAGCCACCAAGCTAGATAGGTAGCACTGAAAGGTCCTTGGGTAACTCTGTGGTTTACCAAGACAAAAAGTCTGGCTGCCTGTTGGATCAGGCTTCTTGGAAACACAAGGAAGCAACAGGTGGTCTCAGGGTGACTTGCAGACAGATTTCTTGCTGCTTGTGTTGCCTGTTCTCAAGAAAATGTTTGTGCCACTTATCAAGTAATAAGCACAATTAAAATATTTGCTACTATACAAAAATACTAAGAGAAGGACACTATAGGCAAGGCCTATCTTGCAAAAGGTGACACAGAATTAGTTTGATCCGACAGCACGGCTGTCACGATGCAGCTGCAATCTTGAAAACGTAGGACTGAGGTAAAAAATAATAGCAGAGCAGATGTGTTCCCTGCACAGGGTGAAATAAAAAGAAATACTCCTAAAGGATATTTCTTGCAGAGAAGAGTAAATTAAGGATGCGTTGAAGATGTAAGGACTCAGCTAAAGGGAACTGCTACCTGCACAACCATCTCTCACTCAGCTACCAGCTTCTGAGGCATAATGCTGTGCAAAAATGCAGGGCAAAAATAACGGCTGTAAGATACACACAACCCAGTACACTCATTGAAGTACCCACAAAATAGATGCTGCTATTTGGCCTAACAAATCAGAGAACAAACAAAGGGAATATTTTTAAACACTAAGCATACACCAGTTATATTGCTGCAGACTAAAACGTGAGCTTTCTTTCTTTCTTTTTTTTTTAAATCTATTGAGTCGTAAATCTCTGTATTTTCCTTTGTGCTTGATCTCATATATTACTCGGAGTTTCTAAAATGATAACAAGGCATGCATTAAAAATATTTCTCTTATTGTTACATTTCAAGCACGTTTACTGTTAGCTGCTTAGCTTCATTATGTATCATAGTCTGAATCTACAAATCAAGTATAATTAGACTTAGAGAACTGATTGGATTTCTAATTAAGCTACATTGGAAACAACAATGCACAATCAGTAAATATTCTGACTAGGTACATTTTAAAGAGCAACTCTTGGGCTTTTTGCTGATGACTAGACACCAGTGTCATTAAATTTGTTGGTGGCAAGCAAATTTTAAAGCTAAAATAGAGGCAATTAGTAAAGATCTTGAAATATTTAATCACGTTTGTCCAATTAGTGTGCAATTAGGCAATGGTGTGGCGTGGGACAAACATTCTGCTCCAGTGTTTGGTAGAGAAGGATCCCTTTGAAATTTTGCTATTTAGTTTATTGATATATAAAAAGGAAGTTATGGTTGTAATTTCCAATTTGAAAAAATACTGTGCAGATGGTCTGACTATATATTTAACAATGTTAAACAAAACTAAACAAGGGAAGCATGTTACCTGAAATTACACAGCTGTGATCAGTGAATAAGCTCCAGATCACATTAGATTACAGCTGTGGGTGTCTTGATCACAGAACGCGCCAGGTTGTTACGCTGGTGAAATCGAAGCCCTGGTAAGCTGGTTTGTCACATTTCGAGATGACAGGATTATTTTGTTCTTGACCAAAAACACAGTTTCTCCTTTAAGCATTGCCTGCTTGTTTTGCGTTCCGTCCGTGAAGCCTTACGTTGGCAAGTTCGTTGTGGAAAGTCAAGTGGCAGCTTTTTGTGAATCAGCTACTGAAGTGTTATCTTGACTTTCTTCAACGAGGGCATCTCACTCCCTTTTTTTTTTTTT
>VWZI01010423.1:1839314-1854995 GCA_013396835.1 Psilopogon haemacephalus
GGGGGGGGATGGGGTGAATTTTTAAGCTCTCAGAACAATCAGAACACTTCTTGGCTGATTAGCAAAACTTCCATATAATTATTTATTTTTTGCCAGCATGCTTAAAGTGTGTGCTCTCGTGCACTGCAACATGCAACCCTGCACTGAACGTGTCATCAAATTGGTATTTCCTCAAATGGGTTTGCTCTGTGTGCCATGTGCAGATAGTCAAGGAAACCGTGCCAGGGAATGCCCCCAGCTGCTGGAGCTCAATTTTCTGGATTGTTAAATTGTAGAGCAGTCCCCGGGATGGTTTTGGTTTGGGTCAAGTACTACTCTCCCCAGCCATCCCTGGACACAGCTCAGGCGTTAACTCTGGCTAGGGACTGTGCCCCACAGGCATTTAGGGAAGGAAGGAGGATTAGGAGAATGGATGTGGGCCATCTTGGGCCAGCTGGCCTCTATATCAAAGAGCATTTAACCTTCTACTGTCAACAGCCCCCATGCGTTCACAAGAAGTCAATTTGAGGAAAGATGTCTAGGAAGTCTCTCATTTCCACCTCATATTCAGTATGGACCAAAAAACAAGAAGAGACTCTTTCTTTCCCCAGTGACTAAAAAACTCCCCCCAAAAAAACCCAAAGAGATGTGGTATAGCTGTTGCTTGGATTTGATTGGCAGGGATACATATATTTTTTAATCCAATGAAAAGAATAGCAGGTGATCAAATTTTGAAATGTCTTCCTGTTTCTGATACATGCTAGAATTTCTGCAATGTTCTTGAGACTTCGTGGGTTTACACATTGTCAACTTTAATGTCTGAGAATTTTTTGTTTGGTTTCAGTACGGAAAAAAAGTACTCTGAAATAAAGCAAACAATACTTCCTAGCAACGCTACAGGTTGGTGCCTATGAGGATTTTATGAAGAGAGTTGGGTTTGTATTTTGAGCAACGTTAAATCAAAACAAAATACTTTCAAATTGAAAAGATAAATGATGCTAAGAGGAATGTTGTATGGGAGAGAAATGAGACAAGTAGAAAAACACATAATAGATAATTACACAGAGTTAATTTATTCCTTGACTGTGGGCAAAATTCACCTGCATTGAAGGCTAGATTTTGACCCTTTGATATTTAAAGGTTAAAAGCAAGAGTTTTCAGGTTCACTGCTTCCAACATTTTGGGAAGAGTCTGCATCAGGTTTTTCTGGGTGCTTTCTCCCTGGCCCTGGAACAGGTTGCGATGGAGGGGGGTGGTTGGGTAGTGACAGGACTAGGGGGAGATTCAGACTGGACATGAGGGGGAAGTTCTTCAGCATGAGAGTGGTGAGACCCTGGAACAAATTGCCCAGGGAGGTGGCGGGGGCCACATCCCTGGAGGTGTTTAAGGCCAGGCTGGATGAGGCTGTGGGCAGCCTGATCTAGGGTAGGGTGTCCCTGCCCATGGCAGGGGGGTTGAAACTAGATGATCCTTGTGGTCCCTTCAAACCCATACTTATTCTGTGTCCTTAATCATATTTTTTTGGTTACACTTAAGTTTGTGAATATGCCCTGATTCACAGAGGAGTCAAGATTCTAGAGATGAAAAAAAAACCCAAAACCGAACCAAAACAAAAAAACTGTAGGTCTTCAGTATGTTGGCAAATTGGCTGCCAAATCCTGTACGGAAACAAGATGTGGAAGCAGTATTTCATGGGCTCTGCCTCACTGCATCTTTGTTCAAGTAAGAGATCAGGAAACCAAACCAATAGGCTGAATGCCAGAAGATTGAATAGCCAGCTGCAGAAGCAGCACAAGAGAAGATGTACCTCTTGCAGTTAATGCCTCGTGAAAATCACACAGGCCCCCATAGAGGTTATTCAAACATTTACTACTCTGACTTACAATGGCCTTTAGTCCCCAGAAGAAAATGGTACCTTTCAAAGCTTTTCAACATCTAGGCAACAAGGAGAGAAACTGCATCTCTAGTTGTAAAAAGTTAGCAAGCCTAGATTTAAGCTGCTCTTCGGTGTGAGTGCTTGTGTTTATATTTAAGATTGTGAGCTGAGCTTTCACACACTGGGACTTGAACCCTCAAGCACATATGGTCATATATATGTCTATGTGTGTCTACATATATATATATATATATGTATTTGTACATTTGTACATGAGTATCCATATATGTATATACATAGACAGCCTATGCATAGGAATTGAGAACTTCAAAAAGGAAAATGATGTTTGGGAAATTAAAAAAAGGAAGCCCCTGTTTATTTGATAATGGAAACAAACCCACTGCTTGAATAGCCAGCCATACACTATTGTCAAGGCAAGCTCTGAGTGGATGCAGACCTGCAGGTTCTCTGTACTGGTTGAATTCCTCCCAGTGTTATCAAAGAGGTAAATGTAGATTTGAAAAAAAAAAAATTACTTTGATGTGCAAGACATCACAGAACAGCAGCTCCATTCATTGCAGAGAGAGTCCATTATTTAAGTCTCTCAGGCAACTGTACAGATTCCTCATAACAGGAAAAATAACAAGACTGTGGAAATAAAATGTCCAACAATGTGTATTCTGCTGCCTTCTGAATTCTTCCTCTCCAGTTTTCATGTCTTAATTCTGTGAAACAGTAATAGGCGTGGGCTCATGTGCCAACAGTTTCAGATGGGAAGTGTCTCCTAACTGAAGCAATACCTGCATTCTTGCCTGACTCCTCTGACCCTGATAGTAAGGGTGAAGGAAAGAAGGCATTAGTGAGAGGCACTGAAGGCTTATCACCTTCCTTTTGCCTTAAGACTTCTCCTTGGCTTACCTTAGCTTTTGCTCCAGATCAGCTTGCAGCACATCTCAGCGTTGGCAGGTTGGGCCACATGCTCTCTGCATCCCCGAGGGATGGTAGAGCTCTGGCATGATGCTGCTGCAGTCGTCAGGCTCATCCCCAGGGCAATAGATGTTCATGGTCCCATTCCCATGGAATAGGAAAGGCAAGCAGGAGCCGGGGACAGAAGGAAAAGGGAAACTGAGCCCCCTCACTCCCGCAGTGGCAGGACAGCCTTCAGACATGCTATCCGGGCACTTTCCTAAGACAGAGAGGCAAGAGAGTGTTCCCCCACCTCCTTTCCGTACTGCTGTAAACCATGTGAATGTGTTGAAAGGGTCTGTGAAATTAATTATACTGTGAGTGCTTGGTAACCAAATGAATTGTAAATTGTACATTATTAAAACAGCATCAGAGCACCGACTGATCTATTATTCTTTAGGGAAATGTATGAAGATAAGAGCTTTATGTGCTTTAGGGGTCTTTCCAGCTAGCACACAGCCAGATTTGTAAGGAAAAAAAAAAAAAAAAGTGGCAATATTTTGTTCCTGTCTGAGTTGAAACTGACACAATACTGTATTGTTTATTTTTATTACATTGTCTCCTGTTTATTACATATGAGATAGTACAGTACCAGTGACATATGCATGCCTCGTTCCCTTCTGTTTATCCTGGTTCAGATGGTATTTGGGATTAATTGTCCTCATTTTTGTGTTAAAAAAAAAAGAAATTAAAAAAAAAACCCACCAAAACTGTAGGTGAAGAAAAATGAGACAAATATTAAGCAGCATGCCCTTTTGCACAAATCATGTCACTAACAAGATGCACAGCTCTTGTTAGCCTCATCATTTTGCCTGCATATTCTGACTTGCTGCATACCTGTCTTTCAGCTTCTGAGGACTGTAAGAGGGCTTGATGGGGAGTCATATGTTCAGGGGGGAAAAAAAGGTTAAATAATAACATGGAAGCAAATTACCATGGGGTTAGGTGTGCATGCAGTATTTTTCTTTCTTCCACAATACTTGCTTCCCTTTGCATTCCTCTCACGCACTGTGCACTGGCATCTTCTGGGCTACTACAGACCAAAAAGTGCATCCCTTTCCCTCTAGGGCTGTTAGTTTTCTGTGTGACTACTTATAGGCAGCCTCCCCAACACATGAGGTAATGATCCTTTTCATCCCTTGCCTCCAGCAGAAAGATGTGTTAAACAGGGATGTGTACAGGAGAAAGAGAGAGCAGGGTTTTTTTTAATGCCCCTGTTGAAGAAATGGAAGTGGCACCTACTGCAGCACAGCACTTCACACAAGGTCTCCTTCATATTCCCTCATTGAAGGAAGATAGATGAGAATATGCCCTATCCATGCAGCTGCTTGCCAGTGTCGAGGAGAAACAGATGGAGAAACCTCCTCCTCCAGCTTAGTGAGGAGTGGTTTCTACAACCATCACATCACTAGTCACATACCAATGGAGAAATTTCAGGGGTTATTATACATTAGAATAACCCAAAGTATTTTTTTTCCTGATGCAGAGGGCCGGAGGCAGCCAGAGATGGCCTACGAGAAAATAAAAAAACGTATTCTTCCTGCTGCAAGATCTAGATGGGAACTCAGCAAAATTTGCAGCTCAAATAATGAATGAAATCATTGCAGCTTGAGCAAAGACTCATTTAAAGTGGTACTGGTGACAATAACATTTCTTTGTCTATGATATTTCCATAACAGAGTAAGGTATTCCAGAAGGCCAAACATATTGTGGGCTGCATCATAAGAAGTGTGACCACCAGGTTGAGGAAGGGGATTCTCTCCATCTCACCCCTGTGAGACCTTATCTGGAGTGCTGTGTCCAGCTCTGGAGTCCTCAGAACAAAAAGTTCATGTTGGAGTGGGTCCAGACGAGGGCCACAAAAATGATCAGAGGGCTGGAACACCCCTTTTAGGAAGAAAAGCCTGGAAGAGAGAAGACCCCAAGGAGACATTATTGCAACACTTCAGTACTCAAAGGGGCGAGTCACAGCAAGAGGTGATGGTTTTAAACTAAAAGAAAGAAGACTTAGACTAGACATGAGGAAGATATTTTTTCACACTGAGGGTGGTGAGACACTGGAACAGGTTGCTCAGATTGGTGGCAAAAGCCCCATCCCTGGGAAACATTCCAGGTCAGGCTGGCTGGAGCTCTGCACAGTCTGATCTAGCTGAATCTGTCCCTGCTCACTGTAGGAGATCTGGACAATGTGACCTTTAAAGGTCCCTTCCAACCCAAATTAGTCTATGATCTTATGATTCTATAGTCTTAAGATTCCATGATCTTAAGACCATTTTCAAAATAAAGAGGTGAGAATGTATATGTTAGAGGATTTGTGTTCTTCAGAACAACTCTCCTAGCTCTATTTAATAGTACAAAATACGGCGTTGCCTTTTTCATAGTCCTCCAGCCTGGCAGGAGTCAGGAGCATCTTTCAGGACCCGAGGGTACCTCTCTCTCCCTCGGGCAGCCCTCTGCCAGGAGCTGCACCGCCGCCTGAAATTCAAAAGAGGGCAGCACGTTACTGAGGCTGCCTCGGAAGGAGGGCACGACTCCCAAGGCTAGAGAAGGATGCCAGCAAGAGAAACTCGCAGAGGGCATCCATCCCCTTCCGAAAAAATAGCTTTTAGCGGAAGAAATGCTAAGTTCCCGCTACTTTATATTTAACAAAAATTCTTAAATGGCCAACGATATTAATTAATACATCCCATCTAAGATAAAGGAATTCTCTGTGTATTCTGTTGTGCAACCATTCTGCAGCACACCGCAACGACTTTGACACCAACTTTTGCACAGTGGTAGCCAGCTAATAGACTGATGCATTGTGGATAAGTATCATATATTAATTAAGAGCTGAATTGTGTCTGAGGTAATTAAAGGATCCACTGCTCTCTCATTAAAGTCCCGATTCAATGAAAAACCTTCAAACTGTAGCTAAAATGCTATCAGGCTGTTATTTTTTTAATACTTAAGTACTTGCTTAAAACTGACAAAGTCTCCAAAGTAAGAGTTTTGTGATGGGAGACCAAAATATGTGTCTTCTAGTGCAAAATAACCAAGTGTGCAAAGAAAATATTAAAATGCTTGTTTTAATTCAGAATCCTGGATCCCTCTGGTGTGAAAAAATCAGGCAGGCAAATAAAGACCAAAATACTTATTTTAGTTCACAGTCTTGGACCCCGTGACTCCTTTGAGCAGACCATGACTTATCTGTTGTTTGTGAACAGTACATCCAATGTCTGAATCACAGAAACAGAGAAACATTCAGGTTGGAAAACACCTCCAGGATCACCAAGTCCAACCAATAACCCTACTCTACAAGGTTCACCCTTAAACCATATCCTCAAGCACCACATCCAGATGACTTTTAAACACATCCAGGATTGGTGACTCAACCACCTTCCTGGGCAGCTCATTCCAATGCCTGACCTCACTTTCTGTGAAAAAATGTTTCCTAACGTCCAGTCTAAACCCACCTTCTTGTTCTACCACTATTTACCTGTGAGTAGGGACCAGCAGCAGCCTCTCCACAACATCCTTTCCAGTAGCTGTAGACAGCGATGAGGTTTCCCCTCAGCCTCCTCTTCTTCAAACTAAACAGCCCCAGCTCCCTTAGTCCTCTTAATAAGATTTATTCTCCAGGCTCTTTCCCAGCTTTGTTGCCCTCTTCTGCACTTGCTTCAGCACCTCCACATCCCTCTTGTAATGAGGTGCCCAAAACTGAACACAATACTCACCAGAACAGAGTAGAAGAGGACAATCACTTCCCAACTCCTGCTGGACACAGCATTTCTACTACAAGCCAGGATGCCATTGGCTTTCCTTGCCACCTGGGCACACTGCTTGCTCAGTTGTTTGTCTATTGTAACCCCCAGGCCCCCTTTTGCTCTGCTTGAACAGCAGGAGAGCACTGGCTTTTAAAGGGAAATTCTAAGGAACAAGGTACATTTAAAATACANTTTACTCCCTACTCAACATTTGGTGCAAAGTTACTCTCCTGAAATAGCCATACTGTCAGCACTGTCTCTGCCACGTTCAGCCAGATTGCCTGAATCACTAAAGAGCCCGGGACAGGGTAAATACCCATTTTCCTTCTCTGTTTGCATCTAACAAATAACAGGTGTTGCAGTATTGAAGACACACACCTGATGTGACTAACAAGGGATTTCTACAGTATTTGTCCTAAGATGACAGCCACCCTGCTATTAAGCATTTACTTGATGAAATCCATACGCAGGGAAATGTTGAAGTTGCAGCATTTCTGCCTCAGAAGGAGCAGCCTGCTTGAAAGAAAGGCTTCTTCTGTGATCTTGGGCTAAATCTGCACTACCAGAAGGATGCAGAACCAAGCTTGAGGATAGCTGCTTCCTACCCACCTTAAATACCCACTAAGAAACCTCTGGAGAAGCCTGTTGAGCCCAGAACTTGGAGCTGCTGTCCCTGTAGCTGCTCACTCTGCTTTCCCTTGGGTGGCAGCCCTTGCCATGTGGCTCTGCCTGTGGTGTCTGAGATGTGCCAACCAAATCCTTTTGCATCGGCTGGAGGGAATCTGGCACGGCATCTCCAAGTGAACCTGCCAGGAAGCAGGGTCAGCCCTTTGCAAATAAACCCTGCCTGATCTGAGTAACACAAATGGACGCCTGGAAGATTAATTTATCCCCTGTAATAATACAGCTACTGTTTGCACAAACCAGCAGCATGCCATAGTTTCTTATTAAAATATTCAGGACACACGTTAAGATCTCACTAAAGGAAGTACTCTTAAGGAAGGGAGAGAGTGCCATGTTTCCTTGCTTACAATTTGCCACTCTTTCATCAGAGCTGATAGAAAGCTACGAGCAGCGTTGTAAATGGACCAGTGGGTTGCCTAATTGTCTAGAACACCCTCACATAATTTGTATCGTCTCTTAATTTCTTTTTTTGTAACCTCCATAGGTGTCTTCAGTGAATCATAGCACATATCCCTACTCGGAAATCACATCAGGGCACGATTTTTTCCCTTTGTTTCCCACTTTCCCACACTATGGAAACATGCACATTTCAGCAAGGTATGCACCTACTGCATTAATCTTTTCTAACATGGTTCCAGCCAGTCCTTTAAAAGTCAAATCTAAATGATTATTTCTATTCTTTCTATTCTGTATTGCAGCATACAGTTTTCTTGCTGAAAGGATATCCATCTAACTACATAGACACACAGAAAAAGGTAAATTTGAATCGTAGATACATAGCAATATAACAGGCACCACAGACTGGAACTGCCTTACAGGGAGTAGATGAACAGACAAAACCGCTGAGGTACTCGACTCTCCCTATTCCAAGGTGCCTTAACACTTGCTGCAAACCTGCTGGACCTTTGTAGTGCAGTCCTGAGATACTAACTCTTGTTTTCTCTCTTCCTCCGGAGTAAATCAGCAGCAAAGTTGTCTGTGGAGGAGTAGAATCTGAGGGATAACTGTGGCCTGGTGGGTCATCTGTCTGTAGCTATGCATACAGTGGGTCTGATCACTGAGTTTTTAGTGTGCATGTTTTCTCAGGCTCTTTTCCAACGGGGAGTTAGAAAGCAAGAAACAACAAAACTGGTTTAATGCACCAGGTAAATCAGACCAGCTCATTGTGAAACCTATCACTGTACATGATTGTTATGATAATAAACGGGGGTGCGCTCTGGTTATTACATGCACAGCCCTGTACTAACTGCTCCCTACCACTTGCCCGTTCTCCCACTTTAGCAACACCCCACACACCTGTTCAAATAATATTACTATTACCTTGTGTTGACACCACATCCACCCTTTCCTTTCATATAAGAGCTCCTGGTGAACTGTAAATGGAAAGCTTGCGGTAGCAGAAGCTGATTGTTTACCTGTCTCTAGTTTGTTGCCACAGATACTCGGTCAGGAGAAGGGAACAAAGATCAGTTTGACATCCTTGTTAAGCAGGATTTGCCCCCCACCTTACCCACAAAAGGTTACAAGTTGCTATTCAAGGCTGAGCTCCACAGGTGTGCCATCACACCTGTCTTGAAAGAAAACAAAATACAGTTTGTTTCAGTATGGCTACTGCCCCAGCAAAACGAAGAAGGCCTTGCCCTGCAACTCAGACACAAGCATTTGTTTTAATATTTCAATGAATCCAAGCAAACACTTATATCTCTGCTTATATTTAGCATTCAAACCAAAGACAATGAGAGCATCCCCAGCAATCGATGATAGTATCTGATTCTGCTGTGTTCATTAAACTCATGGCTGAACTCATCTCAAAACTCATCTTGAGACAAGAAGAAAATGTTATAATTCCTTGGGTGTTTATGATAGGCTCTAATCCCAGACCTGCTAAGATGGACAGGAGAATGAGTCCAAAGCCAAGATGGAGACACGTTTGGCCTCGTGATTTATTTCCTTCACCATTTAGTCCTGCCAGAGCTGCTGCTGTTGTTGCACGTAATTCTTCACTAAAGAGCTGTTATGTGTTTAAAAGACTTGGAAAAGTTAAAAGCTTGCAAGCCTTGATGCCATTCTGCTTGGTCAAAGGCTGCATCCAACTCCTTATGCCAGTGACAACAGTGTAGGTTTGGAGTAAACTGGTAAAAAATGGTAGAACCTAATTCCCAGCTGAGGCCTGGCTGAGGCATACTGGGATTTTGTCCGTGCTGAGCAGAGCACTGCAGGGCCCTAAATGCGCCCATTCATTCCTGTGAATTTGCCATTTGACATCTGCTGAAGGTGATGGAAAGACTTTGGTGGGCATTTGATCAAGAGCTGAGTCACTGGAGTTTCCAACGCTTTGGGTAGAAGCATTTTTCAGCAAAAAGGGCTAATGAGAACAATTTGCCCATTTTCCACATATTTCTACTGCTTTACATTCTCAGCAAAAGCCTTACCTGTATCTGCTTCCACCATGGTTTAAACAGTGGTGTTTGTACTCAAGACATAAGAAGGTGTCCCTGCATTTGTAATGGGAAGTGTGGTATGTGTGTAACACCAGCAGGTTTGGAAAGGGTTTGTATACTCTGCTGCAGCTTACAGAGGGAAATGTCCTTGAGGCAGGGAGCATATTTTATTTATTGTTTTATTTATTGCATATGTCAAGTAAGTGGAATCCCACATTATGAAGATGCAAAACACAGTGTGGGTATTTATCAGCACTGAATGTTTTTATGCGCTCCAAAACAACTTGGGGTTTCCCAGCTGACTGTGAGCAGCTTGCTGGTTTTGAAGATCTAGCACCTTTGGAACTGAAGGGACCTGCTGAATTTTAAGCACTTGAAAAGAGAATTAATTGCATGGACAGGAACATTTGGGGTTTTTTTGGTTGGGTTTGGGGTTTTTTTGGGTATGCTCATCAATAGCAAATGATGAAGCCTCCAGGGGATGTTAACACAAGTAAACTAAACACAGGAGTGGGACTTTATAAATAAGACGAGACAAAAGCCTTGATACT
This sequence comes from Psilopogon haemacephalus, assembly GCA_013396835.1. Taxonomy (NCBI): domain Eukaryota; kingdom Metazoa; phylum Chordata; class Aves; order Piciformes; family Megalaimidae; genus Psilopogon; species Psilopogon haemacephalus. Next base: position 1,849,558 of record VWZI01010423.1, read on the forward strand.
ACAAGCAAATTAATTTGATAGCAAGATTTTTACGCTTTCACCTCTATTATTGCAGATGTCTGCATTTAAATAAGAACTTTACCTTTTTTTGCCCAAGTTCTCTCCCTTCACTAGCCTGCACGGAGGCCACAGGCCCTCTTATCTCATGGGCTACTCTTGCAAGGGCCTGGGAGATTGCTGGGATTCCCTTGCAGCTTTCTACTGAGGTGGGGATTTAATTTCTGCCTGCTCCCCCACCCTCTGAGAATAGAAAATGCTTTGCCCTAGCTGATTGGTGCAGAAGCATGAAGTCACCTGTGTGCATGCCTTCACTTCCATGTGCCCTGCACCTTCACACCTGCCCCTGGCTGTGCCCTCTGCCTCGCATTTTGCCCCTAGAGCTGCACCCAAAAAAGCCAACCCCAAACCCTGAAAAAAAAACAACTGTTGGCACTTGAAGCCCTGGGGGAATTCCCAGAGGAGTGCTGGTATATTAACTCCTGCTTACCTGATGGGCCTGTTCGTACATGGACCAAGAAACTGCTTCTTCATTAAAGCTGAAGAAGGCAATGTCATTTTGCATCATTGTTCCCCCAACGCTGCATGTTCCTGCAAGGATTTCCCCAGTCCCTGGACAGAGAGACTCAACTCACAGGGAAATGCCTGGCCTATGGCATCCTGTCCTCCCTCCCCCTGAGGCTCTGCTGCCCTCCTAAAGATTCATCATGTGCACTGTAGCTCCCACATGTAATCTTTTCCAGGCCCCTTGTGTTTCCAGGGCTGGTAGAGTGGAGCAGAAGGAGTCATCTTAAAAACAAACCTGATGTGAAATGGGTGCATGTTACAGTTTCATTCATTGGAGCTATTCTTTCTGTTTCCACATTTTCGTGGGGATTTTTCCAACCTGCTGGAAAGGCTGAGCAATACTAATTTTGAAATATTCCAACCCAGATAAAGATGTTAGACTGTTACAAATATAGACACTGGCATCTCTGAATGAAGAGATACTCTGTTGAATAAATAATAAGTATTAAAAAATGTCTGAATAGGAACTTACAGGATAAACTGCAAGGGCTTCAAAAGAGCCATTGATCTATGGAGCACATAATATGCATGTTAAAAATCATTGGAATATTTATTTACGAGACACACGGCTCAGAAGAAGTCATTATGGTCCTTAAGTAAATTATACATGTTGTGAAAATTGTCAGAAGGCTTCTTTAATCAGAAATTACTGCATCCTGTCAGTTGATAAATGTACTATCTTTGAGGGGGGGGTTTGGAAGGAAAAAAAAAAAAAAAAAAGGGCAGCAAAAACAAGGCTAAATTAAAGTTAAAACAGAAAAGGAAAAAAAATTGGAAGAAAATAAATAACAACTCTCCCACCACGTCGAAGTGTGTTCCATGCCCATCAAAGGAAGAAAAGCCCAAGCTGCACTGCCCCACATCCCACTCAGCACTGCCACTGCACTTTAGGGGAGGGGAGGACTGCACACCCAGGGCTCTTGTGGAGGGACTGCTCTTCTTTCTGTGTGCCAGTTCTGGGTGCCAGCTCTTCTCTCAATAGGCCGAGAAATGACAAATGGGGACAAATTCGTTCCACCACTGTGTCTTCTACTTTGAAAAAAGCTGCCAGGAGTGTGCTCTGCTTTCCCTGTTTGAGCCCTTGGGAGCATGGTGGTGGACAGCCGGGGGTACTGCAGCCCACCAGCTCTGTTTTCACCTTGGTCTATGGGCAGGTGCTTTTTATGGGCCTTTTTACAGGTCCTCAGTTGTGTCAGCACAGCTGAATGCTGGTTGCAAACGGTCTTGCCTCCCCTCGTGTACCTTCATGAAGTGCAAAACGGGGAGACAAATTACCTTGCAAGACTTGGTGCACCCGGCAGGCAGGCCCATGGCTCACCAGCATCTCTTCAGCTTGTGCCTCAGCGCAGCACTCGGCAGGGTTTGCACCGCTCCTGCCCCAGTGCTCTCTGGGTGACACGGCTCTTTTTCGTAGATGTTTTGAGGAGGGATGCCAACTTAGAAAATTCCCCCTCCTGTCTAAGTTGCTGTGATTCCATGCCTAGCCTCTCTGAGTTTTCTCCCCGGGATGTGAAGGGGAAAAGGATTTTTGTCGAGAAGGCAAGGGCAGGACGTGGTGGCTGAGACCAGGTCTGGCCCATGCGATACTGGCACTCGGCTGGTAGCTGCTCACAGCCCAGCTCTGAGTGCTGCGCAGTGCTTGATCCCTAGGTCAGCTCAGTTGTGCTCCCAGGGGTGGTGTATGTGTGCCTGCTTTGGGCCCTTGAGAAAGCAGGATCTCCTGCTAGGAACAGCATGCAAGTCTTCTCCTACGCAGGAATAAGGGTAAAGGGTAAAGGATGGATTTTCTAATGCAAAGAGAGCAAGCTGTTATACAGGGGGAATATATTTAGCCTGTGTTTTCAGATCACATGTTCTGGGACTGGAGAGCAAAACGTTTTCCATGGTGTTTTGGAAGCATGCTATTTAGTATTGCAAGCCTTACGACTGGGGAAGCCAGTAAATTGTGTTGCATCTAAAACAATTATTTGAATTGCTTGTACCATGGCTTCTTCTTTCTAAGAGCAAAGGTTTTACAAAAATGTGACATCTATGGCTACAAAAGCATTGAAAATACACATAATGGTAAAGCGCTGCTCTGCATTTCCATAAACCTGTTTATCCTATACATGGTTTATTCATTAACTCAGAACAACCAGGAGGACAGCTATGGCATTTCTTATGGCCGCTTCGCCTGTGGCTGAAAATCCAACGACTGCTTAAAAGCCACACTGCATGGTTTAGAAAGTGAAAATAAATACCATTCCCACGTGAAACAGACGGGGAAACTGAGCTATCACCACAAAAGCTGGCATTTGCCTTTTGCATGGAATGAACACTTCTTACAATCCGAAAATTTCAGAGGGGGGTCTCAGCATCTGCAAGAACAGGAACCTCCGCATCACAGCTCAATGGAACGGACACAGTATTAGCTGCATCCATCACTGTGCCCTCTAGACACAGGTCTAGGTCCCTCTTCTATTCCTTCTTGAGACATTTTCTAGTCCTTTAAGTGTCCCAGAGAAGAGGTTCCCTGCAGCTTCTACTAGCAATGTATTTCTTATTCAGCTCCTGCTAAGGAAAGCTTTCTTGATAATCACCCCAGCTTTCCTTTCTTGCCCAAAACTTAATCCCCATAAGAAAAATGAACTAAAACTCACAAATCCATTTTGCCTCTTTCATCTCCCTGCTTCTATAAAGGTAAGTACATGTTGTCACCAATGGAAAAGTGGAAGTTTGTTTGACAGCCAGTGACTTGCTCAAGGTCACAAAAGAGCCTCAGTAGCAGAGCTGGGAACAGAATTTGGTATCCTAATTCCTACTCTGGCAGCCTCACCACAACTCTCATCACGCAATCAAAAAGCTCCTTTTAAGGAATGCTTTTGTGACTAAGAGAAAATCCAAGGTATTAGAAGAAAGAGACCTTTTAATTTGCCTTTGTTCAAACATTTATGCACTTTGCTGTATGCGGAACATATTCAAATAAAATATGGGATTAAAATACAATGAAAGAGTCTGAAATACTTGAAGAACAAAGGTAAGTACAGCTGTGTTTAGGACTATACTGATTCCAGCCATTAGGAAGCAAGCAATTAGCTTAAGAAATAAATCAAGACCAGCACCTACTATGCTGTGATGAGAGCTTTTTTCAGTCTTTTATATATATGCTTTGAAATCTGTCAAGAATACTACTATGGGAAATTTTCACAGTTCTTTAGTAAATACTTTTCTAAAGGCCCCAACTTCTTGTATTGCAACAGAAAACCAAATCCCCAAGCTGCTAAACTCAATGGGAGATTGCCCCGACCTGAAACAATGCCAGGATTTGCTACACTCTCCCTTGAAAAGTAGTTTAGTGATTTATCATTTCTCCCTGGATCATTGGCTTTGATATGTAGAAACTCCACAAGGCAGTTTCATACTTTGAGACACCACCTTTTGCTTGAGTCCTCTCTGCTGTAACAGAATAATTTGGCAGCAGTGGGTAGAAAGGAACCAGGATATTGAGAACTAATGTTACTGAAAATGTGTTTACAAAACAGCTGAGCTATACAAGCCGAAGTAAGGAGACTACGAATGTTAATAAGACAAACAAAGAAAATTAATGTAAATTTAAAACATTCCTTTGGAAAAATACTTTTTTTTTAAAAAAAACAACTCCCAAATTGCAGTAAAAAAACCAAACAAACAAAAAGAACCCACAAAAAAACTATTGATAGCATTCTTAATATCTGGTGTCTTCCAGCTAAATTCAATGACTAGAGATTCATGATTTAATTCTACAAATGTATTTTGCTCATTGAACTGCTATTGTCTCAACATCTGAGCTGGGCAAAAACAACAGGGGGACCCACTTGCCCATCCCTCGAGGCACAGCTCAGCCTGCAAAATGCCCCTTTTGCCTTTAACGAATTTACAGTGACAGGAGGCCTTAAGACTTGCAGATGCATTAGCTACTTTTTAATTTGATCTTTACACAATTATTTTGATTAAGACAATGTTCATCTTGTTGACATTATCACTGTTGTCAACAGCTAATGACCCCAGTAGTTAATTTCCTCTTAAATATTTAACGTAATAGAAGTTGTCCCTTGGGTTACAGTACTTTTGACACTTGTGTAATCTGAAACAAATCCTCTTTTTCAGTCAAACAGCCCATTTACACACACAGTTGGCTAGCTATTTACAAAGCACCCAATTAAATCCTACTTAATTCTCTCACTCCGAAAATCCCATTTCACTAGTGTGCAGGCTACTGATCACACCAGATGAGCATCTTTCACCGAGCCTGGACACGAGTTCACAGCCTGGAAGATTCAAATTGGGGAAAAAAAAAAAAAAAAAAAAAGGCCTGCTTTAAAATTAATTCCCAAGTAAAAGATGTGTACCACAAAGTGAGAAGAACGTGCAAATTCAGAGTACTGAAGAAATAAGCTGAAGAATCACAGTTAAAGACAGGTAAATCTAGTTTAATTATCACATGTAGTAGTTACACATCACAGAGATTAAACAGGATTTTAACTGTAACATAGCTGCAGTGAAATGCAAGTCATTTTGTACTAGAAAAATAATCTTAACAGAGTCATCTGATTTTTGGTCTATGTAAGTTCCTTTTAAGATGAATTCACATCACTGATCATAATTACTTTGCCCACGTGCCTTTCTGCAGTTCAGTATTCTCTTTGGACGAAGGAAACAGCAACTGTTCTTGTTAATGGTTTGCCCTTTGGTTGCAAGCAGAGAACTGTTTTTCTTTTTTTCACTTTTTAAGCAATAGTCTACAGGAACGCAAATGTACAATAAAACCTTTATATGCTAAACGAAGTTCCAGAACAAGTTTCTTTAAATCTGCTGTTAGCAGCAAACAAACCCAAACAACCCCCCCCCCCAAAAAA
>VWZI01010423.1:1855023-1871215 GCA_013396835.1 Psilopogon haemacephalus
CCCCCCCAAAAAAAAACCCCACCCAAAAAAAAAATCCAACCAAAAACCCAAACGAACTGGTTAACGACCTAAAGCACTGTCCCCATAATGCGAAGACGATAGAATTTTTTTCAGTTCTCAGTAAAAAACACTACATCTTACTGCTACTTTTATAGAATGCACTAAAAACCCCGGTGCCTAAACGACAAAAAGTGTGGTCTCAAAATGTATAATACACTTACAAACATTTTAAGTCTAGATTGAGGAAAACACGTTTGTATGGACTCCAAACAAGTTTATTTGCAATTAGACATCTCATGCAATCATGCAGGACCATTAGCTATAGCTGTAACTTCCAAGTCTAAAGGACATATGGGGACAAAAAAACCCAAACCAAACCCTTAACATTTAAGGTATTTCCATATTAGAAGCTCCATACTTGAGAGCTGTGGTTTCCTAAAGAGGTACTCCCACGGATTTAAGGAAAAAAAAAACAAAAAACAACCAAACAAAAAAACAAAACCAAAAACCAGAACATACACACCTTTATAATATTTACAAAAAATATTTAATTAAAAATATTTTATAATTACAGTAGTCTATTAAAGCATATACTTTTCTGACACTTATAGAACATCTCTATATATACACAGTATGAAATGTCACTCATTTATCTATACAATATGTAACATTCCTGCAGGGAGAAGAAAGTTCCCTGGGCCCCAATAAAATCCATCTATTTTAAACAATAGATGTCAAATATATCTACAAATGCTCTGGTAGATTAGTAAAGCTTCAAGATTCAGCTGCTCGGTCTCTTAATAGAGTTATAATGCTTCTAAAGTCGGGTTTAGGCTCAGGTCCTCTATCCCGGGGCAGAGTCGCAACTTTTCCTGCTCCAGTCCGACCAGCTCCTGCCCCCGCGGGACACACCGCTCACATCTGCTTGGAGGCGAAGAGAAGAGACGGGGGCTGGGGAGGAGGGGGGAGGTACACGGGGACGGGACCGCTACGGACGTGCAAAAACGGTGAAAAGGCTGGCAGTGCCGGGATGAAGCATGGGAACTGCTGGGAGGAGTGGGGGGAGCTCCTTCCTCCGGGGTGGCGGGGGCGAGCCCGGCCCCCCCCCCCCCCGCNCGGCGCCGCCGCACACCTGTGGGAGAGGAATGAATAGAGGGGGTGTGTGAACCGCTCCGCTCCAGACCGACTGGCGCCACCAACACAACACAAGACATGCTTGATCAACAACCCAAAACAAACCAGGTCAAACAACAACCGCAGCTCCCAGGCTGGGCTCGGCGAAGGGATGCGCAGCTGCACGCCGCAGCCAGAAGCGCTTCGGGGTTAAGGGGGGAAAGGTGGGTTTGGGAAAAAAAAAACCAACCAACCCAACACCCGGTAATTAAAGAAAACAAAATAACCACCCGGTAATTAAAAATAAAGCTCCAAAGCCTCCTGCAAATATTTCTCCGCGGGATCAGGCTTCCCGGCGGTAGGCGGTGCGGCTCCGCCAAGCCCAGGCGCTGTACCCCAGAGGGCTACGCTCCCCCAACCCCGACGCCCGGCACTCACCTGGGGAGCGGCGGTCAGCGGCAGAGGATGCTGTCCCCCGGCTTGTTAACAGAGCCAGCCTGCACGGCAGGAAAACACGCCAAGTTAGAGGTGGGGAGATGAGACATGGAGATTCCCCCACCACTCAACAGATCCCCCCGTCCACCGACTGGGCACTGCCACAGCCCTGCCGGGGCTACGCGGGGTGGGGCACAGGCGGGCACTAGCCCGAGGAGACACAGGGGACTACGGCGGCCCTCCTGGCAGGCGGGCACCCAGCGCCCGGCTCCGCACACCCGGGCGCAGGGAAGAGCCCCGGGGGTTAGCCTCGGGGGCATGCCGCTCCCCACAACACGGCTGTAAGCGCCGCGGGGCTGCCACGGTGAAAGCGGGAGGGCATACGGGGAGGAAGGTGTGTGTGTCCCGCGGAGAAGAGACGCTCCCTGTCCTGCCCGCACCCAAGCACGCTGCGCCGAAAGCATTGAGTATGCAGAGCCCTGAAACCCGCTCGTAGTCGCTACGCTTCGCTCAGGGCTGGGAAGCGCAGGAGCACGGCGTCTGCTCCCGTGTGTGCAAACACGCTGATTACAGCTACTCCCTCGAGAGGCTGTAATTACACGGTAAACACCGTGCGTATGCCTTCCTGCACCGGAGGGATGCCGACACCCACGGTGCACCGTCAGGGCGTTTCTGAGCCCGTCCGCCCCGTTCCCTCCGGAGGCTGCAGCCCCTCGGCAAAGACATGAGGCCGGCAGCGGCCAGTTATCACCGTGGTGCTCCCACGGCGACTGGCGCCGAGTGCTGCCGGCTCATGACGCTACTCCCCGCTCCGCACCCCCAGCTGCGGGCTGGTGTGGCACGCACCTCTTACCGGGTCAGTGTTGAGAGCTGTCAGCGGGGTCCTAGGGGTGCCCGCGGGACAGCTGCCGGGGTGCAGGGCGGCTGGCTGCTGCTGCTGCCGGAGCAGCGCCGGGTGCGTCTCCAGAGCAAGCTGCAAGTCGAGGATGTAGTCGATAACATGCTGCAGGATCTCCACTTTGCTGACCCTCTTGTTGGGCGGGATGGTGGGCACCAGCTTCCTCAGCCGGCTGTAACAGTCATTCATATCGCACTGCAGGCAGAGCGCCGCCGGCTCCTCGCCCGACGGCGGGCCCCCCTTACAGCCACTATGCTCGGCCAGGCATCGCAGGGCTGGGTGTCCCCCGCCGCCGCCGCCCGCCACGCCGGGCTGCGTCTTGCGGCTGGGATGCCGGACAGGGCTGACCGCTTTCATGGTGCCGCAGGGAGGGAGGGAGACCTCCCTCTCCACCACTGCTGTCGCCTCCTGCAACCTCGAGCAGCCGCACACGCACCGCCCGCAACGCAACGGGAGCAGGGCACGGCCGCAGCCTTGCTGGCGCTACCAGCAGCTCCCCCCGGGATGGAACGAGAGATGCTCGTAGGGCCGCACAGCAACAGCAGAGCGGCACCGCCAAAGAAAAACCAACCCTCTCCCTCCCCGCTACTCAATCACAGCNGCCGTGCCGCGCCGCAGCCAATCAGAGCCCCGCGGAACGCGGCGCTGGCCAATGGTGCCGGGGCCGGGGAGGCGGTGGCGCTGCTGGAGGGGGCGGGCGGCTGCCGCTGACCCCCAGAGGGAAGGGGAGGAGAAGGAGGAGGAGGAGGAGGAAGGCGGTCCCGGCGAGGAAGGACTGCGGGAATTCGGGCGGGATCCATCGCCCGGCGGCTCCCAGCACCGCCCCCGCGCTCCGGCGCTCAGCTCCGCGGGGGCAAGCGCAACCCCTTGCCACCGGTGCCACTCCTCGCCGCCTGCACGGATGATACCCGGCCCCTCTCCCGCTCATCCCGTTCCCTTCCCGGGAGAGGTGACATCTCTTCGGATGGTGAAACACGTTTTTATCCTCCTGGTGTCGGAGACCCAGACCGGCTTTACACATCTTCCGAGGGACTTCGGACGCCGGTTTAAAGGCAGGGAAAATCCCAAGAAAAACCGGGCGGGGGGAGTGTTTAGAGACTTCAAGCAAAGAGATGCCTGGGAACATTAAATTAGAGCACATAAGTATTAAAAATGCATGGAGATGGAGTATTTAAAATTCCTTCATGACATATAATATTAATCTGTTTTATGTAAAATTCATACCTGTAACTTAATTTGGTCCATTAATGCACCAGATCACGTATTGGTAGATGTACCATGTTTTAAATATGATGCTGGAAATGTCCAGAGCTCTGTACTGTGAGAGAGAGCATTAAAATTAACAGACACATACTCCTAAGTTCTGCCTAAGTCATCTTGTGGCAGATTGTAACCTTTTAATTTAATAATGCGGTGTTCAAACTTTCTGTTAATTCCTGCTAAGGATGAAGAGCCATGGCTTATTTGAATGGGATGCTGCTGGTGTAAGAAAATCAGTGCCTGATCACACAGATCCTGCAGCGCTTTGAGCTTTCTGTTGGTAAAGTAGGGCTGATGGCTTGGGCAGAGGGCTGCAGGAAGGAGTAAAGGCTGCAGGATCTGCCTCTAAGCTTGTAAGTCAAACCCAACAGAAGGGAAGAAATCTATAATGGTGATTAATGATTGCTTGTCCCCTCAATGCTTAGTCACAACGGGTGATATATAAAGGGTACAGTGGGAAGCTGTCAAACCTAGAACTTTGAATGAGCAGTGAGACTGGATCGTCTGAAGTGTATAATGAAGCACACTTTGATTTGCTCTCATCCTTTAAAACATGTTCCGAGGCTCACACTCTTGTTTTCCTTATTTTGTCTCACATTACCAGTGCAATCTATAGTAGTTGGGCTGCTCTCAGCACAAAATCTAAGTGTATGGCGTAAATCTTTGTCTGACTGAGGTCTAGATTTGTATGCTACGTCATGATGATAGGATGGGATTATATATTTCCATTAGCTATGGGCTGGATGATCCCAATTCTGCTGAAATTGTTGCTTTTATTCTGTGAAACTCCACTCCCTGCAGTCTCTGAGTCTTACTAAGAGGAAATATATATGGGCCTTAAAGCATACATTATGGTTACACTGTGTCTGGTTCCCAGAGTCCTCGTAATGGGGGACAGACTTAATGTGCTGCCTGGAAAAAAAAAATCTAGTGAGCATGCAGGCTCAAACCTTACCGGTTCCATTTAATTAAAATCTGCATGAAACTAGATATGCCATAATATTAGGATGTTCAGTTTGCACTGCATCCCTCTTGGGAGCTGTCTCATCTCACTGGAAATCTCTGGGAAACCCCAATATGTAACTGGTTCCCCTTTAGCTCTCTCAAAGCTAATTTGGACAGATTGCTTCTGTCCACACACAAGCTCACGCACACACACTGTGTAGCAGCACCAGAGCAAATCCACTGAGACCACGATGGCTCTTGAGGATGACTCACTCTTTCTGGAAACCCTTGAAGAACCACGATACGCCGCAGACCTCTTTCCATAAGGCTACTTCCACCACAGCGGGTACAAAGGGAAGTCCAAGTAAGGGTTGCAAGGGGACTCTGTGCGTTCACGTGGTTAATGTATTGCAGTAGAGATATGTGGGAGAGGGAAAAACAACCCGCCCCTCCAACTACGGTATAAATATTCAGGGGATTTCCTCTAGTAACTCCCTTTGATACTCATGAAGTTGATACATGCTAGTCCGACACGCTCGGCTGAACAATAGGCACCAATTCCCTGTTAACAACCGGTCCGCTTGTGCTCTCCTTGAAGTCAATGGGAGTTTTGTCATTGACTTAAGTGGGAGCAGGTTGGGTCGGCCGCTTTTTCAAAATTTAGATTGGATGTGCACCAGATGCTAAGTAAATTGCTCTAGAAATGAGTTGGAAACCCCAGAACGTTAGGTGAGCGTAGTGAAACTCTTCATCCCTGCAGACGTGCACAAGAGAGAGGGGCAGCAGCTACTCTTCGTGCTTTTGCCCTATTAATAGCAATATTTTTGTGACAGCAGTATATGGGGATTAACACTCCTGGTTTGAGCCAGATGAAGTTTGGATTTTTAAAACAAATTCTGTGCATCTTTGAGCATGTGGTCCCTTCCTGGCTGGCTGGAGGAGTTCATCTGTCTTGGCTGTGTTTTTCCGTGCTCTCTTCCCACATTCAGAGTCGAGATTCACTTCCATTGTAACTATCTCTTGCAATATTATCACTAGATCCTTGATAATGCTTGAATGAACTGGTTTCGTCTATTAAAAGAGAACTGATGAGTTCAGGTGCTCTCTGGAGCTTAAAAAAGTTGCTTTTGATTAAAAACCAATGTAAAGCCAGTTAGAAATGAAAACATAATGACTACCTTTTTGTCATGAGGATAATCCCACTGAATTTAACGAGAGTGACTAATGTAGGCTGAATTTGTCAGCACAGGTTTGAGCATATGAATGTAATACTGACTCCAGCTAAAAAAAATTAAATAATCCTGAGACATTGACACTGTCTCTGGGTCATGGCACCAGGGAAAGAGGGCAGTCCTTCCAAGAGCAGAACATGGGACATTTCCTCTGACAACATTCTCAGTCCACAGATGTTTGTGTGTGATGCAATGCCACTCAACCAACTGATGCACTCAGTAGTACTGTGTTAGTTAAAATGATCTCAGGACAGGTAAAATTGGAAGGGGACACATTTAGGTATGCAGAAGGAAGCAAAGAATCAATGTGGTTTCTTACACAAGGTTACTTGCTATACCTACCTTAAGAGGGCATGAAATGCACACAAATGCACAATGCATTTTTATTCTTAAGCAGGTTATGAAACAGTGGTTGAGTCAAATGTCCCTGTTTTGGGGCTTGGGGCACACAGTATCAGAACAGTGTGATAAAATCCCAAGCTCTCCTTTCCTTGAGGTTGATAACTGGTATGACAAGTTTCATCCTGGTGGGCACAAAGATTGGTGTTACTGAGATCCCCCACTCTCCATTCCTGTTGACTTCAGCAGACAGTCAGAAGACTCAGGATCTCAGAGGAGCTGCTCAACACCTAGAAGGGCTGATCATTAAAAAAGCATTATAAATCTCTGAATGGTTTATGGTTTATGAGGGAAATAGCAATAGATTCCTCAATGGTGCCATTACTCTCCACTATTGCTATCATTCAAAAGGCAATAATGTTGGTTATTTACCTTCAATTAAAATATCTAGTTAGTTGTGATGTCATTTAAAATAGCACTATAATGTGTTTAGTGCTCCCTTATCAAACACCGTAGATAAATTCCTCTTGGCATCAAGGGATAGTGATATGAAATGAAAAATTGGGTGAGGGAGTGAGATAGAGGAAAGAATATGTAAATCTTTTACTGGATTATTATTCCTGCATGCCTGTGTCCCCTTGGACACCAGACTGGAGGTGAGACTGCAGGGTCCTTTGCAATGACACCCCATGAGTGCTCAGAATAAGTCCAGGAAGATCCACCAGGTATTTAGAGTGCACAGAGAAGTTGTCTCACTCACCAGACTGCCAACAGACCAAAATCCATCAGTCTTTGGGGAGCATTTCCTCACCAGGGACGATTCACCAGCAGATCTCTTCCAACCACTTCTTAATGCAAACCTTTTCCCCCAATAGCAGGAACCGTTTTCAGTGCCGTTCTCCCTGGTTTGCTCAAATATAAATTCTAAATACAACACACACTTCATTTAACCTGGTGGAATTTTTCTCATTCTCTGGTCATAGTCATGACACAATTGTCTGTTCAATCAGAAAACCTAGGATTCTAAAGACCTTCACCTTCCCATTGCTCGCTGTGCAGGAAGTTTCATGTAAAATAAAAAGAAAAATGTTTGTTCATTGCTCACAACAGCTCTTCACAGACAAAAGAAGAAAAAAAAATTATTTCACATGTTCACATATTTGTCCAGTTTAAAGGATCCTTCTAATGACAGGAAAATACTTCTACCCACCTCCCTTCAGCTTCATATGCTACAAAGCATCATGCGACAACAAATGTTTTGGAGAGATGAGGAACGGATTAAAAAACACCCTTCTCCATGGCTTGATGCTTATGTAAGCTCTGTTTTACGCACACATGGAAATAAATGCATAAGGAAATATTTAACTCGTTTACTGGAGAGAGCAACAACAACAAAAAAAAAAGCCTGTAATGGGGTTAATATTTACAAGAGCTTTTCTGGCCGTGATGCCTCCAGCATGGCTACGTTGTACACATTAGTGCAAACCCACCTCCTCCTTTGAGAGGCTGCAGCAGCAAACAACACTGGTGTGTCACTGACAGATGCCCTGGCATTTTGCTGGTGGTTGTATCTTGGCCGTAGGCTAATGTCATTTAAGAAGGTTGCTTTGTTCAGGTGACCAGAAACACTGGGTTTGTTGGGTAATGTCAGATTTCTGCATTGACTAAAGCAAGCTTGTGGCAAGAAAGATAACTCATGTTGACAACCTTCTGCAGTGTGGTCCAAATATAAGCAACCGTGATGCTTGTTCTGGGGAAGGGGAAAATAATTTAGGAGTGTTTGGAGCTGCTTCCTGAGGAGCACTACATTAAACTGAGTTACATAGTAACAGATTGAATTTGGAGTCTTAACTTTAACTTTAATTTTATTTTGTGTGGATTTAGATCGGATTTATGTGCAATGTCATGCCCTTTGTTTGTGGACAGAAATCCTCGGCCAATCTGCCTGAAAACTAATGGTATGATACTGTCTCTTATTATTTTCATGTTTGTTACGAGTTTGCATTAAGAGCTCTATAATCACACAAATAATGCAGCCTACAGGGACAATGAGCAAATCGACCTAAATTAAATAAGTATCTGGATGCGTACATGCTCATCTGCATATGTTATCATTACACTACTGACACTGGTATTTATTTTCAGAGCTTTAAGAGCTTCATCAGCAAAAGCAGTCTAAGGTCGTGCCCAAATGAAACAAAACAAAAAAAAAACCCCACCAACACCAACCCAAACAAACCACAAAACAAACAAAACCTAAAAAAAACCAAAAAAAAAACCCCAAACCCTGAAGAAGCAATGGAATCATAGAATGCAAGGGGTTGGAAGAGACCTCCAAAGATCCTTGAGTCCAACCCCCTTGCACAGCAGGACGACTTAGGGCAGGTCACGCAGGAACATATCCAGGTGGGTTTTGAAGACCTCCAGAGAGGGAGACTCCATGACCTCTCTGGGCAGCCTGTTCCAGTGCTCATAGTAAAAAAAAAACCCAAAAATTAAAACAATTCTCATGTAGAGATGGAATTTCCTGTGATGGATTTGACATCCATTGCCTCTCATCCTATCACAGGGTACAAAAAGAGACTGGCTCTATCCTCCTAACAGCCACCCTTCAGCTATTTGTAGATGTCGATAAGGCCCCCTTCAGCCTTCTCTTCTCCAGACTAAATAGCCCTGAGTTTTTCAGTCTTTCCTCATAAGAGAGATGCTTCAGTCCCTTCATCATCCTCGTAGCTCTCCAATGAATTCTCTCCAGTATTTCCCTGTCCCTCTTGAACTGGGGAGTCTAGAACTGTATGAAATACTCCAGATGTGGTCTAATTAGGGCTGAGTAGAGGGGAAGGAGAACCTCCCTCTACCTTCTGGACACACTGTTCTTAATACACCTGATATACTATTGGCTGTCATGGCCACCAGGGCACATTGCTGACCAATGGATAACTTATTATCCACCTGAACTCCAAGCCCCTTGTCCATGGAGCTACTCTCCAGCAGGTCAGCCCCTGGCCTGTACTGGTGCATGATGTTATTCCTCTCCAGGTGCAGTACTCCACACTGATCGTTGTTGAACTTCATTAGGTTTGTCTTTGCCCCAGCTGTTCAGTCTGTCCAGGTGTCACTGAATGGCAGCACAGGCTTTTGGTGTGCCAGCCACTCCTCCCAGTTTTGCATCATCAGTATTTGTTGAGGGTACACTTTGTCTTCTCATCTACATCATTGATGAGTATGTTGAACAAGACTGGACCCAGCACTGACTGCTGGGGAACATCATTAACTACTGGTCCCCAGTTGCACTCTGTGCCATTGATAAAGACCCTCTGGGCTCTGTTGTTCAGCCAGTTCTCAGTCCATCTCGCCATCCACTCCCCTAAGCCATACTTCCTGAGCTTTCCCACAAGGATGTTATGGGAGACTGTGTCAAAAGCCTTACTGAAGTCGAGGAAGACACCATCCATTGCTCTCCCTGTGTCCACTCATTCAGTCACACTATTGTAGAAGGCTATCAGATTAGTCAAATACGACTTTCCCTCGGTAAATCCATGCCGGGTGCTCCTGATAACCATATTTTCTTCCACATGCCTAGACACAGAACAAGCAGTTGCATCACCTTTCCAGGGACAGAGGTGAGGCTGACTGGTCTGTAGTTTCCTGGGTCCACCTTCTCAGTGTTTTTGAAAACTGGAGCAACATTGGCTTTTCTCCAGTTCTCAGGCACCTCTCATGTTCCCTGTGATCTTTCAAAGATGATGGAGCGTAGCAGAGCAACAATATGACACTTGTAGGTGCATCCCATCGGGGCCCACGGGTTTATGTATGTTCAGCTTACTCAACTGATCTTTAACCCAATCCTCTCTGACTAGTGTAGAGTCCCACTTCCTGGATTTCTTTCTTACTTCCAGAGTGTGGTATTCCTAGGGAGTGTTCCTGGCAGTAAAGAGTGAAGCAAAGGAGGCATTCAGTAACTCTGCCTTCAATGTATCCTCAGTTGCCAGGGCTCCCTCCTCATTCAGCAGTGGGTCTACATTTTCCCTGTTCATCCTTTTGCCACTGATGTACCTGAAGAAGCATTTTTTGGTTGTCTTTTACTTCCTCTGCCAGGTTTAATTTTAAAATGGCCTTGGCCTTCCTTTTGTTGCATCTCTACATACCCTGACTAAGTTTCTATAATTCTCACAGCTGATGAGTCCCTTTTTCCATGTAGAATCATAGAATGGTTCAGTCTGGAAGGAACCTCCAAAGGTCATCTAGTCCAACCCCCTCTGCAGTCAGCAGGGGTTGCCCAGAGCCCCATCAGGCCTCACTTTGAATATCTCTAGGGATGGGGCTCCAACCACTTCCCTGAGCAACTTGTTCCAGTGTTCCACCCCCTTCATAGTAGATAACTTGTTCCTGACATCCAGTGTAAATCTGCTCTTCTCTAGTGTGAAGCCGTTGCCCTTGTCCTATTGCTACCTGCCTTTGTAAACAGCCTCTCTCCATCCATCTTGTAGGTCCCCTTCAGGTACTGGAAGGCTGCTGTTAGGCCTTCCCAGCATACTGAGCAGTACAACATTTTACATTTCAAAAGCTAATATTAACATATTTGTTATTTGTTGCTCAGAAGTTTTTAAAAAAATCTTCAAAATTTAGATTTTAAAAAAAATATTTATTTTTAAGAAGGAATCACCTTCTCAATCTCTTCCTGACTGTGAAGGCAACCTTTGCTTCCTCTTTGTTGGTGGAAATGCATTGATGTTTTCTCTGACTGCAGTTGGCTGGTTCTTGAAGTACTTCTGTGGGTCAATGTCACTTTCAAGTATCACCTGCTTGACAAATACTAATTTGACGTTTGGCATTTTGCTTCATGCTAGTGACACCCTGAGCAATATTTAAAGCACTATAGAAGATGCTGTTTGTTGGCTTGGTTCAAGTCACATCACTGGGAACAGAAGTTAGAAAGGACTGTAAATTCATGCCTACTGGTTGTATGTGTGGAGGGGAAGCTTCTCAACACATCTTTGAATCCCCTGGCCTCTGTTGTCTCTGGGCCACACCATGAGCTTCCAATACATGTTGAATTCTGTGTAACCTTATTATCTATTTATTTACCTGCTATAGAGTTTCTGTTGCCATAACATGTGAGGATCTACCAATTGCTTAGTAACAGAAGCAAAAGGCTCTTCCTCATTCTTCTCTTCCAGACTGCTGAAGAAATGGCAGAACAGTAGATTATTTATAGGGTCATAGCACCATTTCACTTTGCTTATGTACTCGTGTGCGTTTGAAAAAGCAGTCTGCTAAAAAGCTGAGTTTTGTATTAATTTGTGGTGGGATGCTTTCTCTGATCATTCCTTATAGGCTGTGGCTTCTGAGGAAGTTGTCATGTAAGGAAACAAGAGCCCTCAGCTTTTATTGACAGAAAACAGCTCTTGCAGGATTTCACTATTAGAAAGCAAGGAGAAAAAAAAAAAAAGTGACGAAAGGTAATGTCTCTATTAGGCAGACAGGGTCACACTCATGGGTTTCAGTTCCAGCAGTAGTATACACTAAAATGACCTTACATATTTATTAGGACAACAGAGTTTTCTAAGGGAAACTACTGTGCAGCACGGTGAATTTAAATCAAGATACACATTGCAGAGTGCAAATGGCTGGAGATGCAGAAAAAAAAGAAGGATGGATGTAAGGAGAATATTGGACAGTGATCCATGAACTGCAATTCTTCACAGTTAAATATATTCTCTGACTTAGTAATTTTCCCTTATAAGAAATGGGAATTAATGCTATTTTCCATTTTAGAGTAGCTGTGTAGCAATTCTTCATGTTTTTGCTTCTTGTGCAGGGGGCAAACTCTGCGAAAGTATTTTGAAGACTTATTCAAAATTGCTGTTGAAAATGCTTCTACATGCAAATTTCCCTACAGTTTTGACTTTGTTTTCTTAAAGCTAAATGATGTGCATATATAACAACACTTTGGGTTAATCGCACAGCTTATGCTAAGTAACTATTTCAAGTTGTCTTCAATACCAGTATGTTTCCACATACTTACCTTGAAGTGTTAATGACATTTATTTTGGCAATTTTTGCTCCACTAAAGTCTCCTTCAACACTTTAAAGCACCGATAATATTTTACTCAAGCAAATCTCTTAATTTACCTCAATGGAGAAATTGACTTGAAAAGCAGCACAAATCCTTGCTTCTAGAAAAGTTTGTCTTGAAGTTAATGAGCTTATTTGCCTGAGTGAGGATGTGGGTACGAGGACTGCTCAAGTGAGCAGAAGTTTCACAACTGGGTGCAAAGTTATTAGCTTATTTCAGACCAGCCTCTTGAAATCGTAACTCTACATGGAGCTCCTGAGAATAAACAATCAAAACCAAATTCTTTAAACTGTGAAAACGCAAATGGAAAAGAGTAAGAAAAATTTACATTTTAAATAAAAAAGTCTAATTAAGAGCCATTGTGGTTAGTGGTGATGGTTATTCCAAGTAAATTTTTGGTCCCCACTGGGTTGTATCCAAAGTCCATTGCAGTCTTTTTTTCCACTGGGTGTAATAGACTTTATACTGACAGAAAACGTTTTCTTTTGCCTCTGGGAACTCCTTAACACACACAATGCATCAATCTTGAAGTATGGTACAAATTATTATTAGAAATACATTAATAGAACATAATGCATTTGTAATCTTTGCAGGAGGTATGATTTATTTACATCCCTGCATCTCAGTTTCTCCTGTTCTTTTCCTCCCTGTCCCCTCTGTATCCTCTTTCCTCTGAACAGTCTTAGACTTACAGCATAAGGATTCTCCATGGTGTTTAATGTTTCAGTAAGGTAGCATTCTCTCCTTTCGCTCTTCAGGGTATTGTTTCATCCTGATGTGCTGAGAGATGCCTGCTTTTACCTCTGCATCTGGGACAAAACGTGTGTGAAGTGTGTGACTGAGCAAGTGGAGATGTGGATGTGTCTGTGTCCTCCTTCCTTGCTGGCAGACCAAGCTTCCTCAGACAGGAACTAAGGTAGTTACAACCCAGTAAAAACTACGCCAGACAAACCTGAAACTGTCAGTGCATAAGCAGGACACACAACGGGCAAGCTCTGGATAAAACATTTATTTTCGGTTGTTATTGATGACCTTTCAGAAGTTGCTCGTGGCTCTACTTGGGCCTGTCACTTGTGAGTTAAAGGGTCATCAATAACTTATGGAAATAAATGTCTTATTGATAGTTCAGCTACTTCAAGTCCAGTATTGTCTCATATACAGACACACAGGCACAGAAAATACAAATCACAGAGAAATTGCTTTTTATATTGGCCTCTGTCCATTTATCTTTAGAAAAACGTGGCTTTTTAGATTTCCTTCCTTCATTTCCTTCCTTTCCATCCTTTCCTTCATTTTCTTTCTTCTTTTTCATTTCTTCCTTCCTTTCTTTCTGCCTCTTTTCTTTCTCATTTCTTCATTCACTGTCTTTCTCTCTCCCTCTTCTTCTCTTTCTCCTTTTTTCCTCTCTTTCTCTTTCTTTCTGATACTTCATAAAGATATCTCCCTACTTTATTTATAAGGGTAAGTCTCCAGAACAAGGTAGCATTACTGAGCTGGCTTGCCAGTTCCTCTATACACGAGTACATTCATAATTGATGAAATGGTCTATAGTGTTGTGGCTGGAATAAACTTAAGGTCAAATCTCTGGGAGAGCAAATCTTGCCATTATTCCTGATGAGAAATAAATACGTGCAGGAACTAAAAAGTGCAGAGCTGAAAGGGAATAAAACTGAATGTGTAAGGGCATTTTGAACAATTCATTCCAAAGTGAAAGTGCTTTTTCTTAGTTTTTCTTCATTGCCTTGATCTTCCTAAAACTGTTGTTGGGGCAGGTTAATGACTGACCTTTGAGGGAACCACATACCAGTCTTTGTTCCCTAGCAGTCAGGATCTTGCAGAGGCTTGAAACCTTTGAGGAAGAGAATAGGATTAAACTGCTGTATGAAGTCCAGCGCAGGTGATGATCAATGGGAGCAGAGGAGCAAGTTTCTCAGGACTCTCTCCCTTCCCCCACCAGATGGAATTTATTTACTTTACTGCAAAGTTACCTGATGGAGATGGCTGCCTGTCAATGACTGTCCTCAGATTAATTCCTCTTAGCCAGCCATCAAAAGCATGCAGTGTTACAATCCCAGTGAGATTTAAAGGGTACAGGTTACTTAGATTTGTACTGAGCAGTTAAAATCAGAGAAAGGAGACTAGAGCCTCACACTAAAATTGTGTTTACATAAACTCAGCTTCCTTGCCACCCTCCAGCTTCTGATTTGTCCAGCAAGCTACAGAGTAGCAACAGATCCTGCAACATGAGCACATGCTGAGTGACCTCAGAAAAATCAGTTTTTGCAAGCTGAGTCCTTCCTACATGCTTCTCGTAACATCTAGCTGTACACCTGCAAATCGGTCCCAATTGTGTCACACTGACTACAAGGTCTCTTTGCACAGAGACTTCTGCAGGGGGTTAGCTTTTGCCTTTGCCACAGACGGGTTCTGCACTGTTTGATTTTAAAATCCATCCTCAGTGTTAAGGCTGAGCCACCGCTGGGATGCATGGGACCCCTTGCTGTCCTTCTTCCTTCCCAGCCCCTAGGTCCATGATTTGAGACTGTGCCCTGTCTTTTAAGGGTGCTTTGCCCAACTTGGCCCTGTATTGAGATGTTGCTGCTTCCCAAGGGCTTCCTTTCACTGCTGCTCTTGCTCCTTCGGCTGCCTGAACTTTTGCCACCACGAGGTTCAGGTAAAGGGTCTGCGAGCTGATGGGTGACATTTCAGCAAGTTTCCACTGCCTTCGAAAGCCTCTCTAGGACTACAAGTGGTTGTACTTATTTGTGAAGGTTTGGCTTCAACTTATCTTTCTTCCTGCACCAAACAGATTTATTAAACAGGCAAACTTAAATAAACAGAATGACAACAAAAAACGTTTTAAGAGTCCCACCTGGATGCAAACGGATACTCAGCAAATGCCAAGTGAAGTAAAACACCAAAATGTGTAATTAATTTCAGCTGCTCTAAGATTTTACTCATAGAGAATCCTCCTTCATGTCTCCTCCTCAGCCTGAAAGAGGTCCAATTTATTCAGGCCTGCAGCTGGAGGTGCTGTGCCATGAGATACAATGCAAAGGAGCTGTAGTTTCTGACTGACGGGTGGGTGGGGGCTATTTCATTTACTGTAACCCTCCGCCCTGCCGCATTCTGCAACAGTTTAATGTCTTTATGGGAAGAAATGCATGTTTAAACCTAACCCACAGCTCCCGCTGGGTCACAAAACTGCTACGCTGGCTTTTGCCAAGTGGCCTTTGCCCCGAGCCCACCAAAACTAATGCAAGGAGTGGCTCTATACAGCTAGCAAGAAGGCACGATTTGATTTCCCCATTCGGAGTCTAGGTCACTCAGTTAGGAAGGTGCCCCCTCAGGAAGAACTGCGGTGACAAAGCAATGAATTTCATACGGGAAGCGAACTGCTCATGGCAAGGTTTGAGAAGCTGTTCTGCTGAAAGCGGCTGAATTAGAAATATAGTCAGGCACTCTGCAGTGTGGGAATCTCCTTGCTGAAAGCAGTGGGAAACTTCGCGGCTGAATGCGGGAAGTTTGGGAGCGTTGGCAAGGAGTGCGGACCTCGCTGGAGCGCAGTGAAAAGCCCCCTCATTCCTGCAGGAAGGAACTTTTCTAAAGTGCCTCACAAAAGAACTCAGGGTGAAAACAGAGCCATCTCCATCCGCACAATAGAGAGCTGGCAAGGCCCGAGCCCAGCACCCGACCCCCACCTTGCGCGGGGGCCAAGAAGCGAGCGGCGGTGACGCCCCCGCCGAAGCGCCACCCGCAGCAGTGACAGCGCACCCGTGACCGCCTGCTAGCGGTCCCCACCCCACACCTCCACGCGTGGCCGTGGGGTCCGTGCGGCTCTGCGCGGAGCCTCCGCGACCTCCCCTTCCTCCTCGCCCGCCCCCCCCCGCC
>VWZI01010423.1:1881110-1908058 GCA_013396835.1 Psilopogon haemacephalus
TTTGTTTGTTTGTTTTTCTTCTCCCGAGGTCAGTTATTGTCTGCTAGGATATTTGATGCTTCTTTGCTTTGAACCAAGATGAGATTACTGGCTTACTTCTTGCCCTTGAAGAGCATGAAGGTAAGAACTTTTGACCTGAATTAGATCTGGAAGCGATGACCTTGAAGTGGAGGACTGGCCTTGTGATGCAGTTCTGCTGGTTGTTTTTGCTGCGATGGGAGTCTGAAATAATAAATAAACGGTATTCTCCAATTCTTTTCCTCCTCTGCTTGTCATTAACAGTGTACAAAGGGTTAGTTGCAACCGTGTTGAATAACAGGAATAGAAAAAAAGAAAGAAATAGCTACATACTCATTAGAAACAAAATCAATTATTACTTTTAAAAACTACCTGCTTTCAATTAAGCAGGAAATTATCTAACCGGTTGCTTAATTTGCTCTGGCTGGCAGTCTCTCAACTGCTTTATGCTGAGTGGAGCATGAAATTAAATATGTAACAACTATCCTAATGGTTATGTTTTTAGAAAACCAGCATTTGGAAATGGTATTTTGCATAGTATCAAAAGAAATGACACAAAAATAGAACACTGCTGCTTCAATGCATTTGGTATTTAAAATAAAAAATGAATTGCCCCCTTTTTTGATTCCCTTATTCTGATCAATAAGAAAACAATTTTTGGTTTGACTGATAGGGATCTATACATAGAAACTGGGTTATTTGTTTAGGTGGTTGTTTTCCCTCCCCCCTGCTCCCCGCTGCTTTCAGGTTGTGTATAATGGGTGAAAGTGTTGGTGTTCATTTCTCGTTGCTTTAAGTGTTAAACTCCACCCCATCAGCATCTATTCTGGGTGCAGGGTGTCTTTTTGGTACAATTATTACAGGAATCTTCAAGGGATTTTGAAGTTTTCTGTTTGATGGTATTTGCAGGATGTTTCTCAGGGTACATGTTCTGTAGCCCAGCTGGAAGTCATGCTTTT
Source organism: Psilopogon haemacephalus (assembly GCA_013396835.1). Lineage (NCBI taxonomy): Eukaryota > Metazoa > Chordata > Aves > Piciformes > Megalaimidae > Psilopogon > Psilopogon haemacephalus. The sequence continues at coordinate 1,882,088 of VWZI01010423.1, forward strand.
CTCGCTGTTTAAAAGGTATTTTCAGAATTATATGGGGCAGGTCATCACCTGATTTTTCAGAGAAGCTCAGTACTTGCTCACATACCTGTCTTTTAAAAAGTGTGCGTTAGAAGAGAGGTCAAGCTGATAGTCCAGGGTTAGGTTTGTAAAAGTGCTTGAATCATCCAGTTCTTTGTGTGCACTGATGTCAGCCCTTTCCCCTGCCTCAGAAATGCACAAGCATTTACAATGGCAGAATGATCCACAAATGTGCACTATGTGACTTTGGCTATGCTGCCATGGAGGAAAACAGGATTTTGAGCTGAGTTTAATGGCTGTGCTTAACTTGATGACACAAATCCATAGACTTCACAGTATTCATTACTGTATAGACATTACTGTATTAATCACTTTTAGTTTTATTTAGACTTAAAAACAGAAAAATAACTTATACTAGGATGCTATGTTTGGAAAAAAAATATTTACAGTCCACGAGTATATCAGCTGTATGGATCACAGTTTTCTTTTTTTAGAACAGTTAATAAAATTTTTAAAAAATCATGATTATTACTTGATGTTATAATTCATCACATTGCCCAATGTCCAGATATAGACTGCTTTGTTCTTCAGTTGGGGTTTAGTGCTACATGGCTTCCAAAGAAAATAAATGCAGTTTTGTAGCTTCTTTTATGAACACATTTCTGTGAATTTGAGCTGCCAAAGCAGTAAAATTGTTGGTCCTCACTTTGAGTCTTCACTCAGACACACAACTTTCAAAAATCCTTTGAAATCTGGTAGAATGTGCTGGTTCTTCCCCAAAGTAATCCCACCCTTATGTTGAAGAAGTAATGGCTGTGGTAGCAGCTATCTGCATCTTAGGAAAACTAGTTGGTATTATTAGTTTGCCTTTAGGTTTTGGCAAACTTTTGGTTTTGTTTCTTGAATGGAGGACAATTTGTGAATTGTCCCGTGTAACAAAAATTGTAAGTTCTATCAGAACTGAAAAAAACAAGAAGTAAAAATTGTTTTATGTTTAGATTTCTTTTCCCCTCTCTGGCAAGTAAATTGGAAGCTGTCTCCTAATTTTCAAGAATATAAAATGCCTTTTACATTCCAGTGACATGCTTAGCAAAGGAAGAGGCAAAAAGAGAGCAACTCGAGGAGATGAACTCAGACGTTCGAAGGATTTAGAACAGCATCCTTGCATGTCACCCCTGCTTTTTTTTGAGACTTCATTGTCTTGAGGAGATGTCACCTTTCCTTATTCCTGCCACTGGCATCAATTTTCTCTCACCGGAGTCTGCGATCAGAGTCAGTGAGCTGAAAAAACTGCCTGCTCGCTCTCTGCGATGCCTTCCCTCGAAGTTGATGGTGTCCTGTCAGCAGCTTGGCCAGACAGAACCACTGGCGCCATCTTCATTAGGGCAAAAGCTAATACAAACAAATAAAGGCGTTAGTGTAGATAGCAGCCTGAGAGTATGGCTGAAAAAAACAAACCAAAACCTAAATGTTTTGCAGAGTCAGTTGCTACGCCTTTAGTTAAAAAAAAAAATAAAATATAAATGTTATATGAATCTCAAATCCGCTTTTATTTACATAAAATATTTATACATCCAGCAAGACAATTTCACAACTTTAAAATGTATTTTCCTGTTAGATTAATCTTTTCATATGCTAACCACATTACAAGTAAACATTTTCATAGTCTCCGCTACATGAATGCAGCTAAAAGCTTCCTTGTTATTTTATAGTTACAGCATTTCAAATGTATCCCTTTTTTGACGTGGTTAGGCAGCCTGCCAGTTTCACCACTAAATTATAGCAGAGAAAACACTCAGTAGAATTTGATTACATTTCTTCCTTCTCCCCATGAGCAAGGCAAAGCAAATTTATGTTCGAAATGCAAGCTGGGTTCTAAAGAACTGAAGATAGATCCATATTTGTGGTGTTAAAAATGCATGTGAGTTTTGTAGTTGAAGATGCATCTTGTTTATAGTGCTGCTCTATATTACTGTTGCATTTTGCTCTGTTTTGTCACTATCCGTAAAATGATCAAAAAGCGTCAGGCTGTACCTGCGTTAGGCTTTGTACTCCAGGGAATTAGTGATGAATATGTCTTAATCTTTAGTACTAATAAGCAACTATGTTAACAAAGTAGCTATTAAGACCGTATTCGTTCCAACCAGTTGCATTTACCTGCGGGATCCCATGTAGATGCCTTTTTTTTCTAGAGGCTTTATTGTAAGGAGGAAGCCTCGTCTAAACAATCTCGTGAGTGTATGGTGTGGCACATGTCCAAGCTGTAAGACTGCTTTTTCAGGTTAGTTGGAGCATGTTGTGGTGCCTCTCTGGCCAAGAAGGTCGAGGGGCAGAATAGGAGGAAAGATCATACATGCCTGGTTTCCACCTGATGCAGTCAGAACAAGGGATAATACAGCATCTGAAACTGGGAGTTAGAAACTGTTGCCGAGTGTACAGACCATTGTCCAAAGATTTTCAGTGGGCTGAACCCTATGTCATTTTTTTTGGCCACAAACTACAAGCAGACTTCTCTTCTAGAGCTTTCTCTCTGCTGCTAACTTGAATTCCTAGTTTGGCTGGTTTGTGAATTATGGATGCTGGTGACCAAAACCCCTCAAGAGAGATTTCTGGAAGAGCATCTGCAGTGGCTTGTAATCATCTATTAAATGTTTGATAGATGTTCTGCATTAACAATTCACTCATGAGTGTGTATGATCATTTTAATGGCATGAAAACAAACTTGTTTATGTTAGAGTTGTTACTCAGTAGCCTCGCATTCATAATACATTTATATGCTTTAAGGACAGGGGAGACCATTGTGAACCATGGTTAAATGCATAAACTGAGAAATTGTAGTCATCAGTCTCAGCAGAAGCTCATTCTGATGATCAGTTGAGTTGAAGTATGTGTTATACAAAAAAAAAAAACAACAACCCAACGCTATGCAAAAGCTAAGCTGGACATAGCTGCTTTTTAATTCCCTATTCTAAGAGGCAAGGACAATAGCTGGTTAGAAGTCTTTTCTATTCTGCAAATCTTTTATGGGAACAGAAGGGTTCAGAATCTGACATTACAAGTCCAGCACATTTCACAAATGATCCTTAAAAACCTGTGCTTGTTGCTGCTTGTTATGTGTGCTTCTAAAGTCAGCTGAAACAGGGATTCGTAGTTCTGTCTCCTACTGCCAAGCAAAGGAATTAAATGAGTAACTTTAATGAATATAATGATTTAATTGTCTGCTATATATAGATGTGACATTAAACAAATCTTTAAAATCTTATATGTGAGAATGTACCTAATTATTAACAAAATTTAATAAATGTGACTGTGATGTATATGATTCAATTAATTAGGGATAAAAAGCGTTCTGGTACAGTTGATACAAAGATGTTTCATCAGGATTAGCTTGGCTGTTAGGTTAAAAGAAACTAGTGTGGGAAGAAGAGAGGTCCCAATGTGTGAAGATTTTTTTTTGTACTGGTGGGTTTTGGTGGTGTTTTGTTTTTTGGTTTTGTGTATTTTGTTTTCTTTGGGTGTTTTGGGTTTTGTGGTTTGTTTTTTTGGGGTTTTTTTTTCTTTATAACCCCCATGAAAATCTTTGGATTTTTCACACTTAAAAATATTCCCCACTCCCCTCCCCAGAAAATGTTGTCATGGAGGTGTTTGCAGCCAGCCTGGATGAGGCTCTGTCCAGCCTAATCTAGGGTAGGGTGTCCCTGCCCATGGCAGAGGGGTTGGAACTAGATGATCCTTGTGATCCCTTCCAACCCTGACTGATTCTATGATTCTAACTAAACCCTACATAGCTTCGTGTTCACTCCCTGCTGGTGAGGTGGAGGAGGGACTTGAAAGTGTCAAAAGTGAGAAGACTCATGGGCTGAGATAAAGACAGTTTAATAGGTGAAGCAAAAGCTGTGCACACAAGGAAAGAACAATGTGTTCATTCACCTCTTCCTATCAGCAGGCAGGTGTTCAGCCATCTCCAGGAAAGCAGGCCTCCATCAGGTGTAATGGTTACTTGGGAAGACAAATATTGTCACTCTGAACTTCCTCCCTTCCTTCTTCTTCCCCTGGTTTTATATGCTGAGCACAGAATCACAGAAACATTCAGGTTGGAAAAGACCCCCGGGTTCACCAGGTCCAACTACTAATCTACAAGGTTCACCCTAAACCATATCCCTAAGCACCACATTCCAATGACTTTGAAACACATCCAGGGTCGGTTACTTAACCACCTCCCTGGGCAGCCCATCATGATTCCTGACCATTCTTTTAGTGAAATTTTATTTCCTAATGTCCAGTCTAAACCAATGCAGTGGCAGCTTGAGGGCATTTGCTCTTGTTCTATCACTGTTTACCTGTGAGAAGAGACCAGCTGCAGCCTCCCTACAACATCATTTCAGGTAGCTGTAGACAGTGATGAGGTCTCCGCTCAGCCTCCTCTTTTTCAAACTAAACTGCCCCAGCTCCTTCAATTGCTCCTCACAAGATTTATTGCCCAGGCCCTCCCCCAGCTTTGTTGCCCTCCTCTGCACTTGCTCCAGCAGCTCCAGATCCTTCTTGTAATGAGGTGCCCAAAACTGAACACAATACTTGAGGTGTGACCTCACCAGAGCTGAGTACAAAGGGACAATCACCTCCCTGCTCCTGCTGGATACAGCATTTCTACTACAAGCCAGGATGCCATTGCCTTTCTTTGCCACCTGTTCACACTGCTTGCTCATATGGAGTTCCTTATCAATTTTAATCCCCAGGTCCTTTTCGGTTAGACAGCTTTCTAGCCATGCTTCCTCAAGCCTGTAACATTGCTTGGGGTTATTGTGGCCCAAGTGCAGGACCTGGCATTTGACCTTGTTGAATCTCATGTCGTTGTTGGTCTGTTGATCCAATCTATCCGAGTCCCTCTGTCATATGGTCTGTAATAACCCTTTTGTCCCAGCATCTTGTGTGTCCCCCCCTCCAGCCTAGTAGCAGGTGAGGAGGTGTGAGGAGCAGGAAAAGCCTTGACTCTAAGCACTGCTCTGCAATTACAATTGCTGTATTATCAACACTGTTTTTAGCACAAATATGAAACAGAGCTGCATACTAAGTTCTGAGTCAGGAAGCCACACTAGCAGAGGCAGTGTATATATCACAGTGTGGGTTGCTTATTCATTCTTTGTAAACAGCTTTCCTAATAGTGGACCAATTCAAAGCCCATTGCCATCAGTCAATGCACTCCTACTATCATCATCAACTTCCATTCCAGCTGAGCCTGATCCAAAGTCTGTTGAAGTTGATGAAAATGTTGTTACAGCTGAGGTAGTGTAAAGACCTAAACAAGCTGTTCTGAAATTAAATTTACTACTTCTTCTTGCAACCTTTTTCTTGGTTCTTCTGCTAATTTTGACAGCACTTGGCTCTTGGGAGAACTTTCATTGAGCAAATGTTGATTTTTTAGATCTGGCTTTCTAAATGAGGGTTATTCTACTGTGTGTCCTGCCCATAAGTAAGGAAAATAGAACATTGTCAGAAGAAGCAGCACGAAAAGTGTTGTGTGTGTTTATAGATAATTACAGCTAAGTAGGGCAGCAGAGCGTTAACTTAACTTACAATTTGTATACAAATAAAAGATGTAATTGATTTAATTTATGTCACCATGGATCATTGGTAAATGTGACCTGAAAGGATCTCTATTTTGGTCAATGTGATCTTATTCCCTTTAAAAAGAATAACAGTAATCATCATCTTGAAGCCTTTGGGGATTGGAGTACTGTCTATCCCCTAAAGACTGGAATTTGTCAAGCTTTTATTGACACTGATGTTCCCATTGAAATAAATGGAATAGTTCATGGGTTGGAAGTTAGAGTTTCACTTACATGAAAGTTTTCACAAAGACATAAGTATATAATTTATTGATCCATTAAAAAAATAAAAATCTCAGTGCCCCATAAGCCTCACACATGGGAAAGAACGAAATAGAAAAGTAATTCCTATTTGCTCTTTCTGTGAACCTGATATAAAAGGACACTGAAGAAGATGTAGGGTTATTCACTGAAGATGCAGTCAAGACAGATGATCTTCACATCACTTCTATTTATGTATCATCTTTCAGAGTGCGTGAACTCGGTAGGCATGACTTAAAATATGTTACTTAGATCAATAGTCATGTTCTTGGAAATTTCATTCCAGAGTGGAGATACTCAAGATGCTGTATCATAGAAATACAACTTCCTTTCTTCAGGCAAACCAATTTCCAGCACAATCTTTCTCTGCGACAAAATTAAAATGTGAAGGTTGTGTTCTTATTCTTTTATTAACTCCATGTGCAAACCTTCTGCTTATCCTCTGCTGCTGTAAGGGCTTGAGGCTGGACCAAACCGTCTGTTTTAATGGGTGGGGAATATCAAAGTTTGGGCTGGACTGAGCTTAATCTTTGCAAGGGAAAGCACAGGGTTCCAGCCTTGCAATTCTGTGCTTCCATGTGCCTCTTGAGTGCCATATCTTAGGTTGACTGTGGTGCTTTTACTTCTCAGGCTGTGTGTTGTAATAACGACTTGGTACTGTCTTGCTTTGAAAAGAGCACTAATAAGAACAGTAGCCCCATTATGTGCTCTAGAACTACAAAGAGAAGAGTCCCCAGTAGTCTACTAGAAGTGTGATTGCAAACAGATTTGTATAATCCAACAAAGTGCAGAAGCTATAAATATGATGTTTATTCTAAAGAAGAAATGTGAAATTCAGTCACCGGAGAGAACGTTTATTTTCTCTCTGTTCACATGTGTGTCTTCCTCCTTCTGTGACTTCAGTGTGCTAATATCTCAATAGCTTGTTCTACAGCATAAGATGTGCTGTGTGAAGAGGCAGGAACAGGAGCAGTTACACCATGCCAGGATCGCGACTGGTTGATTATCTCTTGCCACTTATGATTAAGCAATAAAGAGAGAGGTAGAGGGTATTTCCTGGGGATTAATAACTGATAGGGAGGAGTTAATGGCCTGAGGTGCAGCTGAGGGCCATTAACCCCAGCTGGTCATCAATCCTCATTAAAAACCTCTGCAACCCAGCTCACCAAATCCAGTGAAGGGCAAACCAATGTTTTAAGCGTCTTTGTGTTTTCCTTCTCTGTTTCTTAAAATAGTTTTCTTTTAATTTCTATGACTTCCTGGGATTGATTCTGTTTTTCTTATTTCTGCTAAAGTTCTGTCTAGTCAAGAGTTTGTCTGAATAGTGGTTGTGCAGAAGCTGGAGTTCAGACCTATATTTGTAAATGGGAGCCCTCAGTACCACAGCAGCGTTTTAGATGCTCAAGCATGTGGCTAGGAAAAAAGAAGGTAAGAAATAAATGTTATAAAATGTTGGTTTGCAAACAATTTTTTTTTGTTTTTTTAATAATGTAACACAATTTGTTGTTGTTGTTGTTGTAGCAATGAAAAAAATTAAGGGAAAGGTTCTGGTTCTTCTAATTTTTAAGCTATTAAACTTCTTTTTACTGTGTTTCTGAAAAAATATCCCTTTAGGTTTGGCAACGCTTGGTATATAAAGCACCTCCTATTCCTGCAGCCTATATACATGGAATTAAAGAGCCAAGTATTGCCAATAGGTTTTATAATAGCTGATAAGTATTGGAATATGTGTCTTTTACTGGGGTTTCCTGAGGTTTTGAAATGTGTATCCTTTTGTGTTATGTGAGCTAGTTCTAGAAATTTCATCTGGTGAGGGAGATGCTATAATTGTGAGCATGGTATTTAGCACAGAGTAGTTTTGTAAGTAGTAATTTTTTAACTAGTTAATAGTAAGATCAGCTGCTCCCTGGGTACTCAGCCCCCTGGGCTAGAAGACAGAGATGGGAAGCAGAACAAAAAATCCCATGGTCCAAGAGGAAATGGTTAGGGACCTACTCTGCCACATAAACACACACATATCTATGGGGCTGGACAAGATCTACTCAAGGGGGCTGAGGCACCTGGTATGGGGTGATCTCCAAGCCCCTTCCATCATCTGTCAGCAATCCTGGCTCACTGGAGAAGTTCCACTTTATTTGGGAGTTGGTGAATGTGACACTTATTTATAGGAGAGGCAGTAGGGAGGATCTGGGAAATTACAGACCTGTCAGTCTGACCTGATTGTTGTGGAAGGTCACAGAGGAGATCACTTGAGGGCCATGATGTGGCATATTGAGGAAAACAAGGTGATCAGGCCCAGTCAGCACAGGCTTATGAAAGGCAGGTCCTGCTTTGTGAATGTGATTTCCTTCTATGACAATGTGACTCGCTTAGTCAGGTAGGTAGGCTGTGGGCTTCAGTAAAGCCTAGGCATGGGTGGGCAGGCATAGTCTTGGCTGGCTGGACGGATCCAAAGAGTGGTGGTAAATGGAGTTAAATCCATTTGGTGGCCAGTCACAAGTGGTGTTCCTCAGGGCTTGGTATTGGGGCCAGTTCTATTTAGCATCTTTATCGATGACCTTGATGAGGAAATTGAGTGCACCTTCAGTAAGTCTGAAGATGACACCAAGCTGGGAGGAAGTATTGATCTGCTGGAGATGAGGAGAGGTCTGCAGAGGGATCTGGACAGGCTGAATTGGTGGGCTGAGGCTAACTGTATGATGTTCAACAAGGCCAAGAGCTGGGTTCTGTGCTTTGATCACAAAACCCCCATGCAGTGCTACAGGCTTGGGGGAGAGTGGCTTAAAAGTTGTTTGGTGGAGAGGGATCTGAGGATACTGGTCAATAGCTGATTGAATATGAGCCAGCAGCATACTCAGGTGGCCAAGAAGTCCCACAGCACCTTGGCTTGTATCAGAAAGAGCATGGCCAGCAGAAACAGGGAAATGATCTTACCCCTGTACTCAGCACTGGCGAGGATGCAACTCAAGTACTGTTGTTCAGTTTTGGGCCACTCAATATAAGAACATTGAGGTGCTGGACATTGTCCAGAAAAGGGAAATGAGGCTGGAGAGGGGTCTTGAACAGAAGTCTTATGAGGACTAGCTGGGGTTGTTCAACCTGGAGTAGACCTCATATCACTCTACTACCTGAAGGGAGGTAGTAGTGAGGTGGAGGTTGGTTTTTTCTCACATGTAACATGTGGTAGGATGAGAAGAAACAGACTCCAGTTACAGTGGAGAGGGCTAGTTTAGATATTAGGAAACATTTCTTCAGCAAAAGGATCATCAGGTGCTAAGAACAGACTGCTCAGGGAAGTGATGAAGTCACCATCCCTGGAGGTGTTTAAAAGATGTTTGGATAAGGTGCTTAGGGACATGGTCTGAGAGTTGTGTACAGGGAGATGTTAGGTTACAGTTGGATGTGATCATCTTAAGGTCTTTTCCAACCCTGACAGTTCTGTGATTCTTTAATATCAGAGAGCTCAGGTGGCTGAACTCAAGGATTGTCTGTTTGTTGCCAATGTCTGTCTGAAAATCAGCAAAGTCTCTGCAGCCTCTACGATTTTGTAGAGATGCTATCAGCTGTGATTGGCAGAGTTTTGGTACAGAAGGCAGATAATGGAACAAAAGGCTATCATCTAGCAGCAACACAGTGAAAGCAATGAAGACTTTTNGAATTGGTGTTTAGGTATGTTTTTGCCCAACACCTTCTGATGAATTCTGGACCCTGCACGTGGGCTGTTAGAATCAAAGCCCTCATCTGGGCATACATGAATGCTTGAGAGATGAGTGACCTGAATGTTTGAAACAGGGCAAGCACAATGCACTCCAGTTTAAAATACTATTTGTGTTGATGCTGTAGAAAACAAAAAAGAGCCTCTGTTGCTGGGGAGAGTATCAGGTGTAGAATGTTGCTATCATCCACTCTCTTGTAAAGCTCATCAGAGTCTGTCTGACAGGGGACAGTGCTGTTTCCATGCACCACGAGAGCATAGTTCTGTGTGGAACTGTACCAGTGATCAAAGCAACAGTTCTTTGAATGTAGTTATAAAAGGTATGCCTCAGTACAGCTTATTTAGAGGACTCAAGGCAAGTCAGTATGATGGCTGCAGTAAGTCTCTTTCCACTGTATGGTTTAAAAGACATCCCTTCGTGCGTTGCTGGGCTTCACCAACAGTTGTTGTGAGTGGAGGTTGGCATTCACAGGCTTGTTGGCAGAACCATCCCACTGAAACAGAGACCCTTGTTCCACAGAAAGGCTGAAAATGCTCCCCAAGCCCTTATCTGCTCTATTGTAACAGCCAAAGGGAAAGTCTCCTACATTTACTCTCAAGATCTGGGACTTGAAGAGGATTTTTAAGTCGTCCAAGAGTACTTGCAAAGGAATTTCAGATTAAAGAGATGTTTTGCAAAAGAAGTTTAAAGAAAAGCTCTCTTCTTGTACACTCCAAAGTAGGTGAATGCCTACAGTTCTATGTATGGAAGGATCCTGAATGTGATTTTTACCATATGGCATGACTTGGACTCCCTTCCTAATTTTTGAGGTTGTGTATTAGATGCCTTTGCCAAAATGCCAGTCTCTTCTCTTTCACTCTCTTAATATGGTGACTCGTATTTTAAATTCCTGCTATCAACAGTAGAATTTCATTTATAGGGTCTGCAAGGTACTGAAACCAGCAACTTTCTTTACATACAGATTTGAGAATAGCTCGCACTGTAACTCTCTTTGCACAGACCTGTGTGCTACATAAGGCAAAATACCTGCATTTCTGTGACTTCTGTCTGTCTTATAACATCTGTTGCTTTTCATGTTTCAGATGGTTGTGTCTGTTTTAAGGAATAAGTAATAAAACTTAAAAAAATACAGGTTCTGGGGCATGCATTGATGGTCCAGCCCTCTGTGAATCATAGAATGGTCTGGATTACAAGGGACCTCTGATGCTCATCTGGTCCAACCCCCCACAGTGCAGGCAGCAGGGGCATCCAGGTTGCTCTAGATGGTGGAGTCCTTTCAAGGATGACTACTGAGTGAGGATGTACAAGTTAACTTTAATTACTCTGAGAACCCATCTGACAGGTGTCAGCTTTTGTTAAGATAAATTAGAGTGTTGGAGATGGGAGGTTTCAAGGAGAAAGCAAACAAGGAGACATTAGAGTTGTCTGATCACATTGGCCAGCAAATAATGAAATCTTTTTCTTTACATCCTTTGACATCCCTGTCCAAGTCACAAGAAAGATTCCAGCTGTTGCCTTGATAGCCTTTACTCACTTACTTTTGGTCTATATTCTAGGAAACTAACTTTCCTTGTTTTGATGTGACTGGACTGTAGCCTTCACCCTTTTTCATATCCTTTGAGAAGGCCTTCACCTTAGCTGATTCCTTGGGAATTTATTTATGACCCTACAGTTTCAAATGTGTGTGGTGGTTGTTTCTTCAGCTTTCACCGAATGCCAGTGACTGTCCTGTATAGCCTTCTTTTTAAGGCCAAGACATCTTAATGTTCTGTGTTGCTACTCACTTTTTTACAATGGCTACCCAACAAGTCATATTTTTAACCTGTCCCCCTAAATCTCTGTCTTGAAGGAGAGAGCATTTTACTTGGCTTATGGCTTAACAGCTTCTGTTTTTTTTCTGATTGACTGACCTTCTATGTTTATTTTGAGTATGAAGTTTCAGTATTTTTTCATATTCATCCTCTTTCAGACTGGTCATGGGTTTGCTGCAAAGCCTTCTTTAAAAGCAGAAATATTTATTCTTCCTTCATCTTGGCACTCAAGTATGAAATGGATGTTCTAAGTTGGCTTACAGCTTATCAGAAGGATGTGACTGCTTCTTGTTGATCTCTTTCTTTTTAGTAACAGTAAGTTTTTTCTACCTTTGTGTCTTCAAGCTGAGTCATTCTTGCCCTTCATATTCTGATTATAAAATGGTGACGTCTATGAATTTCCACTGTGTGATTGTGTGGTGTTTTTTATTTTGCCACTATAGCTTTTCCCTCAGGAAAAAAATAAAGGATTTTGTGTAGATAGTGCTACTCTTGTGCTCTCTTGGCACAGCTATACAGAAACTCTTAGTGGAAACACTCTAAATTTATGCTTATAGTAACAAGAAGAGGAATCAATGTCTTGTCCTAGCTATAGGTTTCAATATGATATTTCAGTGGCCAAGACAGTATCACTACTTGTAATAATATGAACACCACAATTTTTTTGGAGTCCATATAATTCTGCTATAATTCCTTTCTGTACTTTTGAAGCTAATTTTTTTTTTTTTTTAATCCCACCAAGTCAAAGAACTCTTTAGAGGTTAGAATGCTTCCCTCCACCTCCAGCTTCTACAATAATGTGTCGCATTGCCAATCTTAGCCATAAAGTGATTAATTTTCAATTTACTTAATGGGTGACAGAATATAGTTGAATGCATGATGTGTGTATTTATATATACATCTATGTATATATATATTTACATACAATTATTTTGTGTATGTGAAATAAACAAATATATTATTATAAATTCGAAGTCCATGACAAGAGGTTTGGGGTTGTTCAGTGCACAGTCCTGGATATCACTGCCATCCTGCTTATTGAAAGTGCTTCTTCAGCAGCATTTGGATGTTGCAGTTTCTAGACTCCCAGCTGTCTCATAATCAATCCTATGCTTGATCGTTCTGACTTGAACTAAGTGGAAGAGAGTGCGTGTAGCTCAGCTCAATTCATGGCGATTTGTTAGGAAGCCTTTTCCTGTTTGCAAAGGTTTCTTTCCTCATTTCCCAGCACAGAGCATCAATGTGTAGAAAATGATATGCTGAGACAAGGTGCTGCTGGGTGTAGATGAATGTTTAAACAGACAAAACTGGCTGTGGTCAGAAGAATGTCACCTTCTTAAGCCTGCTATGTTTTCTTTGCAACACTTCTGGATCAGTGGGATTTCAGTTCAGCAGGATCTGAGATAGGGTTGATGTGAACTCTTGTGATGTTAGGGTCAGGATTGCCCACCTCTTAGTTCTGCTTTTGAGCTGAGAATCTGGAAAGCCTTATATAATTAGTGTGGTGCTCTGCTTGTTAGAATTCCCAGTGCTGTGCAGCAAACCTGCTAAGCATATTTTGTAAGGGATGGCAAACCTTTGCAGAGCTATGGGACTGGATAGCTCAACTACAATTTCCACACTTTCTGCTCCAATGCCAGGAAATAAATGAGACTGGTTCTCACATAGGCTTGTCCTTACAGAATGGAGCCTGGAGATTAAGGAGTCTAGAAGGCAAAATCTGAGGAATGGCAAGCCTGGAAATTGTTCCCAGGGTCAGTGATTCTGGGCAGTATGCCTAATGAAGGTGATTGAAAGCTGTAGATACTGGGAACCTATGTAGGAAAAGGAGTAATGGCTTTAAACTGAAAGAGGATAGAGTTAGATTAGATAATAGAAATTCTTTTCTGTGAAGGCATTGAGATGCTGGAATAATTTGTCCAGAGATTTCGTGGCTGTCCCATCTCTGGAAGTGTTAAAGACCGGGTTGGATGGGGCTTTGAGTAACCAGGTCTAGTGGAATATATCCCTGCCCATGGCACAGAGGGTGGACCTAGATGATTTTAAACATCTCTTCCAACTCCACCATTTCTGTGACTTTATGATCATGAAAACTAAGAACAGTATTTAACATAACAGCAAATATTTAAGGAGGAGAAGGACAAAAACAAAGGATTAATTTCACCAAGACTCTGCAGAGTACAGGTATGATGGAGTTTTTCTTTACGTTTCTGGTTTGTTGAGAGGACAATACTTCCAGGTTTTACTCTCTCTCATGCTGAAGTCTGGCATGTACTGTGACTGAGAAACCCTGCTTAGTTTTGGTTATTCTAGATGCAACCCAATGTCTGAATGTGGTGCACAAGATAATTTTTCTTCTAGTCTCTCCAGGGATGCAAGTGTTGTAGAACTGGTTCTTGTTACCTTTGTGGAACTCCAGATATAATTTTACTTTGTGTTTGTCGTGTAAATAGAATGTGCCTGATGTGTATGGTAGAAAACTTCTGTGGGTACTTATGGGATAAGGTTGCTGTGATTAATAGTAAGCAATTACAACTGTTGGACGTGAGGATATCTGCTGAGAGCAATAGAGAAAGTTCTTTGTAGGATTCAGTGGTAGGTGTAAGGAAAAAAACCAAACTATTAAAAAAAAAAAACCTTAGAGAGAAGAGAGCCAGGATTGCTGCATGTGTTGCAGCACATAGCAAGGCAAGGGAGGTTATCCTTCTCCTGTACTTGGCACTGGTCAGGCCACATCTTGAGTACTGTCTATAGTTTTGGTTCCCTTGATTCAAGACAGATATTGAGGTACGGGAACTTGTCCAGATAAGGGTGACAAAACTGGTGAGGGGCCTGAAGCACAAGACCCATGAGGAGAGGCTGAAGGGGGCTGGGGTTGTCTAGCCTGGAGAAGAGGAAGCTCAGGAATGACCTCATTGCTGTCTACAACTACCTAAAGGGAGGTTGTAGCCAGGTGGGGGTTGGTCTCTTCTCCCAGGCCACCAGCAACAGAACAAGGGGACACAGTCTCAAGCTGTGCCGGGGGAGGTATAGATTGAATATTAGAAAGAAGTTCTTCACAGAGAGAGTGATTGGCATTGGAGTGGGCTGCTCAGGGAGGTGGTGGGCACCATCCCTGAAGGTGTTCAAGAAGAGACTGGATGGAGTACTTAGTCCCATTGTATAGGGTTAGACTGGAGGATCTTGGAGGTCCCTTCCAACCTGGCCTGTTCTACTCTGTTCTGGAAGAGAAATAGTCATATTGTTTTGCTGTTTATGGAGGGTTACAGAAGTAAATGACCTTCAGCTTTAGCTAAATGGAAGGATTGCAGTTTGTTAGTAATGGTATCCAATAAAGCACAACAGCCTTCATAAAACCCCATCAAACAAAACTTTCTGGTTTTGGAGAATGCCTTGCAGTATGCAAATAATCTGACCTTCTTGTGTGCCTGTAAAACATATTTGAGCCTCATAATGCTTCATATAAAATTAGATGCTGTATTCTATCCTACCCCAGCATAAACTGGGAGTCAGTACAAAGACAGGGGAGTTTCTGTGTATGAAAGCAGCATGAGAGCAAAATAGGCTCTAAAATATAGTAAATATTAGAAGATACTAATGTATATTGTTGATTATAATTCCAGTCACTGGTTACAAACCTCAAGAAATGAATTGCCTCATTTATAATGCATACCATGGGACAAGATCTAATTTGACGACAAGCATGGAGTCTAGCAAAGATTCAACAGAAATATCTGCTTAAATGACTATGTTGCTATCTAATTACGTGTATTTTCTAAAGCTTTGTTATTTAATACACCCATTGTTGTTATTAAATTGAATTTCACACCTCCAAAACGTTCTAGTAAATAAATGCTCTTTTCTCTGCAAGGTGCAGTTAGTTTTTATTTTAAGTTGTGACTGGTTTTGTGCAAAAGGTAAGAAAATCAACATATGCTGTTATCACTCCTCGCTTCTGAAACAATAATGAGGTGAGGGCTATCTGTGGAAAGTAATTGATATTCTTGTGCAGATTGAAACTGATATATAGATAATCAGAATGCTTCCAGTCTGTGATCTAGCTGCAAAAAGCCATACTCGTGATTGTTTTGTATCTGTCAAGAAGGACTTCAGGGTCCTGGGTCAACTGATCAGGGGACTGGGAGCACAGGTAGTGTCCTCCATACCCACAGTAGCAGGAACCAACCCAAATAGATTGAGGAAGACTCACAAGGTGAATTCCTGGCTTCAACCCTAGAGCCACCAGCATGAGTTTTGTTTTTTTGATGATGGGTTGATTTACATGGTGCCAGGTCTGCTGACAGCAGAGGGAGTACACCTCTCCCAAAAGGGGAGAAGGATTTTATCGTAGGAGTTGTCTAGGGTCATTGACAGGGCTTTAAACTAGATTGGAAGGAGGAAAGGAAAGGACTAGGCTTGCTGAGGAAAAACCTTTTTGCTCTGTACAACTACCTGAAGAGAAGTTGGAACAAGGAGAGAGCCAGCCTCTTCTCCTTGATGACAAGCGTCAGGACTAGAGGAAACGGTTACAACCTGTGCCAGGGGAGGTTTAGACTGGATATTAGGAAATATTTCTTCACTGAAGGGGTTACCAAACATTGGAATGGTTCGCCCAGGATGATGGTGAAGTCACTGTTCCTGGGGATGTTCAAGCACCATGCAGACCTGGAGCTTAGGGACATGGTTTAGAGTCAGTTCTTCAGTGCTGGGTTGAGGGTTGGACTGGATGATCTTTGAAGTCTCTTTCAAGCTGATATATTCTGTGATTTGACCAGTTTCAGGCCAGATCTTTGACCTTTTAGTTTATTATAACTATGCCTTGGTCCTATGTAATTTTTAGCCACATGAGTAGAATCTAAAGCTGTTAAGGAGGTACTAAGTGAACACTGTCTACTAAATGATCATAAGAATAGATGCATAAATAAGGGCTCAATTGCATGCTGAAGTGTAACAAAGTGTTTGGGACTTGTAGCAGGATGGAGAGAATGCTTTTCCTAAGCAGGTGTAGAAAGTTTGGGACTCAACCAGTGAAACTTGTTCAGATGGGGGAATCTTATATTGCTGTTCTTGTAGAGTCACTTATAGCTCTTGGAACCTGCAAATATTTTTCCTTCTAATTGAGTAAATACTTTCATCCTTTGAGCTCATTACACACATAAGTAATTATTATTTTAAAACAGAGAGTATGTTAAGGGAAAGAATTCTTTCATTTAATTGGTTGCTTATCTTCTCCACTGTTCTGGAATGCTCTCCCAGTGCCCCAGAATTCGGCAGCCACAGCAGGCTTATGCTGCAAATACAAGACAGGCCCTCTCTGCTTAGGGAAAGGCTTTGAGAAGGACAAGGAGCCCCATCCTAGCTAGGACTGAGTCAGGGATTACTTGAAAGAACTTGACCCATACAAGCCAAAGGGACAGCAGACTGCATCAAAGGCTGGTAGGAGAGCTGATTTGTGTCCAGACAAGGCTGCTTCATGCAATTTTTGAATGGTCATGGAGATTAAGATGAGACTCAATGGCTAGAGAAAAACAAATGTACCAGTCTTCTGGGAAAAAAGTGCAATACAAGGAACTTCAGGCTTCTCAGCTGCTTTTTATTTGGTGGGAAATGTGTGGAGGGACTGCTGGGGGCACATCTCTGCACAGAAATGTGATTGGGAACCCTCAGCATGGGCTGGTGCTGAGGAAAGTCTGTTTCACAGTGAGAACAGTCAGGAAGTGGATTCGGTTGCTTGGAACGGTCATGGAGCCTCCACTCCTGAATATTTTCAAGACTTAACTGGATAAAGCCCTGAGTAACTGGTCTGATCCTAGCTGACTATTTGAGAGGTGGTTGGACTAAAGGCTTCTTCTGGTCCCTTCCTACCTGCAAGACTCCGTGAATCTGTGATTCTCCAACACACAGCATGTCATAAGTGGATAGAGCAGTCCTGTTGTGCTGTTTGTATGTATTATGTGGCAGAGTGGATAAACAAAGCAGAGGCCTTACCTTAATTACACAACGATGCACCCCTGATGGTCTGCATCCACACTACTATTTAATTTGAGGAGTTACTCAGTTGCTGCTGTTATGAAAAGAAACTAGCAGGTGATGAGAAGCTGAGGAATGCAAGTCCTGCTGCAAGGTCTTGAATACTTTTCTCAGTGTGTTTGGTGGTTGGGTTTTTTTGTTTTGCTTTGCTTTTTTTTTTTTTTTTTTTTTTTTTTTTTTTTTTTTTAAATCTAATGCTTGAATTTTGTTGTTTGAGGGGCATGGCCCATCGTGTGTTAGGGATATAACTGCAAACAGAAAGACAGCAGGTAAATCTGTGCGAGATGCTTAAATGGAACAAATGGCATTAATGAGCATATGACAAGTCCATTTGTCAGAGTGGAGAAGGAGGAAGACAAATCACAGGCTTGCAACTTAGAAATTAATGCAGTCATGAAAAACTTCTGTTATGTGGACTCCAAGGATCTATCCGCAGTTGAATTTTTTGTACTGTGATTGGCATTACACAGATGGGATAAGGGGATGATATGATGAGGGAAGTGTCAGGGCACTGAAAGCACAGAAAAGCTGGGGGCTTTTCTCGTTTTGTGCTTTTCACAAATGGTGCTATTCATAGGTCATCTACATGGAGGATTTACTTGACGTTGCAGAAAATGCTGTCTGTGTTCAGTGTAGGAACGTTCTCTAGAAGTCTGTTCTAGCAGATAGCAAGTTTGAGCTTAACACAATGTTGATAATTTAATTGTTTACCTAACACAGGGAACTAAAGACAGCTCGAATGGAAAATAGTCTTTCTTAGATGAGAGGTGCTTTTTTTTTTTTTTGTCTAAAGTACAAACGTGGGGACTATAAAGCAGCTTTCAGTTTGCACTCCCTGGTGAAGATTCTGAAAAGACCAGCCCAGTTCTGCACAAAAGAAGATTCCTTTAAAATTAGAATTTATAAATAATCTGCAGTTCAGTCCTCGCACTGAATCTGTGGAATGAAGCCGTTTGCCAAGTTAGTTGAGAAGAGAGCATTTTTCTCCCTCTCTCTCTCTTTTTTTTTTTTTCCCCCCCCTCCTTTCTTTTATTTCTTCTCCTTGGAAAGATGTGTGCACTGTAGTTAGACTCTGCATGTGGGAACCTAAATACATGATGCATCAGGGAACAATGTGAATTTGGAATGCATTAGAGCTGTTTCATTCCTCTGTTGGCTTCAATACTGTCAGAACAGCCTCTTTTCAAAGAACCTGCTCGTGCCCAGAAGCCTGCAACTCCAGAAGTCCTTTCAGATAGTAAGGAACAGTTAATTAATTCTTACTACTTGAGAGGAAGAAGTATGGTACCCTTGGAGTATTTAATTGCTCTGTTTTTGTAACAACAATAGAAGTACAGCAGGTTTACATGCTTGTGCTATGGGATGGATAGAAGGGGCTCACACACAGTGTGATTTGATGGCTACAGCTCTATGGGAACTTCCCTGTAGTGCAAACACCTGTTGTGGAGTGGTGTCAGAGGATTAGCTGAAAGAAATTCTAGTGTTGCCTATAAAGGGAGTTTTCTGAAAGAAATTATGTTTACAGGCAGAGGGAGCTTCCTGGAATAACAGGTTGGTTCCAGATTGTTTCAAGGAACGGGTAAAGAAAGTTTATGAGAGTCCTTATTTTGGCTGTGTATCAGCACTCTAGTGTTGAGCTTCTTGGTACCTTCAATTAGTGTTGCTCCTTAAGGTCCTCAAGATCTGTATCCCACCACACTAACTTGTGTTATGCCTTTTAGAGAGGTGGAGCAGGGGCTGTAGAAGTAGCAGCTAGTTCATGGTGGTGTGATGTCCGTAGTATGATGGGAAAACAAACTCAGGCTCTTAGTCTTACTCTTCTAAGTGTCATTTTCTGAGGAAAGAATCTTTAGTCTTATCCTATTTATTTAATATTCTGTTGGCAGAAATGTTCTTCTGTAGCCATATAGATGCTTTTCTGATATTAAATTAGACTCAGTGACATATGTTTGGATGTGTCAGTAGATCCCTCCTTCAGGCCTGAGCTGAATATTGGAACATGATCATGTTAGTTGAGACAGTACTAACAGTTGCTGCTGTGATCCAAGGCTGCATCATTAGCACTTGAAGTGTCTTATGATAATGGTCACAAGGCCAATAGCATGTGCCTTTAAGGTGTCTTTAGGTTATCATAGCAGAAGCTTTTGTTGTTGCATGCCTTTTTGTTGTTACATAGGTATTAACTCTGTGACTCAGCAGTGGGGGTGTAAGTGCTGATAGCATCTGAAAAAAATAGCACTTAGCTTTATGCTTTTAGTGTTTGGAATAATGTTCTTCTTCGGCCTGAGGATCCTTTGTTTCTCACTCTCTGGTCTGCATCTATTGGTTCTGTGGAAAAGAGAGGAAAGGGGGAGAAAAAAACAGATGAGGAGGAGAAGAAAAAAAAAAAAAAGCAAAGGTAATTATCTCTGCTAATAGTCTGTGTGCTTGTGCTTGATTGAAATGCAGCTTGGCTCTCCTGTATCACTGATTTATTCCCAAAGAGAAGTTCCAGTTTTCTACAAAGCCAGCACCTTTGGACAGACACCATCTGGCCAACTGCTTATTAACTCCCATGGTCCTGCCTGATACTACCAGTAAAGAGACCAGTCTCACCAAAAGCAAACTAGAGGGATGCTGCCAGGGGCCCCAAGGTCTCCCTTCCCTAAAGAAAAATGAATTCCATGCAGCCTCCCTAGCAGGCACCACATAAAAATAATTAAAAGGGTACTGAGGAAAACCAGCTAATTAAAAAGACTAAACATGGAGTCCTCTGACTCTTTAGGCTAGCTGAGCTTTTCCTGTGGGGAAGTCAGATGTCAATTGTATCTATATGCTGTCATTTCAGCTGCCCTGCTTTGAACCTGGATGAATGCTCCTTTGAATCCAGGTGCAACTCAGGGCAGCCACGTTCCCTATGCACCCTTGTATCCATGGGGTTTGCTGCCTGGCCATGCTGTCCTCACACTCTCAGGTGACTTGACTCTCCTGAGCTGGGCTCTGTTGAGCAGAGTTTTTAAGAGAGTAATTTTCTGACTGCAAAAATCATCTAAGGACGAATTAGATTACCCAAGGTGTACATGTTTAAAATCCTCTCCCCATTGATGCCATGAATTTGAATCGAAGCATAAAAACGAGCAAACAAAAACCTTTAAGAAAAATGATGCACTGTAAGGTAAGCTAAAACTGTTACTGGTTGGAAAAAGTGTGTTCATTGGTGGAATATTTAATCACAGAGCTATACACAGGGAGCTACATGTGTTTCTGTTGGCAATTCTTTCATCTGAAACACAGGCAAATTCACCTCTCTTGCCGTGTGCTACACCTGTCACCATAGGGAGCTGGTTCCTTCTTAAAACCCAAGACACCCAGGGCTGTTCAGCCTGGAGAAGAGAAGGCTGAGATGGGGCCTGATCAAACATTTTAAGGGTCACTGTCAAAAAGATGAGGCCAGTGTCCTCTCTCTGGTGCCCAGTGATAGGATGAGGGGCAGTGGATACAAGTTGGAACATGGGAAGTTCTGCTTTAATGGGAGGAAAAACTTCTGTATTCTAAGGGTAATGGAGCACGGGGACAGAGTGCCCAAATGTTGTGTGAAATCTCCTTCTCTGGACACTTTCAAAACCTCCCTGTGTTGTTTGCCCTAGGTGAACCTTCCTTGATAAGGGAGTTGGATTAGATGACCTCCAGAGGTCCTTTACAACCCCTGGTGTTGCGTGATTCTGTGATTTCTAGGTTCAAGGAGTGTGGCTGGCCTTAGGAAGGCACTAGAGGGTACTTGTAAACTCACAAATGACATCATTTTTCTTTCCACAAAGTTTTCTCTTCCACAACATGTCTGAAAATATGGACTCTAAAAAAAATACAAGGGATGACAGACTGTTTTTATGGAAGAGGTCTTGACAAATTATTTGAAAAGTAGCATAAGTAACTGCTAAATGATCACTGCCTTACTGTGATTTTTAAAAAGAAGAATTTCCCCCCTCCCCTCTCCCCCCATTATCTCTCTCTAGTTGATTTCATTGCTAGGCACTGAGGTCCAAAAGATTTCTTTGCTTGAAATCCTCTGACAAAAAAGAAAAATAAAATGAATCCTCAGATCTTTCAAAAAACTGTAAGTCTGATAGGAAAACATATGTTCTACTCCAATGTTCAAGTATTTTGAAGATTAGGGGAGAAAAAAAAAATAAACTAGAAATGTGAGCTTGTTAGGGTTATACCATAACACAGAGTTTGGCCACAGTTCAATCCTGCTGTTGTTCTGTCTCGAAGTCAGGATTGTACAGGGCTTGTTCTCACCCACTTGCATTTAGAAATTTGTTCTCTGAACAAGGACAAAGAAATGTAATAAACTCTGGTACCTTCATTCCTACTTTGCTTTCCTTTTCTTTTTCCAGAAGGACTTCTGTTATTTTGCCAAGTAAAACACACAGGAGAATTTCTGGCACTTTCTCTCCTGTAGAGGAGTGAATGGCACAACTCATAACCACTAACGTTGTGCACAGATGCTCAGGGAGATTCTAGAAGAGGAAAACTGACCATAAAGCAGCTGCATTTTCATGTGATTTCCCCTAATGCAGGGTGCTCAGAAGTAATATTCCCTGGTTTAATTACTGAGAATAGAAAACAAGAAGGCAATGGTTGAAAAGAGTAATGAAAATTGTTAAGGGAGTGGAACATCTTCCTTATGAGGAGACACTGAGGGAGCTGAGGCACTTTAGCTTGGAGGAGACTAAGGGGTGACCTCATTCACGTTTATGAATACGTAAAGGGTGAGTGCCAAGAGGATGGAGCCAGGCTCTGCTCACTGATGCACAATGACAGGACAAGGGGCAATGAGTGGAAGATGTGGCATAGGAAGTTTCATGTAAACAGGAGGAAGAATTTTTTCACTGAGTGTGACAGAACACTGGAATAAGATGTCTGGGGGTTGTAGAGTCTACCCCTCTGGAGATACTCAAGACCCACCTGGAAGTGATCCTATGTGACAGGTGGTCCTGCTCTGGCAGGGAGGTTGGGCTAGATGATCTTTTGAGGTCCCTTCCAGTCCCTAGCCTTCTGTCATTCTGTTAAAAAACCATCAGTAAGCTATTTTTAAAAAGGTGTGATGTATGTATGTACGTATGTAAAATATCTTTGACTGCAGGTTTGATTATTCTTTCTCTCTCTTATCCGTGGATCTGCTTTTTTATCTCTTGCAAAGAGAAAAACCCAAAGATTAACAAATGAAAGCTGATCTAATTGTCTTTCACTTTAGCTGATGCTTTTCGCAACTGCAGGTTTTGTTTTTTTTTTTTTTAACTGTGTTTTACAGTTGTGCTTGAGCACAAACATTGGCCAGAAATGTGCAGTTGAGACAAACTTCCATTTGAAGTCATTAGCAGTTTAGTCTGCATGAGATCACATGGGATAAAACATCATAACTGGAAAGATATCAGTCAGTATTGGTGTTAAGCAGTTCTAATATATAGTGCATACTAGGACTTTTTTTTTTCTTTTTTGGCAAATTTGCAGAGACAAGCAAACCACAATTAGTCAGCAGAGCCAGAAGGTCTAGTACCAAGCTAATCTCCCTATTAGAGTAAACAGAAAGTATACTACTTGGGTTTTTTGGTTTTTTTTTTTCTTTCAAGGGCCTGTGCCAATATATTATCACATCATCTCCAGAGTGTTGCTGGAGCATCAATGTGTGTTACAGGGAACAAGGAGAATTGAACAGGTGTGCTGTGGCGAATGTGATGAGAAGCTTTTATTTAAAGGATGATTTCATGAGGGAAAAATGAGAATATCGACTTGGGAAAGAACATTATATGCTTGTTTATTTTAACAGTTGAGGCAATTAAGGCCTGGAAAGTTTATTAAGAGAGTGTGGGTTTGTAAGCTTTATTTATATATATATAGACAGAAACATATTTTTGTCAGCAACGTTTGTGGTATTCACCTGTGCAGTATTGTTTTGGAAGAATCTATAACTGAGTGCCATTAAAAAAACAAACAAACAAAAACCCCAAAAAACCCCACCCCAAACCACNAAAAAAAAAAAGCAACTACTTATTAGTTTTCTTTTCAATGGCTATGCTTATGTTTTGTCTGCTAAACTTTTCAGATATATTCTTTTTTTTCACCTTCAAATCTGGAATAGCATTTAAGAAAGAGTAAGTGTGGGGTTGCTTCTCCTCTTTTCCTTTGGCAGCACGGTTCAAAGCAGCCCTGAAAGGGTAGTTGCTGTTATGTATTAGAGCGTGCTTGGATAGTTCTGTGGTAGCAAGAGGCAGATTGTTAGAGTGAGTGACTGCAAGCAGAACCAGGCCTGGCAAGGTCTATCAGGTCTAATTTTGTGGAAGGTCTCTTATACTGATTTGGTAGACTGAAGGGGGGTTGATACTTCTTTATGTTCTTGCCTGGTGCTTTCCTGTTATTGGAGGTGAGGGATTAATCTGTTATACCATGGAGATGGAATTCTCCAGAGGACTAGATAGACCCAAGGGAACTGACAGTCCATCCCAGAGGGAGGATGCAGGATGTTGTAGTTTGCTATTCCATCCCATATCCTGCATCTCCCTGCATAAGGGGCAGACCTCCAGGTCATCTCTCTCTGTCTTTCCTCTCCGCTTGGAGCATATGGCTGCTGCTGTGGCTTTGGTTTGTGTGGGAGTGGGACCTGGCTGGCAAGCTGTTTCTTACTGCCTAGCTGAGGACTGCTCTGGGCCCATCATGGTGGTGGTGAGGAGGCTAAGACAAGCCTATTGAGCCCTAGCGTGATGGGGAGCCTTGCCTGGTTTGGGGCCCAGCTGGGCCAGGGCTGACTGCGTGTATATCTATCCTCTGTGCCTTGATACCTTGTATACGTCTTTTACTTTTGTAAATAGTATTTCTATTTAACCTCCAACTCTCTGTGAGTGTTTTTATTTTCCCTCCTTTGGGGTAAAAGACCTTCTGCTTCAGCTCAATCCAGGGCTGACCTAGAAAAATTGGAGTATTTGTGAGATCTCAGGGTCGTTTCTCTGTGTTCGTGTCTCTATTCATATTAGAGATCAGACTATCTAATGAAGGACGACCTTGAAATGTTGGCTAGGTCAAGCTTTATGTGTGAGTTAATGCATTTAATTGCTTCATTGCCAATAGACTTCGGGACCTCGGTGGCTACATGTGTTCGTTCCTCAGTCCCGTGTTTTCTCAGATGTTTAAACCCACCTAACCTCTCTGACCAGGGAATCGTGAGCATCATACAGACAGATCTTGAAGCTCAGTCCCCAGTGCTCCCAGCAGCGCACCAAAGGGTTGAACCGCAAGTTAAGACCGTGATAAGGACTTTCATCTACTTTCTCAGACAAAGAAAACATTCTGTTAACTCCCAGCCAAAAGCAAAGGCTGTTAACCGTAGCCAGTTTTCATAATCTCATTTTTAGTGTCAAGGCCAGGTTTCCAGTGGCCGATCCAAAAAGATAAATGAAACACACATGAGATGTCCTGGGCCAACAGGTGTTGCAGCTGCTTTTATAACGTGAAGCCGAAGAAAACAAAATGCCTCAGATGATTGTGTATGAACCAATTGTTCTGACATGAAAATCTGTTTCTAGTCTCCGAATAGCCTCCTTTGGAAGACATCACAAAGCGTTGCAGAATGTCTCTGAGTGACAATTATTTAGTGAAGTTACTGCCCTCATAATGTAATTTTCCAGTGTCAGTATATAATTAGGCAGGATGAATAAAGAAGAGGTCCCATTGTGAAATACTGAGAAGCTGCTGTGCCCTTCCCAGTCCAATGCTGCTGAATAAATCAAATTTAACTTGCAGTTGTGCAACTTCTGCCTTTCTGAGCTTTGAAGCCTGTATGGAGCGTGCTGCACAACTGGTCCAGCTGACTTCTGCCTTTGATCTTCAAGGAGCCTTTGGAAACATTATCTACACATTAAAAAAAATATTTTTTTTTTTTTTGTTTCTTCTTCCATATTTTATTAAATCTGAAGGCTGTGCTCATGAAGCATGTCATCTTCACAGAGCCTGAAAGAAAACCTTCAGCATTAGCAGCAGCACAAGCTGCTGAAAGTTTGATTTTTTTCACCACTGATGTGTCTCAAACACAATGTCTCTCTCCTTGGGGAGTGTCACAGTCTTTGTTGCATCAAGTCCTCTGACGTGATGGAGACTCAACTGTTAAGCAGCTATCAGACGCTACTGTAAGAGACTAATTCTACGCTGTGGAATCAGCCTGCTTCTGCAGGTGAAAATGAAAGCTTCATTTTGGCAACACCTTCCAGTTGCTAATAGCTGTGCCAGATTCGAACCGTGACCTGCCATGTAAAGCTTTATATTCCATTGCTGCTCTTCTGAGAGGTCAAGTTTACTCAATGCTCATGGATTTATTTAAACATCCTTAAGAGCACTTCTGTTTGCTGTCTGTATTTGTGATAAATACACAAACATGCAAGCAGTCCCTCAGCAGTTACAGGCATTTGCTAACTACAGATTTTAGCAGCAGTTTTAGTAATAGGTTTTCAGGATGAGAAGGGGATATTTGGAGATAATCTCCTTTTTTTTTTTTTTTTT
>VWZI01010423.1:1918782-1952201 GCA_013396835.1 Psilopogon haemacephalus
TTTTTTAAAGATGAAGACAGGCCAAACAAAATCCAAAATATTGTCTGTCAAAGGGTGTTATGTGACTGGATGTGGTAACAATATGTTCATTTCGAGTGTTTGCAAATGAATGTGAATATAGACAGCTATATTGCTGGAACACCTGTGTTCCTCTGGTGATTCTTTCTGTAAATGGGTGTAAGGCACAGGTGTCTTCTCATTAACTTATCTCACACTAATACAAATGTGCTGCTCAATCGCTCTTGCTGTAAATATGTAACCCGAGAAAAATTATTACTACTGATTTAATGCAATGGCTGTTGTGAGGAGAACGTTCCGAGCCCTTTGTGAATGACTCTATTCTGAGGGGATTTACACCCCATGTAAATCTGATTTAAATGGGAGAGTGGTGGAATGTGGCTTTCCTATTTAACCTATGCAAAAATCTATATTCTCCCACCTAGGTTTCTCACTGTGTGATGGGATACTCAGCTGGTATGTGGTGGGGGAGGGGAAGAACACAAGTCCAATAAGGACACAGAAAGTAGGTAAGGGACTATCTCAAACAGGCAAGTTATACATTTTGATTCAATATTCTGATATTCTTATCAAGGCTTTCCAGAATGTGACACTGACTCAAACTGCAAACAATAAGGAGAAAATAGCAAACATGTATCAATGTCTTCTCTGGTCTGCAACGATTTATTTAAGGACCAATGTTACAGCAGAAATAAAAATCTAGGAGAAAAACAGTAAGCCAGCTTAACATTTAAAAGCAAATGTGCTTTTTAAAAGTATTTTAGTAGTTTAAAAGATATCTTTATGTTTAAATTTATTGAACTATAGCCAGATTTATTCAATTAAGATAATACACTTCAAGGTTAACTACCATTTGCTGTTCACTTAGGCAAGCTATTGTACAGTTATGTAAATTTCATGAACAGAGACATGACTTGAGTGTCTTAATTACAACCAAAAAGTGTCATTTAAATATGAATAAGTGAATAGTTGCCTGTATTTCCTGTTCACATGCTGCTGTCATCTTTAAGACCAAGAGCTAACTACCCATCTTGATCCTGCTTTCATTTTCTTTTTCTTCTGTCTCTAAAATAAAATAAAAAAAAAAAAATTAAAAATCCCCAAACAAAGGCTGTCATATAAATGCATGTAAAGCAGATGATGTGGGAATGTCCTGCTCTTACAGTTGTTATTAGTGGAGTGAATTCTAAATTGCACTGATCACAATGAATAGTAGCAAATATGCAGCATTTTTCCTGTGGCTTTCTTAGCATTTCAATATGGTATCTATATTTAAATTGTGCCATATATAACTTCTGTGTAGGATCCTTTGGTAGTAACTTTCTAACAAGTGTGCTGAGGGCTTATTTGTGTGCTTCTATTTTCAGTGCTGAGAGCTATTATGAATTCCTCTCATTTATACAAACACAGTTGCGTTCAAAATAGTCTGTTTCCTCGTTAATTTATAGTCAGTCTAAATTAAATTTTACGTAAGGAGGAGTTTTTGACGGTAATATTCCTTCATCATCTTTAGAACTGAATTCTCTGCGTTCCTATCGTGTCGATAGTGTAGGACTTTCCTCCCCTATTGTTTTGAATTGTTTGTCTCTCCGAAAATGACCCAGAAAGAAATCTGTTGTTAATCACACATCAACGAGGGAGGGATGATTAGTTAATAAAAACCATGCCTCGTTTCTGTGGACCAAATGGCTACCTCTGGTTCTCAGTATGTACAGAGTCTCTTGAAAGACTATTCCCATCCTTCAGTGATGTAGCTGCAGCTCTCCCCAAGGAATGAGAGGTTCGCTATTCACTCTGCGCTTGCATCACCCTTTCCAACATGTTCCCACTGATACATTAAAGGAATTAATTGCTCATAATGATCTCACCATCTGTTAACAGAGGTTCATACCTACAGGCTGGTGGCATGTGGTGGTCCTATTCAGAAATCAATAGGCAATGCTGGGGGAACGCTTTCCCACATTGCCTTCCATTGCACTCTGAAAAGGGGAGGAGAGCTCAGTGTTGGCCATCTGCTCCTTGTCTTTCTGTGCGAGAGACCTTGATGCAGTCCAGCCTGGCTCTGATCTGACTCCAGTCTGATTGGAATGTGGCTGATCTGAGAGCCTCTCAAAGCTGTGAAAGTGAGTCAAAAGGAGATCCCCATTGTCCGGCAGGACTGAAAGAAAATGATCACTTTAAAATTCATAACTCCCAGGTGCCCGCCATCTATTCATGGGAAAAACTCTCTGAACTTCTCTTCATTAAAAAGAGAGGGAGTTCAGCTAAAAAGAGAGAAAAGGAAGTAGTTTGTGGGAAATGTGCAAGGGATTTCAGGCTAAACAAATGAGGAATTTGGAATTTTTACTTGTATTAAAGGAACCGTGTAAGGAAAGGGAAGCATTTGTAAAAGCAGGGCCTCTGCATCAGGGGCCCTTCCCTGGGGTCCTTTAGCAAAGTAAAAAGGCCTCCTCCCACACACCCCCACACCCCCGAGTTTTTTCCTCCCTTTTCCTCTTTCTTACCTGTGTGAATGAGGGTAGGAACAGTACAAGAATTCAGCTGTCCCAGCTTGATGTGATAAAATAGAAAGCATTTGGTCTTCCCTTCTCCCCCTGTCCTCCCCCCTCTTTTTTTTTTTTTTTTTTTCCTGCATGTAGTTTATTGTTTAGGCTGCGTATAAATCTGGCCTGATAACAAATGTAAACTGAAGCTGAGTATCTTCATGGAGAATTAGAGTGTTGAGGGAGTGAAAAGGCCATTCTATCAGCTTGCCGCCTCAACTATTCCCTACCCCCATGCCAAGTAATCTGA
This sequence comes from Psilopogon haemacephalus, assembly GCA_013396835.1. Lineage (NCBI taxonomy): Eukaryota > Metazoa > Chordata > Aves > Piciformes > Megalaimidae > Psilopogon > Psilopogon haemacephalus. The sequence continues at coordinate 1,921,594 of VWZI01010423.1, forward strand.
GGATTTGCCATATCACAGGAGGGATTTTGGATTTTCTTCCCCTCCCCCCACTTTTTTCATCCTTTACCCTCCTATGAATGTGAATTACTGCTGAAGCCTTCCGTGTTCCTCAAGCACGTTACATACACTTCAGTTCTGTGCTTATTTTTCAGGGCCTCATAGTATCTCGAGTGGATTTATGTTTGTTCCTGTATTATGAAATATATTTTTCTTCTGATGCTGTTTATTTGGTCAAAGGTGAGGAGAACCACAGGGACCACATAGCAGATTTTAAAGGCAAGAGGGGACTGTTTGGACCGTTCTTTGGCCGACTGCCTGTGCAGCAAATGCTGTTGAACTGTTCCTGGTAATTCCAGTTCGGAGCCTGTAACTGTAGGCTAACTACAGAAGATCTCATAACCACGTACAAGTACATGAAGTGCAGCTGTCATGAGGAGGGAGACTCCCATTTTACAAAGAGTGACATAGTAAAGACAAGGGATAATGGGTACAAGCTGCTACTGGGGAAGTTCACACTGGGTGCCAGAATTTTATTTTTTCCCCATTGAAACTATTGGAATAAACTCTCAAGGGAGGTGGTGGATTCGCCAACATGAGACAGTTTCATGGCCTGGCTTGACAGGGTGCTGGGCCATTTAATTTAGACTGTATTGTTACTCTGATTGGTTGGACTAGATGATCCTTCAGGTCCCTTCCAACCATTTCAGAAACATCCAGTGTTTGTTGATTTCCAGATAAATCAATCCATCGGTAAGGCTCATATCTGTGACCCATTTCCTAGGCTAATCTAGGAGAGATGGGGTAGCATAAGGTGACCATTTCAAGTTTTATCCTGCCTGTTGTGACTGCTGGATTTAAATGTTTTTAACACCTGATAGTGTGAAGTAAACCACACAGCGTGTCTGACCCTGTGTATATTTGCTGTCAGGATGTAGTCGTTTATCTCCCACCAAAAGTGTTTGTGAAGTTTTTGATGTGACACTGACCTGCCTTTCCTATTCCAGAAGTCTTTTAAACTGGAAAAAGTCCCCTTTTCCAGGCCTTTTGATGCACCAGTCTCCTTCCTTTTCTCCTACTGTATCATTTGGTAAGGAGAGGAGTGTGTACAGCATCTTTTTTTGTTTTGATTTAAAGCCTTTCCCATTGGGATGTTGTTCTGTCCACTTCAGCTTTCCTTTTAGGTATCATTAAGGTGGAGCCAGCTTCCTGTAACAACAGATTCTTTTTTTTTTGTTTATTCAGCAGTGTGGGAGAGTTGGTTAAGTATTGTTCTGGCTCTCCCCCAGAAATTGCTGGAGAAGTAGGCAAACATCATCAAACAAATGAAAATCAGCGAGACTTAGGCTGGAGAGTTGAGCAGGGAGAAATGTAATGACATTCAACAAGAGTGCAAGAGTCTTGCACCTGGGAAAGAACAACCCCAGGCATCAGTATAGGCTGGGGATTGACCTGTTGGAAGGCAATGAAGGGGGAAAGGATCTGGGATTCCTAGGGGATGGGAAGTTGACCATAAGCCAGCAATGTGCTCTTGTGGCCAGGAGAGCCAATGCTATTCTAGGGTGTATTAGAAGGGCTGTGGTTAGTAGGTCAAGAGAGGTTTTTCTGCCTATCTGCTCTGCCCTGGTAGAGCCACATCTGGAACAGTGTCCAATTCTGGATCCCCCAGTTCAAGGGGAACATAGAACTGCTTGAGAGAGTCCAGTGCAGAGCCACAAATATGGTTAAGGGAATGGAACATCTCTTTTACAACGAGAGACAGAGGGAGCTGGGGCTCTTTGGCTTGGAGAAGAGGAGACTGAGAGTGACCTCATTAATGTTTATAAATACGTAAAGAGTGAGTGCCAAGAGCATGGATCCAGGCTCTGCTCAGTGATGCCCAATGGCAGGACAAGGGACAGTGAGTGGAAGCTGAGGCATGCGGAGTTTCATGTGAAGGTGACAGAACACTGGAACAGGCTGCCTGTTGTGCAGTCTCCCTCTCTGGAGATACTCAAAGCCCACCTGGATGTGTTCCTGTGTGATCTGGCATAGGTGATTCTGCTCTGGCAGGTGAGTTGGACTGGATGATCTTTTGAGGTCACTTCTAGCCCCTGACATTCTGTGTTTCTGTGAAAACCAATGTCCCAGCAGACAACTACTTTTCTCTTGTAATTTCATAACATTCTGTATCTCTGATCTTTGCTCCAGCTCTTCCTTTAGTGTCATCAGCTGTTTCAGTGTTACCATTTATCTCTTCTCTCTATATCACACAACTAACCCAAACTCCCACCACCGCAATACAGGCACTCAGACTTTGCTTGTTCAGTTGGCATACTTAGCCTGAGTTGTTGTCTGGTGTTATATTCTTTAGCTTTTAACCACTTTTTGTTCTTGAGTGACTGGTGTCTTTGCTTAATATCTTGTAATACTTCGTTCTATTCCTCAACAATAAGTTTTGCTGCTCATACTGCAATATGCAGTGATTAATATAACTTTCCAAATGACAGCCTGTGATAGGTTGAGAAATTATCCCCCCCCTCCACAAAATTGAAATCATCAGACCAGCTTGGAAGGTTTAGAAGTAAGATAAAGCTCTATTTTACAGCAAAGCCAAATTTGCAAGCGTATATACAAAATATATTTACATGTATTTACAATTATATACAATTATTTGCAATGTAGAAATAATACAGAAATCCAGTCTCTGCACCCCTCAACCCCTACCCCCTTCCCTTGGACAAAGAAAGCCCAGAAGGGGCCAATGCTACCTTCTTTCTCTCTCCCCAGATAGAAAGCCAGCAAGGTTCATGTGTTATCAGCAAAAGGTTAGTACATGGTGTGGAGGGGTCAGAGAGGTGAAGGAGCAGTGACAGGGCCTGAGAGCCAAGAGAGCAAAATTGTGTATACGTTCCCAGTTAGCAAACCAATGAAGGATAGAGATTTTATTATGTAGTGGGTTTGCAGTGACCTGTCCCCCCCACCTTTTGAAACCCCGGCTAAAACTCAGAAAAACACACTGGAAGTTAATAAATGAAGCTTTATATTTACAGCAATGCAAATATACAAGCAAATATTTACAAGATATAACAGATATTTACAGAAATATACAGTAAAAAAAAAGGAATACAGACACCATACCCCTCCTGGAGACCAAAATCCCCAAGAGAGGGAAACCAAACCCCCCACCACCACCTTTCCCTCCTTCCCCCAGCTTTATCTCACCACTTGATGATGCTGCAGATAAGCTGAAGATCAGTCAGAAAGATTAGTGGCAGGAAGGAATGAATGGTTTTAGTGATTTTACTCTGAATTAGTTCAAAGGCAGAGAGACAAAGAAAAGAAGCTGCTGAAGCCTGCGCGGACCCAGAGCCGACTGACTGCACAAGCACACTGGCTTATCTGGATGTTTTGGGAACATTCTTAAAACAATCCTCTTTCTTCTCTCTCAGACAAACTGGGTGAAGTGACATTGGTGTTTAATTTCTCACTCTCAGGCAACAGTCTAATTTCTCACACAAATTCTCCAATTAGCTCAAACCAACACATATTATTATTATTCTTTTGCACCTTGAATCCAGTGCTCTAATTTATTTACATTCTGCACTGAACTTTCAGGAAAGTCCTCATATCTCTTATTGGAATTTTCCAATAAGCCTTAAACTTCTACATAACCATATATTTTTTGTTTTGCTTTGTTTGGTTGTTTTTTTTTTTTTTTTCCCAGAGATATGTTTTTGCTGGTCTGTTTGCTTGGTTTGAACTTTTTGTTTCCAACTAACCTCTCTTACCAGAATTTTGAGTGGGGTGGTTACTATTGGAGCTAACTGAGCAGAAAATTTCACTGCTCCAACAAAAGCCAATAGATTTTTGCTGCATTGAATTGAAAAACATTCTAAAATTGATCACATTATTCTTTTTTTTTTTTTTTTGCCATCAAGATCAGTGTAAAATGGGAGCCACCACTGCTTTACACCATCTAGGAACACTCTGTAAATGGTGCCTTCCTCAGAAGAGTTGAGAGTTCAAATCAACAAAGCACATGATCAGCATGTGGAAGAGGTCTGAAGTTTCTTTTGCAGTCCATTCAGACTGATTTTGGGCATCGTGCACCAAATACACCAAAACCAAATGAAGGTATTTGTGTCTGTCTTCTGATGCTGGGGATTCCAGTTGAGTCAGTGTAAAGCTGTGTGTGAATTAATGCTTGAGAAGTGGTATATTTGAAAAGTAACATTTTTGAACGCCAGTTCTAAAACCAGGAGAGGGGACCACAGTTCCTGTAGGAGGAGTGGAGCAAGAATGTGTGAGGGTCACGGCTGGAGAGGAGAAAGTAAGGGGCTTATAGCATCAATGACAAGATTCTAGGATAGTGGTTTTTTTTTTCAAGAGCAGACACAGTGTAGAAATTGCACAGCGAACTGCTGCTTGGCATTACTCACTTCTAGAAGTTGCTTTCTTTCTGTTGCACAATTCAGGTGTTTGCACACTGAGGTTCTTTAAGGAAGACCTGTTAGGATAATGTGTTTGGGTGAGTTTGGTTGTTTGAAAATATATATACGTTGCTAAGTGTGGTGGGGTTTTAATGATTTTTTTTTAATTGCTTGATTATTTTGAAGCAGTATCCCCAGAATCCTATCAGGGATACAACTAGGCACAGCTGAAGGATAGTAGCCCCCAGCTGGAGGATAGACAGACTTAAACCAGACTTACCATTTTTAGAATAGCAATGTGCAGTTATAGCTGAAGTTCATGTGCCAATTAAGGAAGGTAAGAACACATCCTGTTGGTTTAGTAACTTAAGTTTATGTCCTTATGTTTGTCTATTATTTATTTAGTTATTTAGCCAGTGAATCAGTAAGGAATTTGAGGAGTCTTTTGAGTGAGGCAGGTTTTCTTTGGGGCATATTATCTCATCCTACCATCACCTATTATTTTCATAGCAAATACCTCATTTAAGAGGCAGACCAATCCTGTGATCATGATGTAAACGTTGAAAGGTGGATGTGCCATACCAGCTTTTTAACAAAATCTGTTGTGCATGAAGTTTTCTAATACTGTTTAAAGGAGAAGACATGGAGAGAACTCCCAGGAATATCATTCTCAGAATCTGACACACCTACCACTTTGAGAAAATGCCATGTGGTGATGCTCTGCTGTCAGTAAACACTGTATAGGTTGCCTTGGAGAATCTGCTTGCTGTCTTCTCTATGGTGCCCATGAGGTGCTTTTCTCTGTCTTGTTTACACAACCTACGCAAAGCATAGGTTCTTTGGTGGAGAAAGACAAATAAGGGCACAGTTCTTTGGTGTAGAAAGACAAATAAGCATAAGCACTTATGGGGATTTTTTCAAGGACACTAAAGTGGTTTAAGTGTTGTTGAATTCCCTTTGATTTTTGGACTCTATACTCGTAAAGCCAGCAAGACTGTTACCTGCAACTTTAGGTCTCCGCCTCACTGCTCTGAATATGGTGTGTTGACTTTTTGTATCAAATTCTTTCAGCTGAGTACAATGGAAAGAGCACAATACTGTCCATGGTCAGGATGCTGGCTGAAGATGTGTGACCTGTTGTGTTTGGTGCTTTCTATTACCCTAAAGAAGTGACTAAGCCTACCACTTTCTTTCCCTTTTTGTGGTATGTTGCCTTTTACTAGTATAAGATGCAACAGCTCCGACATGATCACTTGAAAGGGGAGATAACTCGGTGGTTAGGTCTTCTTACTGCTGTGAAGGAGCTGGGGTGCTGACTTGTGTTTCGGTATCTGCCCCAGGGGAGTGTCCTAATCACACAGACTTTCGTGGCATCGGGCTGGGAGGCAAGATCATTGACTAGGAAGGGCATCTGGACATGTGATACTTTCCAAATGACTGCATTTTGTTGAGCAAAAAAAAAAAAAGAATTTAGTAAGAAATTTTTGCACAAGCTCTGTTCCAACTCAGTTCACAGTAAAATTCTGTGTACATAACATGCAACCTGAAGTGTGAACAGCAGTCAGGCTTGAGCTCTTTTCCATTCTTCTCTTCTTCCTTAGCTATGCACTTTGAATAGCAGAGAGAAGGAAAATGATAGAAATGTGCTGCTCAGTATTCAATATTTCAAAGGCTGCTAACTTACTCAAATTTCACTTGGAGCATTCAAAAGCTATTCCATTTCAGGTTTAAATCTCTACCGTGTTCAGTGTTTCTGGTTCTCATTTTTTATTGACTTTTATGATGTATCTGAGAGCAATTGGCACTTTCCCTCTTTCCCCTGCTCTTAAAGTGTCAGTGCTCAGGTGACAGAGCCCAAGCCTTTTGCTTTAAAATAAAAAGGAACACTTTAAATGTTAATGTTAAAGTGTTAAGCATCTGAAAACTTGTAGTAAATCACATGTGGGACTTTTCCATTAAGAATACAATTGTTTGCATTAATTTCTGTGGGTTTTGCATATGTTCTTCATTCTTGAAGTATGCAGCAAGAGATCTGTATTGCCCTAATCTGAAATACTGCACTTCATTTGCAAGTGTCAGCAACTTTCTGAAAAGGTTAAGGTGTTTAAGATGACTTGATCATAGCAGTTTTTGCACAATTTCTGTTCCAAGCTTATTAGGTTATTTTAAATTTTATTTAATATCTGTGTTTATATGCAGTTTATACTGTGATAGTTCTTGATGCTATTCAGAGAGTCAGATTTATGCCCTGCCAATGCCACAGGAAGTCCCAGTCCTATTGAGTGTCATCTTTCATTGTGTGCTCCTGTCCCATTCATAGAACAATTAAGGCTGGAAAAGACCTCCAAGATCATCAAGTTCAGCTGTTTACCCATCACCACCTTGGCCATGAAGTAGGATATTTACATGGTTTTTTAACATCTCCAGGGATGCTGACTCCACCACCTCCCTGGGCAGCCTGTTTCAATGCCTGACTACTTTTTCACTAAAGATATTTTTCCCTAATATTCAATCTAACTCTCCCCTGGCACAAATTGAAAGTAATTTCTTGTATCCTATCACTGGATACCTGAGAGGAGTGACCAACCCCCACTTCACAAGATCCTTTTTCCAGGCAGTTGTAGGGAGCAATAATGTCTTCCCTCAGCTTATTCTCCAGATGAAACAATCTCAATTTCCTTAGCTGCTCCTCATAAGTCTTCCTCTCTAGACCCTTCTGCTGCTATCCTGAATAGCAGAGAATGTGGGGCAGCAGCTTCTGCTGGGCTGCTGCTTCTCACCTTCTGTAGACAGATAAGAAAAGCCAAAGGCATTTTTTTTTTCTTTCAATATTTCACTGTTAGTATGATGTAGTGTAGAAAGCAATTTGTGTGAAGTGTGGAGGTGAAAAGAATCAGTTTTCTACTTCTCTTCAGATTCCAGTGTACAGATACAGTATCAGAATCCCAGATTTCCAGCCTTACCGTTTTGTCAGGCCATGTGTAAATATGGAGAAAGTTGCAGCTAGAATCTCAAAGGTTCTGGAGTCTTTAGGACGCAGTCACTTCCAAACAGTCATTTGCCAGAATCTGCCTTTGTTCTACAAAAGGAAAGGTATTAGGAGTTCGTAAAGTTATCACCACTAGGTTTTAGTGTGGGTAGTGCAGGAATGACCTCTTTCTAGGAAGGCTTAGCATCAGGTAAAGAATATGGTTATTCAGCTGGAGCACTTTGCCCTCATGGAGTGCCAGTAGATTCTGTTAGTCGTTTTCAGAAGTGAGTATTAATAGGAAGTGGTAACCACTGTAAAGCAGGAACATACAAAGATGCTTGTGAAGTGTTTAGAACAGGATGAACTGGACTTTACGCAGGTTATTTGGTTGAATAGGTCGAAGAAAGGGAATAGCTTTGTATGAGGGTGACACTGGATGCTGAATGGAGGGACAATTTGGAAGGAAGTAAGAAAGTAATTAAGGAAGCAGTGGACAAGGAGGAGGTATCTGGTTCAATACAGGTAACATATGGGAATAGGTGTAGTGGTGGCCCTGCCAGAGTTAAATAATTGTTAGCAAGAGCCAGCTGGGTCTATAGCAAAGAATAAAGAAGTGTCCTACCTATAGCCCATGCCTTCACCAGAGAAAGCTGCTGATTCTTATGACGTATTCTGGGGTTCATTAAGTCTGGGTAATTTTGATCTGATATGAGGAACAAATTCCTCAGTCAGGCAATGTTCTCTTATTGGCTTCTTTTCTCAGGAGCTCTGTTACTCTGTATGTGCATGTGTGCTAATTAGCTATTGAGACTAAAATGCATTGGAATACCTGTGTCTGCTCTATCAGACATAGCTTATAAATGGGCTCACTTTGAAAGGAGATCTGAAAGGGTAGCGGTGGCTAAATGAGATAGTTCCTGCTTGCTAAATATATTTCAGTTCTGAGTCCAATTTGTGGATATGTTGTTCTTTAGTTATTCCGAATTTCCTTAAATCCTGTGTATTTCTGCTCCAGTGAACAAAACCAGCACATCTCTCTCCACAGATGTAGAGGTGGATCTTGCAGGCTTATTGTTCTCTTCGCTTGAGAAACTGCATTTTAAAAATGTTTCTCCAATAAAGGTTCTGAGTCTCTGTGAGAAGTTTTAGATAGTTGTTCATTCTGTAGTTCCTGGCGTTTGCTTCATGCTGTTTCTCTACTGCATGGTGACCGTATTTTAGTGCCAAAAGCTTTCAGAATAAAGTCTTACTTTCAACAATTTTTTTGGAAGTCATGATACCTTCTTTTTATCACACACAGAAGCTGCAGAATTAAGGAACCTGTTTCAAAAGGGTGTTTTTAAAAAATTAAATGCAATTTGGAATTGCTAGTGTTGACAAGGAAATAATCATCAATACCTTAGCTAGGATGTGAGTTAACATTTGCACCAGCCATAGATTTTTTTTCAATTAGCACTGCCTTATAAAACCCATTCCCCCCAGCTTTTGTCAATGTGGTGTAGGAGAAGAAGAGCAAATAGATTGGAAATGCTCTGCAGCTCAGGCTCCTGGGAAAATGTAACAGGTGTTGCAGCTCAGCTGGGTATGAGCTTTATGAAAAAGACCCTCTCAGACTTTAGCCATAGAATTCCCTTTCCTAGCCAGAGCTTCAAGTAGGAAGAAACTAATGACTTCATTACCATCTCAATTCTGGGAAATGCTTGGTCCAGACCTGAATCATTAAAGGAAAGGTATAGCACTCTGTGTGACCTTACAAGATCAAAATGTTATTTAGAGCAATTCCATTAGTCAAGGCTATAAACCTGAAAGAACACACCCTTTTGCCATGGCTTTTAGGCCATAAAATGTGTGTGTATGTCCTGAGGAGGGGGGCAGGAGGTGGGGTACTGGGGGGGAGGGGGGGAAGAAGTGGGGAAAAAAACCCATATTCTGTACCCTTTGTGCAGCACAGTTTCCTATGCATTCTTTGAAAAGCCTCCACTTCCAGCACTTCTTCCCTTCACTCTGTATTGTGACATGTTTAACAGCTCTTTTCGTGCTCTTTCTTCTAGGGGGTTCCTAATTGGGGATGATACCAAAGCCAAGATGATGTCAAAATTTCCAGCCATAGAAAACTAAATGCATGTATTTAATGCTGTAATGATTAAATGCAACTTTAAAAAAAAATAAAAAAATTACTGCATCTTTTGCTAGCTTAAAAGAGAGCAGCATGACATAGAAAACTGATGTTGGGATTGTTTGCCTTTCCTTCATTACTCCCTTTGCAGTTTTAAGGAAAAGAAACCTCTCTTGGCGAAGCAATATTCTTGCTAGCTGTCTAGAATGTCTTTACATAATGATAACTCTGGATTTGAAAGTCTGTCTAAACAGTCATTTAGCAGTAGAAAAAAATAGTCACATTTTGGACTTGGTCAATAAGGAAAAACTAAATGTGCTTTTCCAAACAAGCTGCTGTCAAGTCTTTTCTGTTCCCACGCAAACATATCTCCACTGGTAAAGGTGGGCAAAAACTAACAGGAGGAAATGCATGATGCCCTCTTTATGAAGAGATTTACCCTGAGGGTGTTTTGAAGAAGATTTGAAGCCTCTGTGATATTATAGGTGCTTACAATGCCTAAATCTCATGCCCAGGAGGAAACTGTCTATGTCTTGTACACCCAGCCAGTAATGTGAGTCACTTAGTCTGGTACTAATGGGCATGTGAAGAAATCTTGTTTTAGTGAATGTGTGTGTTGGTATTTCTTTAAGGTGAAATCTTCAAAAGACATGGCTTGTCCACGTAGTGCAGGACAATACACACTGGTCATCTCACAGCTTAACTTCCTCACAGCTTAACTTCATCCAGGTACGCGCTCTGAGGTTGTTACAGTGGTTGCAGTGTTACAGACATCCTGACCTCTGCCCCGAAGTATTCTTGCCTGGTAACAATCCGTTTCTACAGTGACAATTTGACCACCTGTTACCACAGTTGCTGTACTGTAACTTTTCCTTTCTTGAACAGGTGATGTTGGGGATTGCAGCTGAGACGGTCTCATGCAGCCTAGGGCTTCCTTTACTTCTTGTTGCCCTGTGACGTTGGCTGCTCATTTTCATCTAGCCACCACCTAGTTTTCCTAGGTTCTCTTATAATTTCCTAGTGGTAAACCCATAGTCTCGAGAATGGAATTAGCCTTTACATATGTAACCTTGCATTTCTACTGGTGAGTTTCACTTCTGTTTGACTCCTTTAACCCTTGCTGATTCCAGCTTAGCCCACCCCAAGGATCACATGAGCAAATGCAACAGCCACCCCTTGCTTCCCATGAGGGTACTGTGTGTGGCACGTTTGTACACTCAGGTTTATGTGTTCTTCCTATTAAGTTTGCACTTTACACTTACAAAGGACAGTTTTGATATAAGGAAATTGGTCCTTGAGCCTGAGCATTCTACAGCAGGTCTGAGCAGTACTGTTACATAGGTTAGGTTAACCAGGCTATAGGAGAGGTGTAGCTGCGTTCACAGGATGGTGTTTCCTGAGCTATTGCTTGCTGTGATGCTGCGATTTGATACTCAGCCATAGCTTTAGAATGTATGCCTCTTTAGTTTGGCTTTGCTTACAAGCCACCCTCGTTCTGCTAGCATGATTCTGTGTTTTATCTCTTGGGCTACTGTGGTGGGTGGCAGGCTGTTGTGTTGAGCTCTCGGAGAAGGATGAGAAGGCGTACGAACTAACATCTATCGTCTCCCTGAAATACACTGATGTGACAGCTTCTTGGACTGATAAATGCACACTTCTGGTAGAAGTCTTCTGACAGGAAAAGGGAGCAGTTTTGTCACTTAAAACTAGCGCAAAACAAAACCCTCTCTGAATGTTTATCTGGTTTTATTTATTTATATTTTTTTTTTCCCCCCCAGTGAAGTAGGTGGATTATTGCGCACAAATGCTGAAGGGACTGTGTGTGGTTTTTCAATCCCAAACGAAAATACTCTTGCTTAGCCTGGCCTCTTAAAACCTGAAGTATCCTTAGACGATCCATGCTACAAATATTTGCTCTTTATAGTTCTGCTGAAACAAAATAGTCAAGATGGAAAAGAATTAGAAAATTGCCAAGTACCCATTAAAGAGAAAGGACTGGTAGAGCCTTTAATGATGGAACATCTATTGGCACTTTTGTGCTATTTTGTAATTCAGTGCCATTTATGCAGGCACCTAGGAGCACTATTCTAACAGGAATTATTTAATTCTCTTGATGACTCTGTGGCAGAACACTTCTCCAGGTAGTTCAAGTTCTGATACTCTCGTACATCAGCTTTGTGCACCTAACTAAAAGTAACTCCTCTGGTGCTTTGCCATAGTTGTGTTTCGTGTAGCCTTACTCTGTTGAGTCCATTTTGAAGATGATGAGGTTGAAATTTTTGGTTTTGTGGTGTTGGTGTTGAGTTTTGCCTTGATGACTGTGATATGAGCAGAAAATAAGGCTCTAATAATAATTTTTCTGGATGGGTGGTAGCTGAGGGTGGTTCTATAAAAATCTTCAGTAATTCTGACTTGTGTTCTAGAAAATGGATTCCCTTGCGAAAATGTTCTCAAAATCATGTCTCTTAATTAAACAGAGTGATATAGTATCTCATATGCTGTTGGGATGTTCACTAACCTGTCTTTATATTTATGAACTGTTTCTCATGTTATTTTCTGACTCCCTTATGGAGTCTGCTCCCTGCCCCATGTGCCAATGCTTAGCGGCTCTGTGCTTAGCCGTCTTTCTAAGACATGGTGACCTGAAATTATTCAGTAACTGCTTGGGGAACACTGTGCTTTGCACAGAAGTAATCAACAAGATTGGCTGTCATTAGTTGCCATCCTGAATTTGATTATGCCTTTTGAAAGAACTTTTCTTCTGATGCTGATAAATGCATTGCTAAGTCTCTTGCTCTGCTGTTCCGCAGCTCACACGCTCATCTTCATATAGTTTTTTCACAAATTAGGTGAAAGCATCGTTCTCTTCTTCTGAGTGTGGCTTCTTAAGAATATTAGTACAGCATGTCTCAAGCCATATTACTGCTTGAAAGGCCTGGAACACCTAGATAAAAGGTTAGTGGTAAGAGTACATTAAAGGATTTGGTTTGCATTCCACCATCGGCCTAAAGTCAGGACTTGCCCAACAGCTTATTTTTGACTCGTGTAAAGATGAGAACAACTTTAGCAGCATTTTGTGATATGTACTTAAAAAATCAACACAAACAAACAAACCCCAAACAACCGACCCCCAAGCAAACACCCTCCCCTCTGTCCCCTCTAAAAAATAACCCCACAAACCAACCATACTAAAACTGACAACCCTGGTTGGGGCAGTCCAACTGTTGACAGGTTGGGTTTTTTTAAATCAGGAGAAATGTATGGATCTGTGTGCAAGATCGTTAAAGCAGCCATTTTCCTTTCACCTGATGGTGTTTACATTTTGTATTTCCTGACACCAGAAGTTCATTGTATTTAATAAGCAACTTCCTATTGCATTAGCAAATTTCCATCTGGTTGGAAAGATACCTGATTCTATTACTGCATTTGTCTTCACGGCTGTGATGCAAAACTTAATTTGCTTACAGCTCTGCAAATACAGCTAATGCAATGATATGTACGTGGTATTACCCACAAAAAGGTTTTGTTTTGTGCAGGGTACTTCTGAATTTATGAATGAACAGAGAACGTGAACAGAGAGGGATTATAGCTGTTGCTTCTATAAGCCTGGTGGTCCAGGCTTTAGAAGGAAAATTAGAGGAAAGGGTAGAAAGAGGAAATAGAGTTACTGTCTGAAAATGTCAATGCTCTTTTTTTATTTGTGTCTAAGAGGGAGGGTGACAGTACTCACATTTTACATGTGAGCAGGATTTTGGAGAGATATCTGCCCTTCTGAAAACGAAAATGTGTGGGATGATAGGATGCCACCCTGAAATCTTATTCTGTTACATCTTGGCAACACGTTCTTAAAAATAGAAACCTGTAAATTAGTAATACCATTGCAATCTGATTTGAAGATTTAGAAAGAGCTGAGGATGAACTATTGAGTGAATTGTTACTAAGAATGGGGCTTTATCACCTGAGTCTTACCAGTCTCTAAGAAGCCTCAGCAAGCAAGTCATCTTTGTGAATTCTGTTACCAGTGGTACAATAGGCAGTGCTACACCATGGCCATTTTGAAGGTGTTCAAAGGAGGTGTGGATGGCTTTGCAGACTTGCTGGTTGCCACCTTGGTTTCCAGGAGATAGGAAGATGAAGCCAGGAGTTCAGAGCTGGCACTCTGAGACACTTAAAGCAAAATATCTTGTGGGAAGTGCTATATAGAAACATTCCTGCTCCAGAGAACATAGAGACCCTACATGAGAAGGGCATGAAGTGCCTTGCTCAGAGAAAAGGGAACATCTGTAGTAGAGTTGGAGGTTTTATATTTTTGGTTTCTTTGTTTTAAGAAATAAACAGAAAAGGAAATAGGATACTTGCACATACCTCAGTACTTATCCTTTTAGTAGTGAATTTGTGGTAGCATGGGGTACTGCAATAGAGTAGTCTGGCAGCAGGAAGGTGGGAAGGGTGGGAGATCTTCCCTGAGAAGGCCATCTCACTGTCTTCTACTTCTTTCAGCTCTTCCTGTAGCTGACCTTGATGTCACTGCAGGTCGGCAGATGACCCAATACTGACAGCAACTGGACCACTCTGTGGGACTCAAATACATTGACTTCCAAGTGGCATTTGGCAGTTTGGCACAGCCAGCAAATGTGTGTCTCTCTTGCTACCTCACTTAGAGTTTTGAATGGCACTCAGGTGGCACCATGTCACAAGGTAGTTGTCATATTGCTTATGCTGATATCCTACCTTTCTACTCCAAGGGGGCTGTTTTAAAATGTGATATGCAAGAAACAGAACAGACCTAGCTATATGAAATAATGTTGGCCCTTGCTATCAACAGATAATGTGGAGATAGTTCCTGGCTTCTCCAGTGTGTGAAAAGAGCAGAGAAATGCTGATAAATGATTTGCTGTGTGTTTTGCCACCACAAATTAGTGCATTGATGAGGCATCCTGCAAAAGCAGTGTTTGTTTTTCTGAAGATGTGCAAGTATATTTACCAGTGAGTACTAATGAAGTGTGCTTGTAAAGGAAATGAACCCTCAAGTGTGTGTAATTACGTCCCCTTCCTCCTATGATAGCTGCCAAGAGCTTGATAAGAAGAGTCCATCACCTCTAACAGCAATGGGGATTTTGTATGTTATCTGCCATTTGCTGTATGTATTAAGAACCCTGTAGGAACCCTCCCTGTGAAAGATGATGGATGTCAGGCTTAAATTCAGGAGGGCATCCCACTTTTGTTTCCTGAAATGTGCGAGTTTAAATATACTAAGCCTTACTGGGTGTGCCATGCCACGCTGAGCACCTGGCATCAAGCATGCCTAACAGTTTAATCTGAAAGCTCTGAATACATTCCAAGGTCTGTTGTTCATTCTTAATTAGGATCTGTGCAACACTATTGTACTCTGGTTGCCTAAAACTGGGACTGCAAAAGTAGTGTATGATAGGGTCACTCCTTCTTTCTGGAAATTGAATGTCTGATTTAGGTGTCAAGATAAAGGGCTTTACCTGAGGCAGTAAAGTTTGACAACTTTGATTGGAGTTTCCTTGTTTCATCAGATGTTTCAGAGAATAGCCTAAGTCTATACACTAATGAAATCCTGTAAAATGTCACCTTGCAACTGTACTACATACTGAGGGTGATAGTTTAAGGCTTATTGGAATATTCTAATAAGAGAAATGGGTACTTTCCTGAAAGCTCAGGGCAGAATTTAAGTAAGTTAGGTCTTTGGTTGTAAAAGGATAACAATGCTAAAGTCTCTATCATTCATTGGTCTGCTAAGAGGCATAAAAAGCCAAAGTATAAACAATTTGTTCTTCTTATCTTTTGGGCACTGGATCTGTTTGCTGTTCCTTTGCTTCTCCCTCTAATCTTCTTCACTAACCTTGATTGACCAGGTTAACACCTGAGCTTTGCTGGTTGTTTTCTGTCTTGGGAGACCCCATCTGGACTTTCTTTGTTGGGGGGGAGAAAAGAGAGAGGGATTTGATTTCTCTATTATTTCTAAATTTATATAATTGTAAATACATGTAAATATAGTTTGTAAATATAGCTTTGCTGTAAAATATATCCTTGTCTTACTTCCAATCTTCCTGAGCTGGTTTGGTAAATTTCAGCTGGGCTGGGGGTGTGGGTTGGGGGAAGTTCCCAACCACCACACTGAGGAAGAAAATAGAGCTACATGAGAAAGTGCATGGAACTAATTTCAGAATTTGTCCAGATAGCTGCATGTGTTTGCTGCACGACTGGCTCTCTGAAAAAGAAATCAGTCCCAGAAATGGACTAATGTTCTTTGACTTTTTGTTAGCAAGTAGATGTTAAATCAAGGGTATAGTCATGCAGTAAAAATCGATGATCTCTGTGAAAGAACCATGTGGACAGTAATTCTTTCCTGATGAGGACAGATTATTATTTTTTTTTCTTCCCTGAGGGAGATAATCCTTCTCCTGCTCTTGGGAGAAAGGTGAGACAGTTCTGAAAATCAGCTAACTTTAAGCCTGTTGCAAATTCAGATTTTAGCCATGCTTAGCCCTCTGTGCTTGGCTTTAGCGTTTAGCTAAGTGTGATTGTGTTCAACTATCTTGTTAAAAATGTTACTCTTTGGTGTTTAACTGCCACTAATTACATCTTTTTGGGTTAAAACCAGTCAAAGTGAGCAGCTGTTATGTTTGTGAGCAGCTGGCTAGTGCATCTGGAAATAACTATCCCTGGATGTGAAGAGAGGTGACGGGTGGAATAGTTAACTGCCTGAGGAAAAGCTCACTGCCACTGGCAGGGCTGGTCTCTGTCCAAAGCTGTGTCATGGTGGATCAGGTAAGAAGCCTGGTGGGCACAAAGAGGACAGTATGAGGTGACGATGATACCAACTGCCAGAGCTGCTGCAGAACCATCTGTATTTGGAGCCAGTGACCTTGCTTTTTGGCCAGTGACCATGGTTTCTACATACATGCAGTCATGGATTCATTACAGTACATTTCATGGAAGTGTTATTCTCCTGTATTGCACAGAATCACAGAGCTGTCAGGGTTGGAAAGGACCTCAAGGATCACCTAGCTCACGTCACCCTCATAAACTCTGAAGCTCTAGTATATCAGATTTAGGTAGGTGTATAGTAGGTTCCAACTGTTATGATATGAGTTTATTGCCTCCCTCCCCTGCTTCCCCTGGCAATAGATTGATGACACATGAATGGTAAATGAAATAGAGCTGGCTTTACATCCCCACCCTATCCAAGAAAATGGAGGATATGCAGCTTATAGAGAGTATAATTGAAAAAACAATAGCTTGAGTTTATTTATACTGCTCAGTACAGGTACTCCTAGAATAAAAAAAATACAGGAAGTTGGAGTTCAAATGCAATTTCTTATAAACTGTAAAATTTGCTGCTAGCATCTACTGCACATATAAAAATTGTTAGAAGTGTCATAGTCTATCCCACAATAAAGAAGAGTTTGGAGCTTGTTACGAACCCTCTTCAATGTGTCAGTAAGGAAAATATACATGGCAATTAAATCTAATCCAATGCAATTTCTTCCATTTTGCTGTTCTGTTAGGAGGGAGGCAAGGAAATAGTTTACTTTTTGGTAAACAAATGGGAACTTGTCTCAAGCTTGCAGAATACATCTTTGGTTTTGTTTAGGACATATTATTCTTAGCTTCCATTCTTCTGCTGAGTGAAGTTTTGTGGGATATTTTATGCAGCCTGTATGGGAGCAGATGAAGGGAAGATTTGGTATCTTTCTATCTTTTTAGGTCCTCCCTAATTAGAAGTGAAGTTATTTTAAAGCCTCACCATATACCTTGGCCTTTATGAGATGATTTTCACTTTGTGTACTCAAGCACAAAGATGATGCTCATGCATGCAGGGCTAGTGTTTAGTGACACTTAATATTCTCTTGGGTTTAGCTCACACTTACAGGGATTCCTGGTAGTTTCCTGAAATTTCTGTGGAGTCCTCCTGGTAGTTAGATCTTTTGTTCTGTACTCTGTAGGGCAGGAATGAAACATGAGAATTATTTTGTCCCAGGGTAAAATTACCAACGTAATCCTCCCTCTACAACTAGAATCTTTACTCAAATGCAGTCCTGAATGTTAAAATGAAGATATCAAGAGAATTCAGTCTATTTCTTATTTTATATATGACCAAGATGCAATGAATCTCATTTTCTGGTTCAACCAACAGTCTGCTCCTGCAGCTGACAGAAAATGCAATGAGAATGTCCATCCATTGCTCTGTAAAGAAACAGATGGAAAATAGGTGGAAAACAGTAATACAGGTATTGCAACCTCTGTTGTTCTGGCTGGTGACAATCTGGTAATCCTTGCTCAATTTCCTTCCAGTACAATTAGTTATTTTTGTTTGGTTTTGTTCGGAAAGAGTATGTTGTGATAACTTCCTTTAGCAGCTCAAAATGTAACACCAAACTCCCTGCTGGCAAGACTTCAAGAACAGAGTTGTGCCAGCAGATAATTTGGCCTGGGTTTGACTGGTTTATCAGTCTGGTTTTTCTCTATTACATACATCTTCTGCTAGTGTGAAATATTTATTTTTCTCATTACAGCTTTAACTCTAAACCTTTTTGTCTCTTGACCTGTGCAGTGATGGAGACAGCTTCCTCTCACAATGCTGTTTGAAAAGAAGAGTGATTCCTCTTGTGGAAGATTTTATTTGAACCATATTATTAGAAGTAGCAATAGCAGGGTGGCATTACTAGATTTCCAGAGGTTCCTTCCAATCTCTATCATTCTGTGATTCTAAGCCTCAAAACTAATAGGTTTGTCATGCAAGTATTGTCCTTTTCATCCCTGCTGAAATACTGAATGGAATTCCCTGATCACAAGCTCAGGAATGAAATCCATGGCTCTTCTTTTATTTTATTTTTCTTCCCCTTTAAGTTCTTTGACATCACTACGCTCACTCAGCTGTATACATATGGACATAGGAGTATGTGTGTGCATGCACATGCAGTCAAATACTCCTGTTAGCTTCAGAAGGGCAAAAGATGAAGCGTTAGCTGCAGGGCTCACACATGTGGTCTATAAAAGAAGAAAAAAAAAAAAAAAATCTGGCTTTGGGTTCCAGAACATGTTGTGAGAAAAACATAATAAACCTGGATGCTTCTTACATCACTCACTAGCTCACTGATTTGTTTGTGTCCCTGTTCTCTCAACCTCTTACATCTTCTTGGAACACAGACTCCCCTCCCCTATAGGAAGTTTCATTCATTCATGATTTGAAGGAATTTCTTAATTCTCTTTCAGCAAGATTACCGCCATCCGAGCCCCTTTTCCTTCTCTCTGCCTTTGCCAGAGAGAGAGAAAGGAGCAGGGCCTGCCCAGATGGTTGAGGACCAAAAAGAAGGAACATTTTCTCATGCTTTTAAAAAGACCACTTTCTTTCCTGCCTAATATTTAGCTCCTTCAAATGCAAATGGAGAGGTTTCACTCCAAGGTTAGCATAACAATTATGGGAAAGCTTTAAATCTGAAGCATTTGTTTACATGATGAAAGGAGTCCACAGTCCAAAAGCTCTGAGGCCAGGGCTTTTCAGTAGCTATTTTCTGACTAAGTAGTGAATTGCAAGTCAATTTTAGACGACAAAGAAAACCAATTTATATCAGTGTGTAAGCTAATTTTGGAGGGAGTTCTACATTATAAACGATGATGTGTTGGGTTTTTTTGGTGGGATTTTTGTGTGTGTGTGTGTGTGTGTTTTTTTTTTTTTTAAGTGACTGTTACTGAAATAAACTTTTGATTTCCCCCTCCCCCAGCCCGTTGCATCTTGCTGTTTAATGAGCCCCCAGATGTCTTGGAAGGTAATGACCGTTCCCCTGTTCACTCAGGAGAAGGGACAGGCAGGATCTCAGGGATTGGATTGGATTGATTTCATTAACACCCAGGTGGATGGTTGTCCACAAACTTGTGCTGATTCTCAGGAGTGAATTCCAGGTGGGCAGAACTGTCAAACTTGTTTTCCTGTTGTGGTTTCTGTTTAACTTGCTTCTCTGGTCACTCACTCTCTGAGTGGAAACTCTTCTTAGTGAACTTTTCATTGGTAAAGTGCTTTGGGATACAGTCACACCGTAAAGCTGGAAGATAATTTCTGTCACGCACAGATTCATATTTCTCCTTTACTTTTAATATGCCACAATTCTGAAATGGTATCAGTGCTGTATAGTGCTACTTGACAACTGTATGTTTCCGTTTCTTTCGTTGGTTAGAACCTTCTCCAAAAAGCCTTTTATGTCACTGTTCACCTTGAGTAAGTAGCATCAAAGCACTTGTAAATCCCTGGGGCGTTTTGCTGAATTTCATCTTGATAAGCTTGGTACAGAAGCAATATGACACTGTTGCTTCTCATCCCAGACAATATTGCCATCAGATCATGTGCATCAGAGGTTACTTTGGTCAGCAACAGCAAGGGAGGGGTAAATTTCTGACTAGGTGCCAGGGCAATGTCACCACCTAGCACCAAACAGTGCCTCATTTTCCGAGGGATACAAACTATTTTGGTTTCATTAATGCAAACAGTGAAGGTGCTTCCACCAGTCCCAAGTACTTAAGGGCTTTAGTGTAGTGCCTCATTTTTTTGGGGAAAACAAACTATCTTGGTTTCATTGGTGGGAACAGTGAAGGTGCTTCCACCAGTCCCAAGTACTTAAGGGGTTTAGTGTAGTGCCTCATTTTTTAGGAGATACAAACTACCTTGGTTTCATTGATGGGAATGGTGAAGGTGCTTCAGTCCAAAGTACTTAAGGGCACTACTTTGGCACATTTATGATGTAAATGGCAAAATAAGTCCGGCAAGAAGTGTTACTAAGGTCTTAAACTCTCTTGAGGCTGCTTATTCTGCCGTCCTCTTCCTTTTTAAGGTGCTCAGTAGCTATTTCCTGGATTTTCTCCAATGCTTGCAAATTGTCCTGACCCGATAGGAGTAAATTTAACTTATCAGTGTGGCAATTTCTACTTTAAAGATTTAGTGCATGTGCTAGACTGTTGTAGATGTGGGGGTTATAGAAAGTTTTAAAAAAGTCTTATTTTGATCTGCCCAATGGCAGCTTTACAAAAAACACAAACACACAAAAAAAACCCTATCCTCAAAGGCAGGGGTTGCTAGCCCGCTGAGTATGTGTTAAGGAAATGCTTACAAAAGGAAAGATAACCTTCTTGCCATTGTAATGCTCAAAGCTTGGTCTTTTAGACCTTTCTTTGTAGCAATGGATAGGTTATACAGCTATTTTTAACCTCTTAACCTTTTAGCCTTCTGAGTCGGGAAGTAAGACCTCTATGAAAGCTTTAGCTGGGGAGGTGGTGATCAGTAAGCCCATTCGTGCAGCTTCAGAACAGGTTCTAAATGTTAATTCTCTATTAATGTAATCAAGACAGTGCTGGCATTCAGAACCAGCAAGAACCCAGCAGTCACTCCTACCCCTGACCTTAATGAATGTAAAATGCTGGCAGTAATAGACCGAAATGAAAAACTCCCTTCATCTTGGCATGCAAGAGATTTGCAATCACATTTTGATTCGCAGAGTGCTGCTTGATTGGAGATTGATGCGTGGGCAGATTGACCTCTCTTGCAGGAGCTGTTGTTTTCATTCTGTGCGAAAAACAAATTTCAAATAGATGGCCTGTTGCACTT
The DNA here is from genome assembly GCA_013396835.1 of Psilopogon haemacephalus. Taxonomy (NCBI): domain Eukaryota; kingdom Metazoa; phylum Chordata; class Aves; order Piciformes; family Megalaimidae; genus Psilopogon; species Psilopogon haemacephalus. The sequence goes on from VWZI01010423.1 coordinate 1,942,716, forward strand.
TTCTTACGACTTGCGTTATCAGCCCTTTGGTTGCCCAATAGTAATACCCACTCTGAACTCTTCTGGCTCTTACCTCTCTTGCAGGGAGGAGGGTGGCTTTTATCATCAGCATCCTCTTGTGTCCTTTGCTGGCATCGAATACGACATCACTTGATTGACCCAATTAATTTTTAAATTGATAACTTGTGCTTTTCATAGTGAAATGGAGCTGTCAATGTATTTTTCCATCTAAGCTGTTTCTACCTGAGAAATAACTTGTGCTGGAAGCGTTGTATGCGAAAAATAGCAAACCCACTTCTTTTCAGAGTGCATTTATATTCATTTATCTGCTTTTGACACATCAACTATCTTTAGTTTCTGATATCATTTTCGTAGAAAAAATACTGCTTGGACTATATTTTCCAGGATTGCATCAATGAAATTAGTGTGAACTTGTGACATTTGCCTGAGAAACAAGAATGTGAGCCTGTTTTATATATATAAATATAAAAAACATATATATATATATACTTTGAGATAATAATTTGGCTCAGCTTTTATCTCAAACCTGGTTTATTACACACACACACAAAAAAAAAGTGAATGTGCTTGGCCTCCTCAAGTGCTGCTTTTTTCTTTATGCTCACTACTAAGTAACTGAACAACAAGAACAAAGCAAGCAGCAACAAGCTCAGGCCTATGTTTTGGCTGCATTTATAAATTCCACAGCAGCCTTTTGAATTTGCACTTCTGCAATCTTAGACAAAGTATGAGTATGTACCAGGAGTCAGCAATCCCATCTTATTTCCCACCACTTAAGGATTACAAATGAACTGGAAAATATATTGTCCTTTATTGTCATCTTAGATCTTCCTGTCAGATTGGTGTATACTAAGTAGATGATGCTAATTGTTTGGATAACTATGTCATGTTTTATGTCCTTCTTTTAATTTGCCTTGATTTTAGAGTTACTAACTTTATGAGATTTTTTGAGTAAGCTTTTTATCCCTTGAAAACCAGGTAATGTATATTTAAGGTTATAAACAGTGATGCTGATTTTAGAGCTACATCACTTTTAATGTGCTTAAGAATCTGGGTCATAAACTCTGAACTGGGAGATGGAGAAGATCTTTCAGTGTCTCTATTCTGCCCTGGTGAGGCCACCTGTGTCTTAGGGTGTCTAGCTCTGGGCTTCTCAGTTCAAGAGTGACATGGAATTACTGGAGAGAGCCCAACAGATGGCCATGAGGCCAATTAGGTGACTGGAGCATCTCTTATGAGGGGAGGATGAGAGACCTGGGGCTGTTTAGCTTGGAAAAGAGAAGACTAAGAGAAGATCTTATAAATGCCTATAAAGATCTAAAGGATGGAGGTAATGAGGATAGGGCTGGACTCTTTTCAGTTGTGTCCCAAGACAGGACCAAGGACAGAGAATACAAATGAGAATACAGGAGAGATTTCACTTTGACTTAAGGAAAACTTTCCTGTGAGAGAGGACAGAGCAGTGGAATAGGCTGCCTGGAGGGGCTGTGGCATCTCCTTCTCTGGAGACTAGGCAGACCTGCATTAGCAGGGAGCTTGGACTAGATGATTTCTCTTCCAACTCCCACCACTGTGTGGTTCGAAGCTGGCCGAAATTTACCATATTTGAGCTATCTGCGATTCTAACAAAATACAGAGATGGGGTAAAAAGAATCAATACACATGCTATTATTAATACATTAATAATAGTGCAGCAAACACACCTCTTTGCTTCAAATCTTGATGTTTTATAGTGAAAAATAGTTGAAAGAGAAGAATTATAATAATAAAAATATAGGCTGTATAATAATTTTTAAAATGTAATAAAAAATAAAGCACCTGAAACACACAAGCATCCAAAAGTGAACTGCCAACTTGCTGCGTGCTTAGAATGTTAAATCTGTAGTGTTGGTGAATTTGGACTCTGTACCTTGGGTTTGGGCCTCTACGTAAGAGGTGGGTAACTGCTGTCATCTGTGACTGCTTATTCATTGCTGCAGTTCAAAATGTGTTTTATTTGGGCCAGTTTAATGATGAAAAGTTATTTCTCATTTTGCATGATATGTAGTGATGAAAAATATTCACTGCAGTGTAGATCTCTTATCACTAAAATTCGGGAAGGAAGGTGATAATCTACTGTAATGTAGCCTTGAACAGATTTAACTCCTGATTTTATGCTATTCCATAGCAACATGCTACAAATCTATTGTAACTTACTTTAAATGAGTGGGGTATGGTGCTAGTGCTAAATTGACTTCTGCTCAGGATGATTATATAATAAATAGATAGAGGAAAAGTGAAGCAGTGGTAATCTAAGAAGCTAACTTTTATGTATCCAACAAGCTACTCAGGGTCACTCTCCTTACATTAGTTCATGGGTTTGGTTTATTTTCCAGATCATACATACTTGAGGGTAATGGAGCACTGGAACAGGCTGCCAAGAGAGATTGTGAAGTCTTCTCTAGAGATCTTAAAAACCTACCTGGACACATTCCTGTGTGGCCTGCCCTAAGTGGTCCTGCTTTGGAGGTATCTTCTAACCCTTAGTATTCTATGATTCAGACATCCATTTGTCATACACTGGGCTGTACTTCTAATCTCTCTCTCTATTCTAACATTCAATTGTTTGCTCTAAGTATTATTATTGCTGCCTGTATTTACTTGTATTGATTATTTTTAATAAAATGTCATTATCTTGCAGACTGATTTCCCCTTTGCAGTATTCTTGTCTCTTATGTCTGGAGGTGAAAGGCAAGAGATTGAGGGACTCAGGTTGACTGAATTGTCTTCAGAGGAAGAATTTGTCCTTAAGACTTGGAGAAGGAGATGAAATTTTTCATGTTGCCCTGAGTGTAATTTAGCAATATTCTCTCTAGTGCGAGAAATTAATTTGCAGTACCTTGGACTATGTTTTAATTTTTGTATTTTAAACTTTTGTGAAGATTCCTAAATACGTATACAAAAAAAAAAGCCTGTCATCTTTTTTTTTTTTTTTAATTGAAGTTATGCATATTTGGGCTGTACTAAATGTCAGGATAAAGAAAGAAAGGAGAGCAAGTCCAGCATTCGTGTAATGTGAATTTCCCACGGTGGTATTCAAGGCAGGGCAAGGATCTTCTGCTGTTCTCATTTGGTACTGTTATTGTTTTTTTTTAAGGTGAATCTGGCAGGTTGTCTGCATTCCAAGTGAAAGAGAGCTCCTGGAGACAAGTGGCTTCTTTTGAGAATGAAACTCTGTGAAAGAGCAAGTTCCTTTCATAGCACTGCAACTTGCCTACGGCTTACTTCTCTAAATAGGAACTTCTGTATTTAAAACAAGACAAACAAAAAAACCCCACTAACCCTCAAAAACACCTAAGCAAGCAGCCCCATCCCCCCGAAAAAAAACCCCAAACCCCAACAAAACAAAAAAGCAAACCCAAATGCTGCTACCATCCTGGAGAGATGTTTTGGTGTCTATCTCCTTGCATTTACCCTCTTCCCCCACTAATTTTTTGAAAGCAACCTTTTATTTTCTGCCTGCATAGCAACATCTCTGATTCTTGGCCTTTCTCACTGAATTGGGACTTTGATTTCATCCTGTCAGCAGGTAGATGGCCTTAAACCCTTCATGGTTTTGTCAGGGTAAAGTGGAAATGAAAAGCATTACATATGTTCCAAGTTGAGAGGCAGCTCTTTTGCCATGTTCAAGTGGGTCTTTCCCTTCCCCCTTTCTCCTTCTATTAAAGGGCTCAGCCACAATGAAGCTTTAATCAGCTTCATTGATTTAAAGCTAATTTGCACTTGGCTTCAAGGCTAAGGTCTGTAGCACAAGCTGAAGACCTTTAAATCAGAAGTCAGAATAAAAAGCCTTAGGTATATCATATTGTCTGCTGTGCAAAGCAGTAGCAGCTTCTGAAGATCACAAATTAACTATAAGAAGAAAAAGCACAAAGCAGGGTTTTCTTCTACATTAATGTAACCTCAGCTTGCTGGGTTGCACAGGGTTTGCTATCAACATTACTATTTCATCGTGTAAATTAATAGAGTCGGCTGAGTATGTTTTAGCTCTGATGTTTTCAGCACTCCAATTCTGGTTGGTTTCAGTTGGGTTTAACCTAACTGCCAAACCGATTCCCATCATTAATAACTTTTAACATTTATTTTTCCCAAAGGGAAAAAAGCTTGTCTTGTCTGTATTCTGCAATTAAGGAGGTGATGAAATATTCAGTGTATGCCTCCACACTGACTTAAATTCTTTTGTTAACTTTATCAGATAAATGATAAAATATTAACTAGCCTACTGTCTGAGCATTTGTGAACTCTATACTGTTTATTAGACATTTTAAGCTACTCCAAATTTTAAGGTCCTTACCGTTTTTAACATTGGCTATATCAAAGGAAAGACTGTGTTACCTTCCCTTTCCAGAATCAATGCTTTGGTTTGGGCTTGGTGTACCAGAATGTGTGCTTCCAGTTCCTTTACAATGTGATCACAATGCACAGGAGAGAGTCATTACTACTGGCCTATACTGACATTTAGGCAGGTGGAGCAGAAATAAGGCCTTGCCCTAATTTGTCCTTTCACAGTATTTACTTATGATGCTGGACTATAGCTTACAGTCTTGCTGGAATTTTGCAGCCAGTTGCAAAGCTGGGACAGTCTAAGTTATATGTGGATGTTGCTTGCACCTAGTATATTTACATAGATGCAAACTTGGAAACCTAATTAAAATATGACTATATAAATTGTTGTTTGGGAGTATTATCTAAAAATACCTTATTTTTTCATCTATGTGTAAACTTTTTGCAAGCCTGACGTGTGTGCAGAAATGTCAGGAGGATAAATTTGGTTTGTGGGTGCTTGCACTTGCTGTGCTTTGTTATACTGTTAAGAGAGAGAGCCCAACTTTCTGAAAGGTTCTGGCCTCTTCCTTGTGCGTGGTTCTGAAACAGCTCATGAGCTTACTGCAGCGATGGAAGAATTTCAGTGCCTGCATTATAAAACTGACTCTGCTTTCTTGTCAGGTCTGTGAAGCGAGCACAAGCCTGAACCATGACAATGAAATCAAAGTGGTGTTTAACTTGTTAACTTCTCCACAGAAATTAATTCATACCTCTGTTTGTTCTTACCTCTTTTGAAAAGAAAAAAAAAACCCACAAGCCAACCCAGAATCTGTGTGTTGATACCCAATGCAAGGTAAGTTAGCATCCTTTAAAAACTGGTGGGCACAGATATGGGAAGAAACAGAATGTGTGGAACGCAATGGGAGCGCTTCACACTGCCTGCTTAGGTATCTGCATCAAGGAGGCAAAGCATTCCTCACCTACCCTGCACATTTACTCGTGGCTGATTGAACCATATACAGACTTCTCAGGACATGAAGCTCTGGATGCCAGCTCGTGACTATAAGAGATTTTTTTTTTTCCTGTCCCATAATTTTCTCCCTGTTTTCCTGACAAGAGAAGAGTCTGCTTTTCATCAAGGTTTCCTGCTTGTGCAGAGTGCTGTTAGGAAGCTCGTGTTCCTTGGTGTACAGCATCTTGCTCTCTCTGGAAACCCTGTACCAGACATAATTGCTCTGTGAGCCATGCAGCTGCACCCAGCCGCCTGGTTCTGGTGGAGTGGGCATTGTCCAGCCAGCCTGGGAGCTGTTGGAGGGGGAGCAGTGAGGTGTGCGATGCAGGCGATAAGAGTCTCCTCTGTAAGGCATGAAACTAGATAGGTCTGTGTTTAGAATATGTGATGCTCTCAGTATTTAAAAGCTTTTCACTGCCAGAAACTCAAGAAGACAAGGGCATGGGGAATAACAGAGGGCTGAGAGACGAGCACTTCTTTCCAGGCAAGTGGCAATAGACACTCCATCCCAGATTACATTTGTTTAAAATATAGATGCCTGTTAGTTTTTTCCAGGTATTCTGAGGTCATCTTCCTTTGCAAGTGAAGGGAAGTCTATCTACCCTGGTGCTTGACAGTGTGGCACATGTGACCTGTCTGGCACCACATTATATGAGAAAAACTAGTAGTTTTTTTTAATTAAAAAATGGCTGTTTTCCCAAACTACGAATGACTTTGTGAACACACTTAATGAAGAGTTTTTCAAATGGTAAGTTTTTGAGTCTGTGTGAAGAGAAGGTTTTGAACTGATGAAATACCTCATAGTGATGCCTCCATAACAACATTCCAGCTTTAGTTACAGAAACATAATTTCAGTCAAGGTTTAAAAAGAGTTAAAATGGTCCAAAATAAAATTTATTAATTTATTAGCCAGGATTTTTCTTTATGGTTCTAATTTCTTTCATTTTTTACTTTAGTCTTTACTGAAGTCAGGAACTTTTACTAAATGCCTAATTTTCCTAGCATAGGTTCTTTTTTGTGACTTGCTGGAGATGTAATTTGGTGGGGGTTTTTTTTGTTTGTTTTGTTTTTTTTTTTCCAGAGCAAATGGACAAGTTACACAAGAAATCAGAAAATAAAAAGTGATAAACTAAATTGAGGCAAAATTGCCTCAGAGGAGCTGAGCAGGTGTCGTAGCTTTTTGTTCAAGAGCTGCCAAGAAGGTCAAAATCTGAATGGGCTTTGTGTAAGCATTCCAAACCTTATCTGAAGTCCTGCTGAAAAGATTCTAGTTAAGATACTTTCTTGTTTTCCTGGCTTGCATTTTATGTTTTGTTGTTTTTGTATGGGCGATTGTTTTGTTTTGTTTTTGTTTGTTGCTCTAGTATTATTAATTGTTCTGGAGGGTTTTTTTGGTGTTTTTTTCTTTTTTTCTTTAGTGTTGTTGGTTTGGTTTTGATGTTATTTTCAGCATTTTTTTACTCCTCAAGGTTATCTCTTAATGAGACTTGCTGATGTTTGGTAGGGTTCTAAGTCACTTAAAAAAACTCTGCCCTGGTGAGACCTCACCTGGAACGCTGAATCCGATTCTGAGCTTTCTAATTCAGGAGGGACAGGGATCTGCTTGAGAGAGTCCAATGGAGGACTACAAAGGTGACTAAGGAGCACTGCCCTGTGAAAAGAGGCTGAGGGATCTGTGATGTTTTAGTCTGGAGAGAAGACTGAGAGGGGATTTAATAAATGTATATAAATAGGAGGGTTAGGTGTCAAGAATAAGGGACAACCTCTGCTCACTTGTGCACTGTGATAGGACAAAGAGCAATGGATGTAAACTACAACACAGTTTAGCCAGTGTCTCAGTTTAGCCAGTGTTTAGCCATCCTCAGTTTAGGATGCTGTGGGAAACAGTGTCAGATGCTTTACTGAAATTGAGATAAACCACATCCACTGCTCTACCTGTGATCCTGTGATATGGATTTATCAAACTCTGTATTGACTACTACAGGGCAACAAACACATGAATGTAGAGGCATTGGAACAGCATTTTAAAAATATGAGTTCATTCAGGAGTTCTCTAGCATGGTCCAATGCCAAGACATTCCAGAAAACTGGTTTTGCTTTTGAAGATGAAGAACAAAATGCTGCCAAAATTTGCCTCTTCTACTATGTCCCCTGGGAGTAGAGTAGCTCACCTCTGTTAAATAGCTGGTAAACTTAACTCGTGCTGGCCTTCTGTGGAAAGCTGCTGTAAAATTACATTTGGTACAATTTCAGTGTTTTGTCTCCTTCATAAAATGCCCAAAAACACTTCCCCAAAAGGTCTAACATTAAAATAGTAAAACAAAAATTGAGGAAGAGTTCCAAGAGATCTTTGGTTTAGTTAGCTGGTTAATAGCCTGGAGTACTGCTGATTGGGTGGTGTTCAAGAATGTGTATAAGTCCCTTCACGTGTGTGAATTTTGCCCCAGCTGTAATGACATCACAACATGAAAGTTGAGAGAGGCAGACTGACTTCCAAATATGATATTAAAGCTCTTCTTTGAGAAGATGATACCAGCTTCTGATTATGTTTGGTGGCCACAGCCCATGAGCTTGTATGAAGGCTATAGGAAATAGCTTGCTCTGTGAGAAAGGGAAACCAACATTATTTGGAAAGGTCTGTTGTAACTTGGGGACATCTGTATCTTGTTATAGCTTTTGATTGCAATGCACAGTGCTTACACTTAAGACCAAGAATATCTATAAACCTGTGCCTTTTAGCAACCATGTCATACTTTTCCAATAGGATGAAGGAGCTGCAATCAACAAAGGACAGATTTTAGTACACTTTCATCACTGTTTTGCTACACTCTTGAAGTAAATAAAGCATTATTTTAACATGTACCAAATGCAAATGTGAGAATCATATGCTTTCAGCTACTCTTGATGGTTGTGTTGGTGTTCCTCAGTGGCTCTGCTTTTAGGCATGTGTGCCCATTGGTAGGTTGCATCTCTGCCTTGATGTCCAGACGAATCATGGGCCCACCGAGCTAAGAACAGTTTGCCTCGGTGTTTCTAATCAAGATCACAGTTTGTATCAGCTTGAGAAAGTTTGGCAGCTTGATCTGCCTGATGGTTGTGTTGGTGTTCCTCAGTAGCTCTGCTTTTAGGCATGTGTGCATCTACTCTTAGCACAGAGAAGCTTGTTGTCTTCTGTAGTCAATGAACAAACTTACGGGTTACATCAGGACACCCAAGTTAATCAGAATAGCTGAAGCTGGGAGGAATTCTTAAGGATCATAGCGTCCAACTCCTCGCTCCTCAGAGGGCTGCCTAAAGCTAAGTCATAAATTCCAGATGCTCCTTGAACTCTTGGCAGGCTTGGTGCCTTGAGCATGTCCCTGAAGAGCCTGTTCCGGTGAGTAGCTGCCCTCCCACTAAGGAACTACCTGAACTTCTTATGCACCTGCATTCTGTTTCTTTGTGTCCTGATGCTGGTCACCAAGGAGAAATCCTAATTTTCTGCTTACCATTTCTCTCCAGAGCCTGAAGAACCACATCTCTCTCTCTCGTCCAGTAGCTGGAGGTGGACTGCAAGGGACATATCACCCAAAGGCTGATGTTAATGAATATCTCAGTGTAACCTTGCAGGCTGTGGAAGATCTGTAAATGAGAACACTGCGATGCTGAATTCCTTATTACAATACTGCATGCAAGACCAGAGCTGAGTGAAAATGAGGACACTGTACTTGGTTATATAAAAGGTTTGGATGGGTGCTGGTCTAGACCTACCTCATTTTAAGCATTATTGAGTTTGTGTACAAGTGCAAAGTAATTACTGAATGTCACTGTCATTGCTCCTTTAGGACCAACTGCAAGATCAAATCCCATGTGCATGGCAGTTTCCAGAGAAATATTTTGTGGTGACTTTCTGGGTAAGTGGAAATGATTGTTTCTTGTTGCTGGTGTGAAATGAGTGGGTGAGCTACCACACTGCTAACGAATTATTGCTCTTACCGTTAGCCAGATCACAGTGACTGAAGTGACGTGCGTCTCCACTGAAGATAGAATAAGTCCTCTCATTATTAAGGACTTCAAACAAAGGCACCGAAATTAATGAGAGGAATTCTCATTTGCTACAGTGTTTGTTGGCAAAAGCATGGAATCCTTTGCAAGTTCGTTTCCTCCCC
>VWZI01010423.1:1952255-1970533 GCA_013396835.1 Psilopogon haemacephalus
CCCCCGCAACGTAAGAATTTGCCTGTTAACAAAGTGGTTTTGAATAAGTCATCCATTTTGCAAGGACTGGATGTTTTTGGCACTGGTGTAGGGCATAGAGCAGACCTGTGCAACAGCATGGCATTCCTTGGCTTGGAGTGCAACAGAACTTGTTCTGAAATTAGTCACTCACAGGCAGCCCAGTGTACTTCATGCTTATTCATTCACCTTGTTGATAATTGCAAGATGCTGCCAATGAATGAACCTGCTGAAAACTAATTCACGTATATTGTATCTGCATAGTTGCACTCACTGGTGTCAGTTAAGTCCAAAGGGCACAGAAAGACAGTTGGAATTTCCTTGAATGCCTGTGATCATTAATATGTGCCAAAGGATGATAATACTCTTAAAGCTTCAGTTATTCTGCAAGATTTACCTTCACTAAGTATTTCTTACTTTCTCGGTTTTCATTTTGTACGGAAGAATTATATGGGGGTAGGAGGGAGGGTGAAAAAAAGAACATGAGACTTTAAAATTTAATAATTTCCCTTTTACAGACTCTTCTGATTCATGCAGAATGCTGTTGATCACAGCGTTCCTTTTCATTGAAAATACCATGTTAATGCTTTCATGCTATTTGCTGCAATCATGCTCTGACAAGTTCTCTTTGGTTTCGTAATTTGCTATTCCATTTGGAAGAAAACTGCACATTTTTTAAAGAACCAGAGCCCAAACTTTCTCAGCTATGTTCAAAGCTTGAGCAACTTGCAGATTCATACATGAGGTGTCCCAGCCACAGCTGCTCAGTCCCACCCCCCAAACCACAGCCGCTTGCCGTCAGTGTGCTGATACAACAACTTGCAGGACCATGAACTGTTCATCTGTTCAGTGAGCTGTTTTAAGCAGTCCTCTGGAAGTGAGGGTTTATTTTTAACCCCGCTCTGACTTGCTAAACATGTCTACAAGTCATTTGTCATGGTACCTGTTTGGCATGGGTAGCCAATAACCACTACTTTGAGACTTCCAGATCGTGGAACACAGATCTTCACCTTGGTGTCTGTCTGCCTTTGTATTCTGAGAAAGAGAGAATATGTACAAAAGCTCTTGGTTACCACAACTAAGGTCTATCTACTGTAAATAAGATCTGGAGGTGCTGCTAATGTTTGCTTTCTTCTTCTTTCCTTGAAAGGACTTAATAAGTGACGCTTAAGCCATAGAACCATAGAATGGTTTAGGTTAGAAGGGACATCAAAGATCATCCAGTTCCAACCCCCTGCCATAGGCAGGGACACCTCCCACTAGTACAAGTTGCTCAAGGTCTCATCCAACCTTGCCTTGAACACCTCCAGGGAGGGAGCAGCCACAACCTCCCTCGGCAACCCGTTCCAGTGTCTCACCACCCTCACTGTGAAGAACTTCCTCCTAACATTCCATTTAAATCTCCCCTCTGCCAATTTAAACCCATTATCCCTGATCCTGTCACAATGCACTGTGAGACACTGGAATGGGTTGCCCGGGGAGGTTGTGGCTGCTCCTTTCCTGGAGATGTTGAAGGCCAAGCTGCATGAGTCCTTGAGTGACCTGTTCTAGTGGGAGGTGTCCCTGCCTATGGTGGGGGGGTTGGAACTGCATGATCTTTGAGGTCCCTTCCAACCTAAACTATTCTATGATTGTGAACCCCCTTAAGTGAATCTTCATAACACAGATTACGCTTGCTAGTAAGAGGCACAAAACAGTTTAAGGCTGTAAAAACCCCAACTGCTCTTCTGAGATCAAGATATGCCTGCATGTGAAAGCAAATATGCATGTTGAGCAAACACACAAAAGCTATAAAGGTAGTCTGTATACCTTCTAGTTACTTGTGCTTTAAGAAATTCTGTATCTATGCTTGCAATACATGGATAGATTGAGATGAGTTTGTTTTTCCTTTCCTGACCAAACTGTTACCTGATTTATCAGGTCAGCTACGAAGTGGCTTTGGTAACTCCCACTGCTGCTTCCAATTCTTTCATTGTTCTTGTGTGGTGTGTCATAGAATAAGTCAAGGTTGGACAGGACCACAAGGATCATCTAGTTCAAACCCCCCTGCCATAGGCAGGGATGCCCTACCCTGGATTAGGCTGGACAGAGCCTCATCCAGCCTTGCCTTAAACACCTCCAGGGATGTGGCCCAAACCACCCACCCTGAGAAGCCTGTTCCAGGCTCTCACCACTCTCATGGTGAAGAACTTCCTCCGCACATCTTATCTGAATCTCCTCACCTCCAGCTTTGCTCCATTCCCCCTAGTCCTGTTAGTACCTGACAGCCTGTCATGCCCTTAACAACAGGAATTTCTTTGAGGTCTACATGCCTTATACTGAGAAGACAGGAAAGAGATATTACTTGTGCATAGTTATTATTGTTGCTGCTAACTAGTGAGATTAATGTCTCCAGCTGTGGCTGCTGTCTCACTCAGGCCTTGCATAAGGGGAATGGGAGGAAAGAATGGAAATTCATGAGGAGTGCTAGTTTCTGTACTTTGATGAGGACTGAGCTGATTATTTGGAGCTGCACTGCTGATTGCTTGCTTGCGTGCTCTCTTTTTCTCGGCAGACACAACTGAATCATGCAATTTATAGTAGTAAATGAGAAGTGATAAATAGAAACATTTTGCATCCAGTGTTCTGAGAATTTGGGGAAACAAATTCAAATTTAATGGAACAGTGATTCCCTCTCCTGAACCCTTTCTATTCTGTGTGTTTGTTCTGTGGTTTCTGCCTTTACCTCATGGTTAATTTTCTTGGCTGATAGCTTGCAAACTTGCTGCTGATGGGACCTTCATATGGCGCAACAGAAGTACTTGTTTTTGTGTCAGATGCAACATAAAATGAATGGACAAGTAGCTGATGCTGTTTATTTTATGGACTCTCTACAGGCTTGTGGCCCAAAGAAGGATGCAGACAGCTCAAGAAAGGCAGCTTTCCTGTGAGAGAGCTCTTGGCTATTCTTAGTCGAGGAATTCCTGCTGGTTTTGGTATGTCAGCATCTGTTTTGATAACAGTCATCTTGTAGAGCGGCAGCGTTGCTGTGTTGTAGGAACCTAAGGCATGCCAGGCCCATAACTGTAGCTTAATGGATATTGCAAACTGATGAAAAACTGTAGGGTTCAAATGCCTGTTTGAGGAAAACATCCTAACGATGGTAAGTTGCTCACTTTTAATTTCCTTCAAGCATGTCCCCTCTAAAACTGGGGAGAAAAGACCACCACTCTGAAAAAGATTTTCTGTGTCTGAGAGTGCAAGCTATCATGCTTGAACATTTTATACAGACCTACTTACTGATTGCATCTTCTTGTTGTTTTAAGCTTTTTAGAAGTATTTCCCAGGTGCAGCAGGAAAGTGACAAAATGTGGCTTTTGAAATAGTGAAAGTAGTAAAAGAAAGAGTAAAAATAAAGACTAGCTCATGCTGGGAAAACGGTGAAGTGAAATTTGCCTTGGCTTTGAAGTGGAGAGGATAAAAAGGAAAGGATGAACTTGTGCTGTGGCACGCGCTCGCACCCTAATTTCTGCTCACGTACCCTGTGTTTCTCACGTGGAAGTTTAGAGACAAATGTGGCTTCTTCAGCACTCTCAACATTGGGAGACTGGTTACTGCCAAGCAGAACGCCTTAAACTCGTTGCAGGACTATGCATTAGAGTAGTATTAAAAGCTCAACTGCTGTTGCATGCGTTTTATTGGAGCAAAGCCTTTAGATTGAAACACAGAGGCTCCATATGCTACCTAAGTAATTTCTGAACCCATATGTAAACCCACCTGGGTTTCTGGCATGGAAGAATTTTTTAGAAGAGGGCTCTTTTTGCTTGAAGCCTGTGTAAAAGCTGTGGAATTTCTTGCTGGTGAAGCCTGTGAGAGCTGGAAATTAAGTGAGGTCATCTGCATCTTCTGCACTTGTGCTAGACATCAGGTTGTCAGCCTTGTTTTGGACCTCTACTTGCACAGGGGGGAAAACAAGGTAGTTCATAGGTCTTTTCCCTGTTCATTTCAGCTGCAGATTGCACCATTGATTTTTAAAATGTTAAATGAGTTTTAGCATGAATGTTTGTTACCTGATTCAGTAAAATTGCTTGAATGCTCCAAAATAAATATTCATTCTTGGAAGGATGGGACAAAAAAAAAAACAAAACCAAAAAACCACCTACAAAGTGCAGTAGTATAAGTCAGCCTAATTTTAGACTCTGCTAAGCGCTTTGAAACATCCAACTGGTTGCTTTGATAACATATTTGACACCTTATATTCCTAACAGCAGCTCATTACATGAATTAATTTTGTTTCACCAAACATGTTTGAAACATTTGGCCTGACTTAGCCAGGTGGTAGACCAAGGTCACTCACTGTTGAGTCCTATGGGGTGAAACCGACTGGAGAGATGATGCTGTTAGTATCATACATTGTTGAGCCAGCAGCACAAGTTTAACACAGTCTGTAAGAGTCTCTTAGAATATTGCAAATGTGGCAAAAGACTAGGATGGATTGCTCTGATTTGGCGCACGCAGTGGATTTAAAATATTCATAGTCTTCAGTCTGCTATATGGTAACTTATTAGCACAAGATTTTGAAGAGGGAGAGTTGCTGTGAATCTTGTGGTAGTGCTAATGGATTTGAAGAGGATGCTAATGCATTGTACCAGGAAGTGAATTGAGCTCTCGTGTGTGGAGGAGGATTAGAAAATATAATTATGAAAAAAGCAACAGTCACAGGCTTGAAGAAGTTTCATTGATGTGTGGCTGCTACAAACAACGTTTTGTTGATGAGAAAGATGACTTTGATGGGTGCATGCTGCAGTAGTAATCTTCTATATGAAGTAATATGGAATGAATTATAGAAATGGCCATTTTGTGAACTATGAAGGGAAAATGAAATATAAATTCTTATCCTGACAAAAACTTGTGCAGCTTTTAATTTGAAATAGCAGTTGGCTACAGAAAGCTAAGCTTTCGCATAAAGAACTACATGAAGGCTTTGAGAGAGAAAAATAAAGCATGATATAACTGTCAAGCCAAATGAAAACTAGGTCCCCTTGCTACACACACAAAGGCAACCAAGAAATTAAATAATTCATGGTCTCCAGCTGAGTATGGGAGAAGGATCTGAGCTCTTTTGAATATCATTCTCTAGTTCAGAAGAATGAAAGGCATGTTGTTATGAGTTGTGAATATATTGATTTGGATGTCATAAATCAGCTGCTTTGTGTGTGAACGCTGCTGCTGAGTGCTGCTGACCCTAAATATTAACTATTATCACACTGGCTGGTTCAGGTAATCCCTTTTCTGGTCTACAGTTGATGTGCTTCCTGTGCATGATAGTTGCAGCTATGGACTTCCACACAAAAGTGTTAAGGCATCTCCATCTAAACAGCTGCCCCTTGTTGTGATTGAGGTGTCTTGCTATGGGAATTTTAGAAATGACTGAGCTTCCAGACTCCTTGGAAGAGACCAGAATTCCCTAGTCCTCTCAGTTTTTAATATGAATTCTTGTACCTCCTTGCTCCTGCTCTTAGAAGAGATGATTCTTTAATACTATCTACTTTGCTTGGGTCCCTCTGTCCTGCAGGGCTCTGTCACATGGTACCTTACTAAGCAGATCCTTGAGGAGCTCACAGTCTGCTCTCCTAAAGCCCAAGCATCTGTCCTCCTTCACTTCCCAGTTTTCTGTCAAACATGGAGAATGCTCAGCATAGGAAAGCTCACATTTTCGTAGTGGAGAAGGCATGGAACCATGTGTTTTTTTTCTTCCACAGTACTTACTTGATTAAAACACTGTCACTTGGTAATTATAAGGAAATCATAAATTTAGCACATATATAATAAATTGTGTGATACACAAGGAAACATAACCTGAAAAAACCAATCCAGTTAAATTAACCTGTAATACTGATGCAAAAATTACTGCCACCCTGTGTTTTTGACTAAGTCATTCTTTTCTCTGCATCTTTTGTTTCTCCTTTCCATATTGTATCATCATCTGTAAGCTCTCTCTCTTCATTTCCTAGGTGTTTTGGGCTTCTGCCAGCTTTTAAACCATTTCTTATTCACTAGTGAAATACAACTTTTTGCCTTTTTTTTTTTTTTTTTTTTTTTGGCCTACAGCGTCAGCTTCTGCATCCTTCTTATTAAAGATTCAGTAAATGCATGTTTGTTTTCACGCTGTGCCATGTGGGAAGAGTTCTTCATAAACATGTCTGCTGTTTGCCTTCATATTTTCTTTCTTTTCACGATGTCCATTAAAAAAGGAGGCCAAAGAAAGCAACAAAATAAATAATTTTAAAAAATAAAGCTAACTTGTCAGGTGCTAGTCTTCTGGTGTCCTGATCTATCTTCTCATTTACTAGAGTTATCTGTTGATTCTGTCTTTCTGTGTCACTGGGGTTTTATTTCTTTCATTTACGTGCAATGAAGGTTTTTTGGGCCAAGATCTTTTAGTGCAGTGTGTTTGGATAGATGTAACTATGACTCTGAAAGACTTGGGAAATCTCTGCAACAACATCTATGTGTTTATTACCTTCGCAGTCGGATATCTAATACAACCTGTAAGCTCTTGTAGCTGGTGCATTTGTCTTGGCGTTCAAATCAGTTTTAAGAAACGACCGCTGGTGATTGCAGCATTCTGGCTACCTGATAGCTAAAGAGTTTGTGCATGTGCCACTGCAGGTTGTCATAAAAAGGTTATGGCAGGGGACTTTGGGTTGCAAGTAGAACTAAAAAGGAGCACCTAATGGGGTGCATTCTCATGCTGCTATTCAAGCATCTGCTCGTTGCCAGGATTCAGTTTTGCTCTTGCTTCTCATTTAGCTGGGTGCTTTGAGGACTCTGTGTCCTTTTGGTGTAACACAGGTCTGTACTCTGAGTCTGTCACTTCTCAGGGATGTAAAAAATAATTTCAGCAGTTGATTCTGAGTTTATTCTAGGGCCTGTTCCAGTTTTGGTCAGAATGAATGTGGAAATGCCCCTTTTGTTTTCAGTAGAAACTGGAGAGCAAATGTAAGAAAGAAGATCTCTTTGTGGAGTAGTACTTGGTCCTCACCTCAAATGCTAATTCATTAGCTTAAAATACTTTCAGTTTTGAATTTATAAATGGAAAATAAGGTTGTTGCTTGTCTCTGTGACTTGAGTTTTTCTCCCTAAAATAAAAGCTTTTCTTCCCATCTTCATTTCCCATTCCCTTTCCTGTTTCCATTGCCTTTCCCACCATTCCCTTTCCTTTCCCACATTGTAAACTAGGCTAGGACACAGGGATAGTCATTCAGGGCTTATTCCAGTGACAAAGATGGAAGTCTTGTTCTGTCTATGCAATGTTTTCTCCTTGCATTATGTTATCAAGCATTTGGTTCAGTTTAGGTTTCAATGTTCCAGTGTTAATAAGCTCATTATGTGATATCTGAGCAAAAGCATTACAGGTAATGGGGTTCTGCCTCTGTTCTTGAGAGAGATTATTCCACAATGTAATGGACCTCATTGTCAGGACATTTATTGTTTATTTGGCCTGATTGTACTCTGCTCTCTCTCAATTTCATACCTTTTCTTCTAGCCATGCTTTTCAAAACAGTCCATTTTCCTTACCCTTTTACTTATTATTATTTTCCCCACTTTTCTAACCTATGGTTTTTCCGTTGTTGGAAAATAACTGTATTCTGAATAGCCCCCAGATATTCCAATCCAAATGTTTATTTGTTTTAGGCTGGTTTGCCAGCTTTTGCTTGTCTATAACATTAGCAACAAGCCTTATTCATTGTTTGTTTCTTTGGGATTTTATAATGACTATTTCTGGAATAAAACTTTTCATAATTTAAGTAAAGTGTCTGTTATCACAGAATCACAGAACGTTAGAGGTTGGAAGAGACCTCCAGTGACCAAGCCCAACCCCCCTGCCAAAAGCAAAGCCACTTAGGGTATTCTACACAGGAGTGCATCCAGGTGGGTTTTGAAAGTCTCCAGAGAAAGAAGGCTCCTCAATGCTCCTGTGAAATCTTCTATGTTCAACTCTGCATCCATTGTTTCTTGTCTTATTGCTGCAGACCACTGAAAAGAGATTGGCCCCATTCACTTGACACCTACCCCTCAGATATTTATGACATTGATCAGATCCCCTCTCAGTTTTCTCATCTTGAGGCTAAACAGCTCTGAGTCTCTCAGTCTCTCTTCACAGAGGAGATGCACAAGTCCCTGAATCATCCTTATGGCTCTTCATTGGAGTCTTTCCAGCAGGTCTCTGTCTCTCTTGAACTCGGGAGCCCAAAACTGGACATTGTATTCCAGGTGTGGTCTCTCTAGGGCAGAGTAGAGTGGGAGAAGAACTTCCCTAGACCTGCTGGACACGCTTTTCTTGGTGCATCCCAGGATGCCATTAGTTCTCCTGGCCACAAGGGCACATTGCTGTGTATGATGTGTACTAACTTCTTTTTCTTTTGGGAGATTTTGTGAGTGCTAAATCTGACTAGGATCCTGCGGAGACATTTTAGAGATGTCCTTGTGATACTGATACTGTGACAGACAGGATCTCATTAGCTTAAGACAAGAGTCAGTGTCTTAAATGGACCATTAATACAGAGAATCTCTGGAAGCACTCAGCTGCAACCCTGCTGAGAATGGGCTATCACCTCGAAGTTGTATTGGAAAGGAAAAAGTGTGAAGGAATTAAGATCCTTGTCTGCATTGTTACCTTGACTTTGGGAGTCCTAGGGGAGGAGAACCTGATATTATATGTGACCAAGGACAAATATTTAATTTCTCTGCCTCCAGATTTTGTAATTGATTTCCGTGTTCTGCTTCTCAGTAGAAGAGATTGTTTTACTTTAGAGTTTGTCTCTTACTAAAGTGTGGTTTCCAAAGGACTGACAGATGCCATCTATTCCTTATATATTGTGATAGGATTCTTGAAACCATGGCATGGGTTCGTTCTTGCAGCATCCCCAGCTGAGATGCTTTTGAACAGGATTTGCACAGTGTGAGTTGCAAGACTAAGTTTGGAAGCCTACAAGGCAGGAATGAGAGAAAGCAACCTGTGGCCAAAGTGCTAGCCAGAGCATCTGTGTCAAGCAGGGTGATAAGGGCAATGCATCTGAAATGCAGGAATCCTCTCAGCCCAGTCCTATCCCAGTACAGAGCAAGCATCTCTACTGAAGATGGATGTGATCAATCTCTATATTGGGTTTGGTTGAGCTGGAGTTATTTCTCCCCAGAGCATCTTTCCAGTGCTGTGTTTTGCAGATGTAGCTGGGTGTTGGTAACACACCAGTGATTTGGCTACTGCTGAGCCCAGCACCAAGGCTGTGCTTTTCCAGCCTTTTCCTCCCAGCAGTAGGCTGAGGGATGGGTCCTGAGAAGGGACACAGCTGGGCCAGCTGTCCCAAACTGACCAAAGGGGTATTCCATGCCATATCACATCTCAGATATAAAAGCTAAGTGAAAGAAGGAAGTGTGGGGACATTTGTTGATGGCGTCCATCCTCTGGAGCAAGCACTGTGTTTTGGAGCCCTGCTTCCCAGGAGTGACCAAACATTGTCTGCTGATGGGAAGCAGAGAATGACATCTTTGTTTACTCTTGCTTCCACATGCGGCATTTGCTTTTGGTTTTCATCTTATTAAATTGCTTCTATCTTGACTCACAGGCCTTTTGTTATGTTTTCCCTCTGCCCTGTGCATCTAAGAAGAGGAGTGATAGAGTGGCTTTGGTTGGCATCTGGTCCCTAGCCGAGGCCAAGCCATCATAATCTTTCTGAAAACACCAAGTGAACCTCTTTGTCTTGGTGAGTCTTGGCTACTGTTTTGCTAGATGTGGAAACTCCTTGGTTATGCACAAGTTGAGAAAGCATACCTTGTCTGGCAAAATTGCCTGATTTTTTTTTTTTTGTTTCAATTCCTTTTTCTTCTGATCTTGGATTTCAACAATGAGAAGAAGAGTCCCTTGAATGTCACAGCCTCTAGCTCTGCTGCTGAGGCTTCAGGCCAGCCTTTGGCTTTCCGGAAGAGAAGTCTTGTGCTAATGAGGACTCGTGGGAGCTTGCTTTTACCAGATATGTCACTTACTACTGTCTTGGGGCTGTCAGGTTGAGAGGGAGCCTAGATAAGAGCTAGAAAAAATTGGTTGTCTACATTGGAGCTGCAAGAGAGTGTGTAGATCAAAGGTTTCTGTAGGTGAGCTAATAGAACAAAGGGAGTGGATTGCTTATGACAGTTTCGTGGTCAAATAGGTAAATTGAGGTTGTTCTGGATCACTCAGCTTGGACATTTCTTGATTTTCATGATTTTGTCTTTTAGGAAACAAGCTTTAATGAAGGCTTTTTTATCTTCCTTAGTGAGGAAGAAAGAGCAAAGGAAGGTGAAGGAGGGAAAGAGATAACAGCACCGAAGACTAGAAATGCAGTTATTAAAAAAAAAAAACAACAAAACAAACAAACCATCTTTTATTAAAAATATGTTATGGTACTGCACTACAATCCAAGCTCATTTACAAAGTGTTTCATAAAGGCCCAGCAGTGCACAAAACACTTTTTGCACCCCAGATTGTCACACGAAATAATAATGGGCATGACCAGCAAAACACAGCAACAGGCATGAGGAACAGGAAAGGAACCCACATCACTCTATTAATATTTTTCAATAAATTCTTCCAGTGACCGAAAACATAAGTCATGATTCTACTTCATTTATAGCTATGAGCTATCTGTCCATGCCTATGTGCTGAAAAACATTGATGCTCTATTGGAAGAGCGCTACACTGCTCATTTAATCAATGTTGGCTGGGTATTTTACATAGAGCAGATCAAATCTGACTGATTTATCACAGACTTTGAGATAAATTTTCCTGTCAGTGCAGGCACATTGCCCATTAATGAGAAAGGAAGTTAGATGTGTCAGGCAAGAGCCTTCTGTTATCTACTTACTGTAAGGCTTCTCCAGACATGGTCCCACCTATAATATCAGGCTACAGGTAGGAATTATAGTTCAGAATTTTAAACTGGTTTAAAGCTTTGTGGAAGTAGTAGATGCAAATGAAGTGCTATGTATAGGTCAGAAGGGAAGGCTTCTGCATGCGTTTCGATATGAATTTATAACTAATTGATGTAATAGTTTGTCTTCCCTATGCTATTTTCTTTCATAAAACCTTATTGAATCTTTTAAGATGCGAGGAAAGAATATCAAAGATATTTTTCTTCATTTAGTTTTCATAAAACTGCAGAAGTTGTTTGTGCCACAATAGTGCTGAGTACTGTGTCATTTGTCATCATGTTTGCCACTCTACACACCATGGTTACTCTGTATTGCCTAAGATACAGGATATAGACACGATCATGGACTGGAAAGTGCTGGATACCCAACCTGTCATTTACTTCAATGTTTCAAGTGAAAGGCAGCAGCAGGCTTATGTACTGATCATAGAATCATAGAATGGTTTAGGTTGGAAGGGACCTCAACCTCATCCAGTTCCAACCCTTTGCCATAGACAGGGACACCTCCCACTAGAATAGGCCGCTCAAGGCCTCATCTAACCCAGCCTTGAACAGATGATAAAGTTAATTTCATCCTCTTATGAATATACTTGTAATTGAACATGGTCTCTAACACTTAAAGCTCTTTATGAGTTTTTTTGTGTTTGTTTTTTTTTTAATTGGACTTCTGTTTGGGTCCACCATCCAAGGAATGAGATTTACTCTCCTATGAGGACAGACTGGAAGAGTTGGGGCTGTTCTGTCTGGAGAGGAGGAGGCTCTGAGGTGACCTTCTTGTGGCCTTCCAGTATCTGAAGGTAGCCTACGAAAAAGCTGGGGAGGGACTTTTTAGGCTATCAGGTAGTGATGGGACTAGGGCGAATGGAGCAAAGCTGGAGGTGGGGAGATTCAGACTGGATGTGAGGAGGAAGTTCTTCACCATGAGAGTGGTGAGAACCTGGAGTGGGTTGCTCAGGGAGGTTGTTGGGGCCACATCCCTGGAGGTGTCTAAGGCCAGGCTGGATGGGGCTGTGGGCAGCCTAATCTAGGGTAGGGTGTCTCTGGGCATGGCAGAGGAACTAGATGATCCTTGTGGTCCCTTCCAACTCTGAGTCTATGATTCTACTTAGAGCAAGTGTCTTGGACCTACAACAAAGTAGGTATAAACTGATCTTTCACCGAATCATCGAGTCTGGAAAAGACTTCTGAGGTCATCAAGTCCAGCCTATGACCTAACACCATGACATTTTACTAGGTTGTGTCTCAGTTTCTGTACCTAGCTTTGTAAAAGAGACCTAGCTTTGTAAAAGATGCTGGAATCAACTCATTAAAAGAAAGCAGACAGTAGATGAGAATGGGCTGGGTGGTGAAGCTGTTAATTTATTGGTTTTCAAGCCCTGTTTTAATGTAGGTCATGTCTCAAATTAGGATGAGCTTCCTTTTAAAATGCACTTGTATGAATCCCTTATTGCTTCCAGAACTCCCCATAAACTATGTATTACTATCAGACGTTGGATAGGTGACTGCAGGGGAAATCTCGGAGCTGTAAGTGCTGTGGAGTCAGTGAAATACTACTCTTAATCCAGGTCAGTGCTGATTTCATGCTTTAAAAGGCTAACAGTTAGTCTGTGGTAGGAAAGATGCTAATGAAAGCCAAAGCATCATTAACAGTTGTGTAAAAATAGAGCTGTTAGTCTTGGTATCTTCTTGCATTCTGTCCTGGGGGACTAAATCACACCACTGTACATTTTCTATATAAATTAATTGGGTAAAGCATAGATATTAACTTTCTGCTCTGAACACCAGAGAAACTAGATCTCTACTTAATGAAATATTTTAGAACTACGTTGGATGAAAAGAGCCAGAAAAAATGTAAGATGTTTTCCATATATAACATTTCCATTACTTAAACACAATTTAACTGCCAGTGGTATACAGTGTGTCATGTATTGAGAATTACCAGAATTATTTGCTAGCACATGGCAGTAAACCCATCAGAATTAGGGACCTGTGTCTAGCAGGTTTTTAGCCAAGGAACACCTATGCCTCTTGAAGAGGATTACATCTGTCCCCCGGAACAGTCCTCTTCTTAGACACCCTTACTTTTGAGCAGGGGGGGGTACCTTGGGATGCAGTTGTGAGAACATCCCAGGGCTCTTAGCAGCATTATCTTCATCCCAGAGAGAGAAAAGGCCTCAGAAGTGGGACACTGCGCAACACTTCACTGTTCAGATGCAATGCAGCAGCAGCCCTGCAGTGAGCAATGCACCTCTGACACGCTGATGCTGTGGTACTCTGTGAGTCCAGAGGAGACACATTTTCTCTGCTGTCTGTCACCAGAGGACAGGAAATCAGTCTATTTCTGGCTGCTCAGAGGAAAGAGGACCCTTAGGCTCTATGCTGTCTTTGGAGAGCCTTTCTGTGATCGGTGCTTCTCTTGCATTGCCTAATGACAAAAGTAGTAGAAACAGTGCACTTGGGTTTATAGGTTTGGGGGGAAACTTGCATTATCTGTATCAAAAGCTGAGTGATGTTGCATTAGAAAATTCACTAGTGATAAATATCTCTGGTGCTAGGAAGCCCAGGTGAGCAATAACTGCAGCAAATGTTATTCTTTTGCTATATATTTATTTTTTTCCTGGTTTATGAAAATACAAGACATAGTTTCCTTACCAAAATCTATGGGTATTTTGAAGTATGGTTGGTAGTTTTTCTTCTTAAAAAAAAAAAAGTGGTAGTGTTGTGTTTTGTTTGTTGGTTTTGGGTTGGTTTGTTTTTTGGGGTTTTTTTGGGGTTTTTTTTGGTTGGTTTTTTTTTTTTTTTAAAGTGCTTTCGGACTTGCTTGTCAGTAACATTCATTGAGCTGCACTAATTTTGAAAAATTCAGAATAGAGTTTTGCCACTTTAGAGATAATCCATGAAAGCTCTCTTCCTGCAGACTGCAATAAATCATCCCCTCCACTAAAAGCCTGGATGTCATTTGAAATTTATTGCATGGAGCTGGTAGTGGACTTAAAAGCCATTTCACATGTCTTATTACTCCAGTCATCTAATTTATGGGCTTCAGCCACAATTGCAGTTGGAAAAGTATTTTCCTTCAACTGATTAATATGATTTCTGCTTTTGCATTAATTTTCCTTTTTATAATTTTCTACAATCGTTGCAAGAGACTTTGGCATCCTGCTTTTAGATATGAAACTGAAAGAATGGTGCCAAGACAGGCTGATGCAGATTGACTAAGCTTTGCTGGCATTTAGGTGCACTTGTCAAAAGGTATCTTAGTTATTGCTAGTTGAGCAATCTTGCCCTAGGAAAGAGGAAGCTGTCAGGAGCTTCCTTGTTTAACATGAGAATCTGTAGTTCTGTGGAGACAGTATGAAGGCAACCTATTAAATGCAGATGAGGTAAGCATAAGTAACACATTTAACTCTAAGAATAATAAGATGTTGGTGCCTTTTTCTTTCCATTTCTTAGTGTGAAAACTAGCTTCCATTTACTGTGCTAGGTAAGAGTGCCTTTTGATCCTCATCAGACTGGTGTAAACCTCATAAGAAGCACAGATACTGGCCTCAATGTGGACAGGTTTTTCCATTTTAGGAGTTTAGTCTCGTGCTGAACTCTGTTGATATGAGCTGTATGGGAATTAGGAATTCTGCAACATACATTACTGGCATATGTGGGCTGCATTTACTCTTGCTCAAATAATTTATATGAAAGTGTGAAAGATATTACAGCCACACTCAGAAGAAATATTGTCTAATTCTTGCTCTGACTAGCTTATGCTATTCTTAAATGTGGCCCTGCCTGTATTTGTACCAGCATATGCATGCATGGTAATGGATAACTGGTGAGGAACAGCATCAATGATGCCATGGATTATTCCCCTATCATTAGAGCGTGAGGTGAGGAATTAAATGATCTCATTGCATTTTTTTCAAATGTTAGTCAGTGCAATGGTGACAGATAAGGCATAGACCCACCCAGAGCTGCTTGAAGACAGCTTTAGATGTGTTGGATGGTCTCTTGCAGCACAGATACAGCAATCTTTCCCTTGTCTGCTGCCTGTGGCCTGAATGCACAACGATAGGTGGTTGAGGGCAGAGCCAAGCTGAGTGTGATGCTGCTTTGCCAGCTGGGCAAAACTGATTGCTGGCCAGAGTGATGACTTTACTACAGCAATGAATGTTGACGTGCTGCAAACATGTTTGAAACCACTAAATGCTTTACTGCATACTTATTTAAGTGGAGTGTAGTGAGGAGAAGGATGAAGTCATGCCCCTCTGACTCCCAAATACCTATTGACTCTGTTTCCTGAGAATTGAAAAAGATTAAAAACAAGAGTGGTGTAAAAAGAATCCTACTGTGGTTTCTACAGTGCATTTTTTCTGCTAATAACACCTGGGAGGCAGTGCGAAGTAACAGCTGAGGTGCTTAAGGGCACCTCTAGTGCCATCTACCTCCTGTGCACATCTGTGGATTTGGGCATGCATCCAAAAGGAGGCTGAGAAGAAAATCAGGGAACGATGAGACCATTGCAACAGGAGGAGGAGATAGTCTTCTGTTACTGAGTCTGTAAGTTTCAGGGTGTAACCTGGGCAGTCCAAGGTTCAGGATATTCTCCAAGTGTTTGAGCAAGAGCAGACCTCAGAACATCAGTCTGATGCAAGGCAGCTCAAATTGCTCCCTCTGCTACCAGGAGGAAATACTGCACCTGGGATGCTTCCTGGTCCCCTTGAAACAAACAGCCGCTAGTGGGCAAATTCTAGTCCTTGGTAAGGCAGATATACTGCCCACTTCATGCCTCTCTCTCTGCTGGGATTATGATGTGTGTGGAGCCTCAGTGTCCAGGTTCAGTACAAGTGGATCTGGCAAATCTAAACGGCAGTTTTGCAGGGAATTTACTCTCGGATACCACTGCTGAATTACAGCTGATGCTGTAATAGAGAATACAACGCTGGAAGTCCCAAGATGATGAAAGATTAATGAGTAAGGGTTAGGCTTGCAACAGCTGCTTCTTTCTTTCCTGCACAGACAGTAATGTTATGCAAAGATAAACATATTAGCCAAATATTAACTCTTTTTGAAACACAACAAAAAAAGAAAAAAGCTGTATGTGACAGATTCCTGTACCTACAACGGAATAATGCCAGTTGCCAGCTTCAAGCTGCTACTAGAATTTCCAGAGAAGATTGTTTTGTGTAGCAGCATCAGTTAGGATCTAACAATGAAACAAAGGCTCGTTTTCCAGGCAGAAAAGTTTGTCTAGGAACCAGGTCTCGAGCAATTAATGCGGCTACTACAGCCATGGGACCTAAGGTGATTTACCCAATTTGAGGCTTGCAGAGTAAGCACTGCATATTTTCTGTTGCTAATTTTTCACAGTTCATACTTTGGCATAATGATCTGTCTGTAGTTGGACAATGTTTTGGGGAATACTCAATTTGAAAATTAATCTGCTTCATCTGTAGTGACGTCTTCTTTGTGTTTGCTTCCTGTGAATGTTCCTGCTGTCAAGTTTTGCTGGCACAAATAAGTGAAGACACCAATTTTCACGTGCACAATAGTTTGTGCTGGAAGTGCATGTGTGCTCTTTCATTTGG
Organism: Psilopogon haemacephalus; assembly: GCA_013396835.1. NCBI lineage: Eukaryota > Metazoa > Chordata > Aves > Piciformes > Megalaimidae > Psilopogon > Psilopogon haemacephalus. The sequence goes on from VWZI01010423.1 coordinate 1,968,802, forward strand.
GAAACAACAAAACAAAGTGTAAAAATTCTCAATTAACTGGCAGATCCTTAGAAGAAAATATTGAACTCTCTGTGCTTGCACTTGTAGAGAGTTGAAATAAAGATTTGCTCTCAATTCAATTAGATACTTCATAGAATCATAGAATGGTTTATGTTGGAAGGGACCTCAAAGATCATCCAGTTCCAGCCCTCTGCCATAGGCAGGGACACCTCCCACTAGAACAGGTTGCTCAAGGCTTCATCCAACCTGGCCTTAGCATCATACTTTCGAGTGAATTTTAAACTGCTGGCAGAGATGAGGAGAAGCTGAATTAATTCTTCATACAGAATTATTTCTTCAGCTATTTAATAAGTAATTAACCCTATCATGTTTTAGTTATTTGCTTCTATAGGTGCTATTTCTTCACCTTGCTACGCTAAAGGAGTCTTCTATACATTGCTTTCTATGAAGAGAGAGGCAAAAAAGACCAACTGGGAAGTGAGGCCCCAGAGCAGTAGAGCTCAGCAGACAGCAGATTGCTAATGGCACCTGTATTTCGTTCTACGATAGTGACTTCTAGCAACACACAGAGTGTGCGCTCCTTGGTTTTTCTTCTCCCCCCTCCAGTTCTTTCCCCCACTCCCATACGCGTAATTAGAAAATCTGAGGCAGCCAGAGACGTTATCTGCCATGCCAAGTGTGTTAGTGAGGACTGCATTCTTTGATGTTGCTGATAAGCTTCTCTGTGTTGTGGGTAGTTAATTGGTAGTGGAAAGGAAATGTCTGGACTAGTGTAAAAGGAAGCTTCCTAACTGTCTCTCTCTCGTGCAGCTGGTCTCACTGGTTGATGAGCCAAGGTGTGATATTGATGTAGCAGTGGTGAGGAGGTCCTGCCAACATTGCCCAGCCCCCAGCAGAACTGTTCAGAGCACCTGCACCTTTGGAATCTGTTCTGAATACTTTTCATCTTTAGTCTTTGTAAGGGAACGAAAATAGGAATAAAACACAGTTTTTCTCAAAACCCAGAGGGACAGATTTCCTGCTGGTATAAATCAAGATGTGCATGTGCACTGTAATCTCTCCTCTGGTCATGCTAGTCCTTCAGTGCCTGGAGAGCAGGGAACGTGAAGGGTGAAGCATTTGTAAAGCAGTTAACTAACCAACAGGTTAGGTTCTTGCAGACCTTAGAATCAGAACCTCAATTTTAGTTCAGATATTGTTTCTGCAGCTTCCAAGTTTTGTTTCACCTTTCAATCTTATTTTGCCTTTGAATAGAAGATTTAACTACAAAATTCTTGTTCCTCATTTACAGTCTCACAAACTGCAGTGAAATCTTGCTTTATTCTTCTGTTTTAACTTTAACAGTGGGAGGATTATGATCCTCCTCTGGAGGTCAGGACATATTTTGGGAATCTTGGTTTTGTTTGTTCCTCAGTGTTAGATCATCTGTTTGTTTCTTAGATTTTTTTTTTTTTTTAAACTATTATTGCTCACGAGACAAATGTCTTAATTTGGTAATAGATTCAGGCAATTCTAAAAGGTCTTTCTGTTCCTAATTAACTTTAAAATATTTGTCCTGGTTCTTTGGCTCTGTTGGGTATTAGCTTGTTAGGTCTTTATGCTTCTTGTCTCCATTTTCTGCTGTGCCTAATTTTTTGGTTTATACTTACCATTTCCACCTTTCTTTCTTTTATTCGTTGTATACGTTTGGAAAATTGCAAATGCTTTCACCTGCACTGTAATCCTGGCTTGG
>VWZI01010423.1:1970861-1988260 GCA_013396835.1 Psilopogon haemacephalus
GGTAATATATAATATATAAAATATACTTTATATATAGAATATATACTATCAAATATAGATTATATATAACCAAATATATATAATATATACAATATCTATGTATAATATATTTATTTTATGTGTGTATATATATATAAATATAAAATAGAATCATAGAATAGTTTGGGTTGGAAGGGACCTCAAAAGGTCATCTAGTCCAATCTCCCTACAGTCAGCAGGGACATCTGCAACTAGATCAGGTTGTTCAAAGGTTGTTGAGCTGGATGTATTTGGTCCTAATTGTATTCACCTTGTTGTTGCAGTGGACCCTTGGAGAGCATCAAGTGGAAAGATAACTGCTTTGAACTTGATGCTGTGCTGTGCTCACTCGTACACAAGCAACACTAGTTTTTAATTCCTTCTTATCTGCCAAAATATAAGGTAGTATAGGATGATCTTATCAACATCATGCAGATGTGGTGGGATGACTCCTGTGACTGGAATGTTGGAGTGGTAGGATATAGAACCTTTGGGAAAAACTGTTCAGCTTTGGGGCCCCCAGCTCAAGGACAGGGATGTGCTTGAGCAGGTTCAGAGAAGGGACATGAAGGTGGTCAGAGGGCTGAAGCACCTTTCCTATGAGGATAGGCTGAAGGAGTTGGGGTTGTTCAACCTGGGAAACAGAAGGTTCTGGGAAGCCCTTGTAGCCACCTTCCAGTAATTAAAGGAGGCTTACAGGAAAATGAGGAGGGACTGTTTACAAAGGTATGCAGTGTTAGGACAATGGGTAATGGCTTTAAACTCAAAGAAGATAGATTTAGATCAGATGTAAGGACGAAGTTTGTCATTGTGAGGGTGGTGAGACCCTGGAAGAGGTTGTCCAGAGAGGTTGTGGATGCCTCACCCCTAGAAATGTTTGAGGCTGAGTTGGGATGGAGCTTTGACAAACCTGGTCTATTGGAAGATGCCCCTGCCCATGACAAGTGGATTGGACCTAGATAGTCTTCAAGGTCCTTCCTAACACAAAACATTTTATGAGTCTATGAAGGGCCTCAGTGAGACCCAGACACCTGAAGTCATTTTTACTGAATTATTATTATTGGCTTTAGTTGCTTTCCTACCTGCTCAGCCCAGTGTGGAATTGACAGAATTAGCTAGTAATTGGTGCTTAGCTTGCTGGGAGTTCTACAGTGGTTTGGTTGAAGGGCTCTGGGAGAGCTGCAAGGCCCTGTACTAACTCTCCTTGCAGGCTGCTGACTGTTGGTAGCACATGTGGCATGCAGAGTTCTGCTTTCTGGGCTGCCCTGGTGTGGTGGATGGATAGCAATTACAGGAGAGCCCAGCTATGGAAGAGAGATCAGATTAGCTCAGAACAGATTTTCTGTGTTAAGCAATTAGCAGAATACTGAGACATTAACCAGATGTGCTACCCTTTGGGCCAGTTTTTGCAGTCTTGTTCACAAATGTGTGGTAGGAGAGGAGATTCAACCTGTTTTCCCTTCTCATGAAACAGCAAGGGAAAACTGTGATACTGAGAATGCCAATGAGGAGAGCCAGATGGTTAGCTATTCTTGGTCATGTGCCTTTCACAGTGTTGTGCTGCCCTTCTTGCTTTGTTCCCATCTGTATCTGCAGTGATGTGTTCCACGTTGAAAGGATGCTGAAGCATCTAGAAGGCACAGAGACATATCAGAGGAGAAGAAATTAGTTTCGTCCAAAATATCAGATTTGGAATTAAGGCTGAAGAGGATTCATCCTCAGTGACATGGCAGAGGTTGTAGTATCTGAGTGAGTTGGTAAAGTGTGGAACATGTTTCGCCTCCCTGCTGACAGGGCCTCTCAAGAGAGATCGCCAAGCTCCCAAGCTTTGCCAAAGGGTAATGGAGTATGTGAAGAAAGGATTCATCCAAACGAATTTATCTGAGAGGCTAAGGAAAAGCTTTTTAGGAAAGGTCCTTGGAAGGAAAAAAGCAAAGGAAACTTAGGAAGCATATTATTCTTTCCAATTCACCTGTCTGGTGAGGGATGCTACAGCACTTAGGAGCATGAAGATCTGATTCCACTTAGCTTCTGTGAAATAGGAAACCTGGCAGCTCTCTTTGCAAGCCGCAAGAGAATAATGTTAACTATCTCATTTGTGATCAACCCCGAAGTTTCCCATGGTGACAGCATTTCAGATCAGTGACTGTACACGTATGATGTGTGGCAGGCCATACCGCTTGCTGGGTATATGTTGTGTGTATATGATGATGACTTTTAGTCATTCGTTCTGCAGACAACTTTTTCAATCTGAAATGCGACTTGCTGTCTAAATTGCTAAGTTGTGCACTGCACAGACTACTAGCAATTTGTGTTTCAGGTTTCTGAGTGCTTACAGCTAGTAGCATGCATGTACCATGGACTGGTAGCTCGCACTGGCGTTTGGAAAAAAAAAAAAAGTCACAACTTTCTTACGAGTTTTGCAGACACTTGAGAGGATATTTGAAGGCTGGAGTGGTGCAACAAGCCCTGCTAGTGTATGAGGAGGATTTTTTTGTATTTTATCTTCTCTCTTTCCTGCTGCTACTGACTCATCCACTCTTTTTTTTTGCTGTCTGTTCACGCTCATTTATATGCACTTACTCAGCTGACTAGTTTAGTTCCACCACCCACTTACAACTGCAATGAATAATGTTTTAGGCCCTGTGTCTCACAAGTGCAGGCCCCTCACACATCAATGTCATTACTGGAATTGCTTTTACTGATAGCAGCCACGTGGCAGGTGTACAGAGAGCAGCCTGCAGAATGAGCAGCACGAGAGCATCATTCATCAGGTTTGCTTACAAAAAGTCATTTTGTCTGTTCACATGGAAATGTTGTGGTCTCCTTTCTCCTTCGCTCTCTTCCTCCCAGTGCCTGTGATCACAACATGTGCTTTTCTCACTGCTCTGATTTTTCACATCGTGTTTTCAAGTCAGGACTCCAGATGGGACTAGATTGTGTCTTGCTGTTGCATAGAACTTTTGAAGAAGGTTCAAGAAATCTGTTGTGCTTTTGTAGAATGCGTTGTTTTTTTGTTTGTTTTTTTTTACCACTGCATGCACCAGACCAATCTGATTCCCCTCTAGTTGAAGAGGTAGTTGTGTGCATTGCTTCAAGCCAGTTGTTCAGCTTAAGCTGTTGCTTAAATTTAAGCATGTGCCTAAGTTTAGCCTCAGCTGAAAACTCACAAGGCTGTCACAGGGACAGACGGCAACAAATTCACAGTCCCATCTCTGCACTGCTACCCATGTGAAGAGAAAGTTTACTTCTTTGGGTTTAGATTGGGCATTAGGGAAAAGCTTTTCATGGAGAGAGTGATCAGGAATGAGCTCAGGAATGAGCTGCCCACCCTGGATGTGTTTGAGGGTGATATGGATGTGGTGCTTAGAGATATGGTTTAAGGTGAATCTTGTAGAGTAAGGTTATATATTGGACTTGGTGATCCTGAGGGTCTTTTCCAACCTGGCTGTTCCTGTGATTCTTAAAAGATGGGGTAGCAGTAGCTTTGCTCTTGTAAAATTTCTTCTCAAGTGTATTACTCTTCAGGGAAGGAAGCTTTTACCACATGTGCCACTGTGCCCAGAGACTTGGCAGGGATGCAGCTGATGAGATCCAGTCTGCACTCGCTTTATTCTGCCTGACTTTTAAGTTCCTTCAGGGTATTGATGATGATTTATTTAAACTTTTATTTTATTTTATTTTAACAAAGTGCCTCTGCTTGCGTGGAATAATCTCCGCAATGAATCCAGAAAGCTTTCATGACCCTAAAAAAGGTAACTGAACGTTGCCGTTAGATTTAAAACAGGAGGTTTGTGGTGACTGTTGTTAATCGAATCTGCAAGACAAAAAAAGGACTTTAAAGATCTCGGCTGGCGTATGAAAGAATGTCCTCTTCTTGTTCTAGGTTGTATTGTCTCATTTAAATGCCCCCTTTCCTGTAATCACTATTTCACAGTTCAGCCATCTCCAGATACTGTGAAACAGCTGTGCAAAGGTCAAGTACAAGAGGGCAATGGGAAAAGAAAATGACACCACAGCTCCCAGGGTTTCCAACCACCCTGTTAACAAATTTACTGACACAGGGCATAATTTTTACTGACGCTGCCCATTTTTTACTGACACTGACTCTTAAGGCTCCATAGGGAGCAGATGCTGACATCTCTCTTGACTTTGAAAAGCTCATTGCTGAAACAAAATGGTTTTATGCAAAGATTTACATACAGTGTCTAAACATTAAGCAGGGGATCAATAGTTCTTCAAGTCTGAGTAATGATCCCACATGGTAAAGCTACATTTTAATTAATAAAAATGCATCCATACTTCATCTTTGTACTTAGTTGGGTTTTTTTTGGTTTTTTTTTTCCCCCTTGTGCTGGAGGGAAGCACTGAATCCGGGGTTTGTTCAAGCACATCCCTGTCTTTTATAACTTACTAGTCTGAGTCTCCTTGGACTCTGATTCTGCTTTGAGGCTTGTGCAGACAGACTTGACACCTTTATGACTTTTTAGTGAGGCCAATGGAGCTTAGTGCAGGTATCTGTATGTCCTTGCAGGTCTCGCTGTAAGATCAAGCTCTTGGTTAAAAGGTAGGGTTGGCTGGTAGATTTCAAAGAGCTTGTCACCTCCTGGGTAGATTTAATTTAAAATAGACCTCCTTGTTCTGAAGTAAGAGTTGTCTGGTTTAGGCACCATGTTTAGATTGTCTGTCTTTGGTCTCTCCAGATGTTTGTTGTTGACTTTTCAGTTCTACATAAACATTGTTTTGTCTGTTTCATGTCTTAAACCTGACTGTTGAACTATGCTCTGTGTGGTGGACTTTCAGGGTTTGTTGTTTTTTGTTTTGTTTTTTTTTTTTTCCCTTTTGCTGCTTGTGTTCCCTCTCAGTTGTTGACTGTGACTGGAAAATAGGCGTACAAAGCATTTTGCATTCTCTGAATGTACCACACAGTAATTCTGCTGTCTGAAAACTCTGTAATGTCAATAATTGATGCACTTGAGAAGTGGTAATTAAATTAGTTAATTATGCTGGTAAAATTACATGCAATTATGTGACTGCAGGGTATGTTTAGTAAATTAGGCTTTCCCATACTCACTACATATTGTGGTGCCAATTTTGTTCCTTGATGATTAGGTAGCTTTTGATACTTCTTAATTGATTTAATACCTGGATCTTCATTAGCCCTCGATTGCTATGCGATGTATGTCTGACATTTTTTCTCTCTGATATTTCACAGGGTATCGTTCATCCAAAAAAAAAAAAAAAGAAGAAAATCAATCTATACATATATACATATTCCTGTCAGATGTTAAAGCATCAAGACTTCAGGGAAAATGCTCTCTCCTAGAAGTGTCTTGCAGTGACTTGCCCACTAGTGCAAGATGCCAATCAACTAACTGTCCCTGGGAACCCTCTAATATAGAATGACTGATTTCATTTATGTTTCTCTTGAAAGATCCAAATAAATAGGTGTCTCAGGGAAGACTGGCACAGTGACAGCTCTTTTAATGACACCTGTTATCTTTTCAGAGCGCTCTGAAAGGTTATTAAAAGGTAGCATTAATTCAAATAAAAATTTCCAGGGTCTGGTGCATGGGTGGAGTTTGCTGTTCTTCATTCATGCTCGCTCAATATTTTACATGTCAGAATCACCTCCCAGCAGATGGTTACCTTCATGCTGCCTGTGTTTACTATCACAAACCTTTCCCAAATCTGCTTGCCTTCACAGAATCACAGAATGAACTAGGTTGGAAAAGACCTTCGAGATCATCGAGTCCATCCTATCACCTAACACTTTCTAATTAACTAAACCATGCACAAAATGCCTCATCCAGTCTCCTTTTAAACATCTTCAGGGATGGTGACTCCACCACCTTCACAGACAGTCCATTCCAATGCCAATCACTCTTTCTATGAAGAATTTCTTCCTTACTGCTTGAGCCAGCAATGTGCTCTTGTGGCCAGGAGGACCAATGCCATTTTGGGGTGTATTAGAAGGGGTGTGGCTAGTAGGTCCAGAGAGGTTCTTCTGCCCTTCTACTTTGCCCTGATAAGGCCACATCTGGAGTACTATGTTCAGATCTGGGGCCCCCAGTTCAAGAGGGACATAGAACTGCTTGAGAGAATCCATCACAGAGCCACAGAGATGATTAAGGGAATGGAACAGTTCTTTTACAGGGAGAGCCTGAGGGAGCTGGGGCTCTTTAGCTTGGAGGAGACTCAGAGGTGACCTCATCAATGTTTATAAACATGTAAAGGACGAGTGCCAGAAGGATGGAGCCAGGCTCTGCTTGGCAATGCCCAATGACAAGACAAAGGGCAATGGGTGGAAGTTGAGGCATAGGAAGTTCCGTGTAAACATGAGGAGGAATTTTTTCTCTGAGTGGGACAGAACACTGGAAGAGGCTGCCCAGGGGTGTTGTGGAGTCTCCCTCTCTGGAGGTATTAAAAATCTGCCTAGATGTGTTCCTGTGTGATCTGGTATAGGTGATCCTGCTCTGGCAGGGGGTTTGGACTGGATGATCTTTCGAGGTCCTTTCCAGCACCTGACATTCTATGATTTTAACATTCAGCCTAAGACCCACATGCTATACTTGGCTTTGGAGTCATGAATCATATAACATTGCTGAACCCAGTCCAGCTACATGCCAGTATCAAAAGCAGTGGGATCTAAACTGCAGAGCAGTTAAGTAACTGCACTGACCTGAGAAGGTCTTTCTGCTGTGATGACTGTAGAAAACGATGGATGGCTTTATCCTGCTGATGTAATGATTCTGGCAACTTGATACAAATATGGGCAGATAGGACCCTTGGCTTGTTGTCATGTTTTGGGAGACACACACCTTTCTCTGTCCCTGTCCCCCACTACAGCATTCAACAGGCTGCAGATGAACAGGGAGCCAGCGCTTGTGCCAGGATGTGAAAGGTAACTATGCTAATGACATATTTATTAGTGAACTATGCGTGTGCTGCTTGAAGAAGTAACTCCAGAGGAAAGGCTCTTGGCAGCATGCAGGTAGACATGTCTGTGCTTTGCTCCTTAAAGGAAAATGAACTTTTCTTTATTTTTGCTTCTATGGAAGCTTTATGATGGCTTTAATATTAACCCGGGGGAGTCAGTTCACGTTGCTTCTGTTTGCTATGTTCAGGTCTTTGCTGTCTTTTCCAAATTTCTGCTTTCTCTCAACAATATTTTTTACACTATTAATTTTTAAAATATGTATTTATTTTCCCACCTGCAAACTGTAATTTTGATCAACTCTCTTCATACAGCAAGTTTGCAATGTAGGCTTAAATTTACAGGAGAGAGTTTCCAGTATCTCCAGAATTCTCAGTAATGTCTAGACCTTGCAAGCTCGCTGACTTCTTAAACTCTGCATGTCGTGGCTCTTCAGACTTGTTGGTCTTGAGAACTGAGGTTCTTAGTTTGTAAGCACAAGGAAATTTCTGGTTAGTGTAAGTCTGAGTTTCTCCAGACTTCTAAATTAGTGCTTATAGGAAAGTTCCTGCCTTTACAAATACAACAATAACACAAATTCTTGATCTAGTGCTGGAATTTTCCAGCTGGTAGCAAATTTAAAGTTAATTAGATACTACAGGCTGTGAAGGGTTTTCTATGCTTGCTTCAGTAGCAAGAATTGTGGTTCTATTTAGGAGGATAATAGGTATTTTAAAGAACTGTAGTCTTCTTCTCTGAGAAGAGCTGGGCTTAAAATATGAAGGTGTAGAGCCAGATAGAAGAAAAACAGTGAAGAAGTGAGCAGATTTAGATGGGAAAGTTCTCTCCTGAGGATATTAGCAGGATGTATACAGAGAGAGACGTAGGACCTCCTGCAGGCATGTAATGGTCTTACCAGTGAGCCTGTTAAAATACCACCTGCTTTGCCTGGCAATCTCTGATATTCAACAGCTTTGTTCAGATTTCTATATTTGAAAATGGAGAGTAGATCAAGCAAAAAAAAAAAAAAATTACTATGAGAGCTGGGGATGGGCAAAAGGTTCTTGATTTTTTTTCTTTAGTGGGGACAATTTCTACCTGGTTCTTGCAGTCTTCCGAAAACAGTGCATTCAAAACAACCTATCTTCATTTGGCACATTTGTGCTAGTGAAGCTGGCATGCTACCTTGTTAGCTGGCATAATGCCATCCCAACAGATGGACAGGAGTATAGACAGCCAGGAGACCATGTACAAGCATCAGTATGTGTGTTGAGGGCAAGATCCCCTAGCCAGAAGTGTTGAAATGCTTGTCTATACTGTGCTTATGTGCTTGTGGCTAAGATGCTCTACCAGCCCTGAGTGGAATTAGCTGAATCGTTATAAACTAATCCTTCAACTCCGAAGCAAGAATGGCTCTGGCCATGCTGAATTTGGGTTACTATTTCACCAAATATTCNAAGTTATGTGTGCAATATGCCATAGAATCATAGAATTGTATAATGGTTTAGGTTGGAAGAGACGCCAAAGAGCATCCAGTTCCAACCCCCCGCCATAGGCAGGGACACCTCCTACTAGATCAGGTCACTCAAGGCCTCATCTAACCTGGCCTTGAACACCTCCAGGGAGGGAGCAGCCACAACCTCCCTGGGCAACCTATTCCATTGTCTCGCCACCCTCACTGGAAAGAATTTCCTTCTAACATCCCATTTAAATCTCCCTTTTGACAGTTTAAACCCTTTCCCCCTCACCCTGTCATTACAAGACCTTGTGAATAGTCCCTCCCCAGCCCTCCTGTAGGCCCCCTTCAGATACTGGAAGGCTACTATAAGGTCTCCTGGAATCCTTCTCTTCTCCAGGCTGAAAAGCCCCAACTCTTTGAGCCCATCCTCATAGCAGAGGTGCTGCAGCCCTCTGATCATCTTTGTGGCCCTCCTCTGGACTCTCTCCAACAGTTCCACGTCCTTCTTGTGTTGGGGGCTCCAGAACTGGCATGCATGCAGTATGTTACACTCACAGCACAAGTGGAGCTCCATCAATGGTGGCAAAGAAGTGCAAATGACTGCATCCAATGGTGAACAATTAATTGTGCCAAGATTTCTGCTCAGCTTCGAAAGTGCCACAGAAACTAATTGTTAGACTTCTCTGGACACCTTTCATGATGCTCGTCTGTGCCTAAAGAAACAGTGTTTTCCCAGTGGAACAGAGAACCACATCTGTTGCCATGAGGTGCTGTTGTAAATTTAGGTAGCTAATTGAGAATAACAATGAATTCATGTCATATGTAGTCTAGGAGATGGGAGAAAAGCCATGCCTTCATAAGATGAGGACATTTGCTGAACCCCCATCACCTTTGAATCACATTTATTTTGGGAATGGCCACTTTTGTTATTTCAAATTTACTTTTCAGGGTGATGTAGATTAAGCTGGAAAAAAAAAAAAACAAACCAACAACCTACTTGTAACTGAAATGAACACTTATTTTTAAAATGTCTCGCTAACTAAATTGCTTTGAATTTACCAGGGTTAAACTGTAATCAGACTTTAAACATAGACTCCTTCCAGACTCCGGCTTGACTTTGCTTCATTTAAACAACTGGCAACCCTTTCAGAAGAGTTTATACGGAATGTTTAAAACCACACAGAAGACACTGGTAGAAAGGTGTGAGGCAGCCTGCAAGGGACTGAGATCTGCAGTTGAGAGGCCTGCACAATTGTGAGTAAAGGCAGATGTGACATCACAGAATCAAAGTTAGGGGCTGGAAAGGACGTTGCAAGATCATCTATTCCAATCCCACTGCCAGAGCAGGATCACCTGTACCAGATTACACAGGTGGGTCTTGAATATCTCCAGAGGGGGAAATTTACTAGCAATAAGGATAATAATAAAGGGAGATTTTAACAAATATAATAATACTTATTTTAAATAAAGATAATAATAAAGGGATTTTTTTTTTTTAAGCAATAGATTTATGAAGCTGGTGCTGTGCTAGTTCATATCTGGAAAATTACCTTTGCAAGCATGAAGACTGTGCTTATATTTGTCTGTTCCACCAGAAAAGTCTTAGATTCAGATTTTAGCTGAAATATTTTGACGTGGAAAATCTGTTTGGCATAGGTGACTAGACTAGCAATTTTGTCTCAGACCTGTTGAGGTCAAAGTCTGCTTTTGTATGTATTCACCATGTGACAGCTCTTCCTCACCATGTAATAACAGATATTTTAGGATAACTCTGCATGAGTAACCTGTAATTATATCCTGGTAATTTCAGCAAGTACAACTAATGTTGAAATGGTAATACTCACATTTGCACATAAGCAATCCAACAAATTAATTTGTTTATACATGTTTAAACATGGCACCATGTATCTTCTGTATTAAATAGCCATTGGCAGTCTGAATTACAAAGGGTCCTGCAGATAAGCCAGCAAAGTCACTGATGGTGTTTGTTAGATGAAATATTAAATGAGCTGGTCCCAATTCAACTCCAAGGCCAGGCTGGATGGGGCTCTGTCCAGCCTAATCTAAGGTAGGGTGTTCCTGCCTGTGGCAGGAGGGGTTGGAACCAGATGATCCTTGTGGTCCCTTCCAACCCTGACTGATTCTATGATTCTATGATCTTCTGTACAGAGCTGTAGAACCAATTTGATTTCACAGGCTCATCCCAAGTCCACTTAGATTCAAAAAGCTCCACATACAGTGTGACCAAATATGCAGCAGAGCAGGAGTACATATTAATTTGCACTAATGAATGTATACTTGGCATTAAAATTTAACAGTAGGCTTTCTACCACTGTATTATTGTCCTTTGCCTTTTACATTTAAAATAATAATTAAACAGGTGCAGATTAGATTCTCCCTACAGAAGAATAACATGCAATTGGTAGGTTAGCAAGGAAAGGGAGTGCAGATATAAGAATGGTGCATGGACATGTGGTTGTGGCTGTGGCTGTCTTGAGCTGAGTTTGGAGACAGTTTCATTACAAAGATGGAGTGCAAGTCCTCCGTGCAAAGCAAAGATGCTTGTTTACTCTCACAACTCACCTTTCATCTCTTGCTTAATGATTCTTGACTTTTTCCTCTTTGCTGTATTCACTGTTAATGCAGCCAACAGTGAATGCTGTCCTTATTTTAACCTCATTTTTTTTTCACCGTGACTACCCAACTCAGAGTGACTCCAAGATCAGACACATTCAGTAGCAATGTGGGTGCATTGCAGTAGCTTTGATGTGCTGGTTATTCCTTTCTTTAAATAATCTTTCCTCTGCTTGCCACTGCTCTACAATGTGTGGTTAGGCTGCCAGGCACCTGTGAACATGCTTTACTACACCTTTTTTTTTTTTTTTTCCAAAGCTTTTTTTTTTCTTTTTCTTTTTTTTTGGGTCTGAGATTTGGTACAACTGGTTTTCTGTCACATGGATTCCTTGCATGAGTCATTCCTACTCCACTGATTTCTGATGGGAGATACAGCAGGGATATCTGAGCAGAGGGTTCTGAGTAGGTTGAGATTATGCAATTCAGAGTAACTGTAATGTCTCAATTTGCCATCGCGGTGGAACAAAAGGCAGAACTGTCAGCATGAAATGATGGCATCTAGGGCAACTGTATATTTGAGGCTTGGCCTGGTGCTATCCCAGAGGCTCTGAAAAAGAACCTGAGTGCTTCTACTGTGCTAATATATGGCAATGATACCTCTATAAATTGGTGTCTCAGATTACAAGAACCTTGGATTCTGCTGTGTGATGGTTCAGGAGTTACCTGAAGGATCTAGCTTCAACCCTCCTGCCGTGAGCAGGGACACCTCCCACTAGATCAGGCTGCTCGGAGCCCCATGCAGCCTGGCCTAAAAAGCTTCCAGGGATGGGTCTTCCACCACCTCCCTGGGCAACCTGATCTAGTTGAGAATGCCTCTGCTTCCTGCAGGGGAGGTTGGGCTAGATAACCTATGGGAGGTCCCTTCCAACCCAGACCATTCTATGATTGTCTGAAATCTTGTTGGGTGAGATCTCTAGGTAAAGTCACTGGGCTGGTATTTAGTGTCTTGTGTGCAACTTAATACCACTGGACCCAGATGTTTAAAAGGTCTTAAGTTAATTCTCCACAAGGTTTATCTTGTAAGATGCAGAAAACCAAAGCAAATTCTGAAATGATAAGGGGATTTTATGATTTTTTTTTTAAAGTCTCTTTTGATTTTTGAATTTGAAGGAGCCAATTGAGTCAGAGTTTTAACAGTTGACTTTGTTTCATTTTGTTTTTTTTTCACAACACTGTTGGCTTTAAAGAAAATTTTTGGGTCTTGCATACCTGCTAACTTTTGGGACCTGGAACTTTAACCAAAGCATCCAATATATTAACCCTTATGATTGAAATTGTCCGAGCTGGCAAGATTAAGCTTTCTGGCTGCCAGTTATATTTTATAGGTCATCTAAAATACTATAAAAATAAAACTAAACGATACACTCTTTCAGTCTGTTACAAAGCAGTTGGGAACACGGTGTCAGTCACCTATACCTATCAAGCATGTCCAGCCAAATCCCAAATGTGTTATATATGTTAATCTGTTTCTACTTGCAGAGAGAGCGCATATACACAGAGTATTGGAGTGCAAGTTCTCTTCTGGATGTTTGAAGAGAAAAGATTTTTGTTTCTTTGCATAAGGAATACTTTTATTTCACAGTGCATCGAAAGCAACCCTAAGTAAGCCATATAAAGGCATCCTTTGACTTTGGGACTCACTTATTTCTTGATTACGCGCCAAACACAAATTCCAGTTCCTTGTGTTTTACTTACAATAACATTAATGTTTAATTCTACAGACTCAATCAAAGCTGCACTTAATATAAAGAAAACAAATTCCCTATTTTATAGCTGCATTAAATACTTTCCCCTAAAATGGTTTAGGGGTGGGTTTTTTGTTTATTTATGGATTTTTTTTTTTTTTTCCACAAAGCTAGAGACTTTGCTTTGGTTTTAGTACTCTATATTCATAGATCATTTTCTGGTTGATTTCACATTGAGCTCTCTCAAAACTAGTTGTAATAGTTTCATGCTCTCTAAATCTTTCTCTTTCTATCACTGCTGTTACAATATATTATACTTTATATTCTTAAGCTATTAACTCTGAGCTCAGTTAATGATTTGTTGGTGGTTTAAGGCAGTGTATCTGTGTTGTTTGTATTGGTGCTAGCTTTTCTTAAGAATGGCAAATAATTCAAATAGTGGGGGAAAGAAATCACAAGAGGCTTGTTCATGGGGCATATATAAAATAGGCAAACATATAATGCTGTGATCTCGACCTATTTGGTTTTTTTTTTCTAATTTTTTTCTTTTTTCCTTTTCTTATTTTTTTTTTTAACAAATACTTGCATGGCTAATGATAATTTACTTTCCCTTGGAGGTATGCAAAGGATAAATAGGATTTATTTATTTATTCCCCCACCCTTGCCCCTCTTCATATACCTGGTTTCTAATGTTTCAGGAATTTTGCAAGTTACTTTTGGGCTGTTTTTATTGACTGTTCCACTCAATTCAATGTAAAGGTGAAAAATCAGAGGCTGAACAACTCTGCAAGCTGGTAGAGTAGGATTTGCTTCCCAGCAGGCACTGGAGTATCTGAAGTCCCTGCTCAGCACAGGAACAGCTGATACAGCCAAACATCACACTGCAGAATCGGAGCACCTTTGGGTCCAGGATACAATGGATAGGAGGAAGAAACCTCTCCTCAAACCTTAGACTGTACTGAGCTGCAGACTTATCTTTGCCTTTTGCTTGAGGGTCTGGATGTGGAGAATCTTGTTCAGACTTCTGGTAATCAATAGTTGTTATGTATGTGCTTCCATGAGACAAAATAACCCAAATAGTTACATTTATTAAGTATTTCTTCTTTATTATAGCTGTACTGAATTACTGTCCATGTGTGAAAGTCAGAAGAGCACAGATGATGAAATCGAAAGTTTCACCTCAGACTCCTTGTTGTTGAGAATATTATTCTGAGGGATGAAGTCTGGAGAACAAAGCCCCTGAGTCATGGCACAGACTGGAGAAGATTTTAGTGAAAGGTCAGAAGAGCACACCACAAAAAGGTGAAGGCAAGAGGCCCACTGAAAGGTCAGACTTTCGGCTGAGGCATTTACCGGCAGGCAGAGCAAATGAGTAAAATCTCTTAAAGCAGGAGAAAGAAGACAGTGTCTTTTACTGTAGCCTCTGTTTTGGCACTCCAATTATGAGAAGAAATTCCATGAGATGCAGGTCTTCTGCAGAATACCTCTAGGATCTGTATCTAAGTTCATCTGGGTAGGATTCTTACTGTTGTCTACCATACCTTGTTAATTTTGGAAAGAAATGCTCTTCCTCTCCACCTGCTGGAGCACATACATGGACTTCCTGTCTGTTGGCCTCCCACTGTAAGCAACTCAAGAAAAGGTTACAGCTTTTCACCTCTCTGGGGTTTTTCCCATCCTTCAAGTGAATGCAGAAGTGACAGTGGCGCAAATCTTCCTTTGACTCTATCACATCGTAATATTTTTGAATCCTGTAGTGCTGTCATTGCAAAGGTTCTTATTTCAGATTGGGAAACACTTGAGATATCTGTCCCCATCTTCCAAAGTCCCTAGAGTTTCTAAATTATTTTCACATTTAGATATATGTAGATATGGATCCAGTCCTTGCGCTCATCTCGGGCTTTGTTAGTCTGCTAAACATTTTTTGCTCAGTTTGCTCAGGGAGGTTTAACAGTCTGGTGCTGCTTGCAAAGCTGAGCCACCATGGGTTTGCTATTCCCTTGCAAAGATCTTGCCGTAGGTGATGTTTTGTCATTGGGAAAAGGTATTTACAATGCTGTTTCCTGGAAGCACTGAAATCTGACCATTTTCTAACCTTAGGTTCCCTGCCTTGGCAGTCTGCAGTCTTAGCATCATGTTTTTAAATTTTTTTTTTTATCCTGTTATTACAGCTGGATGATGCCTTTTATTTGGTAAAACATCCCTCGCATAGTATCTGTCGTCACTCAAGGGATAAATAGGATAGCACATACAGTTAGGTGTAGGTGTGCAAGTAACTGTTGTGTAGGAAGAAGAAAGTGGAGTGCAAATGGAGCACTGCAGGCTTCTCTGTCTCATCAGCCTTTTGCAGACAGGACATCAGTAGGAAGACCAAGTCAAACAGCAAACAGTAGTAGAAGAGGGAGAGAAATTGAGGGGGAAATAAGGTGGAAGAAAGAGATCTTGTGGGTGTAGGAGTTTGCTTTTTCTTGCCCTTGTTGAGCTCTTTTTGTGTGGGCAGATTGGTGAATCACAAAGCAGGTGTAGGGAGTTGAAGGAGAGAAAGTCTCTGGCACTGTTAGAGGTGACAATGTATGAAAGGATGCAAAGAAAGACTATACTTGTGTGCAGAGGGGCACAGTTCAAACCTTGGCAAGAATAAGCCCCTGAAGGGGTTTGGTTTTTTTTAACCAAGGAAGCTGGTTTTGCTCTGAATCTCACAATGTAGAAAAAGCCAGTGGAGTTGTCCAGCGTTGCCCAGTCCAAGTGTGCAAAGTTATTGAGTTTTCTTTCTCTTTTCTATTATGGTATCTTGAAATGGGTCCAAATGTCACAGAACTTTAAAAAGTAATCTTAAATGATTCCCTCCCCTTCCCTCTCCCCTTCCCTCTCCCCTTCCCTCTCCCCTTCCCTCTCCCCTTCCCTCTCCCCTTCCCTCCTTTCCTCTTTGATAAAATCATTCTTTCTTTTGTGCAGATTTGTCAGCCTTCAGCTTTCTCTCAGACCTTGCTGAGCACCAATGCCAGCAGAAATACTTACGCTCATATAATCTCTGCAGTCTTAATTCAGTCTGGCAGATTCAGCTGAGATGTTACGCTGATGGCTTTGTAAACATGTCGTGTCACAAGTTATTTGCCAGAAGTATTACCTTTGTTGTTGTCTGCCATTTATACAGTATTTCATCCTCCTTGATCAAGGCTGGTATGATTTTTTTTTTTTTCTTTTAATGAGGAGATTGTCTACAGCACAAACTCATTTGTGGTCTATTTTTAATAGTCAGCTTCTGCAAATTCAGAGTGAGACTACAGAAGTAGTGCAGTGGCCTGGCAGTTCCTACACTGTCATCAATAATGTTGATCTGTGCTTGGTTTATTTTCTTTTGGATGATGTTAGTGCAGGAAGTATGCTGACAAAAGAGAGACCCCTTTACAAGCTGCCCAGGTACTGAATCTTTTCATAAATGGGTCTGGTCCGTGGTTATAGAGCTCTGTAGTAGCATGTCTGGAGAAAGGGGGTGATCCAACTGCAAAGCAATTCTGACTTCTTTCTGCAAAGATGTCCCTGTGCAGTGAGTTAGATTCTCTGCAGCAAGCTTTTAAACTAGCACATCAAAGTCAACTTTTAATTGTTGTTCAAATAGTAGTGATAATTAATCACAATGAGGCTAAACCTTTTCCTTTGTGTTACATTAGGTAGCATCTGTTCTTCCTAGCTTCTCATTTTGATCTGTTTTGGGTTTGTGGGTTTTTTTGGTTTTTTTTTTTTGTTTTTTTTTTTAATTTAAGAAATCCTCCTCAAATCTATGTAAAAAACCCTGCCTGTAGTTGCATTCCTTAGGGCAAGCTGTGTGCAACCTTCACTGGTCCTGTGCTGACTACAGGAATGGCCACATCAATTCCAGATATATGTTTGGCACGGAAGAAAACTCTGATTGTGGAAAGAAGTTTAAACCCTTGCTCCATTTAAAAGGGAGAGGAAAAAAATTAAAAAGAAAACATTTTTCATGCTAATTTTAAAATTAAGTGCTTTGCTTTTGGTCTGTTCTGATTTCACTTTGAAATAAACCCTTAGAGGCCAAGCTGTAAGTCTCCTGGTGCAGCAGCAGCTCTATTTCTCAAGTAGAGACTGCTTGCTGACTTTGCAAACTAAAGAGGATCTGGGAACCCAGAAGTCCTGGATCGACTGTGCCATTTGAAAGGTGCCACAGATCTTTGGATTCTATTGTAGCACCAATAATGGGAACAGAAATGTGCTGATGTGCAGGGCAGGCAGCGAAAGCAGCTCTGACAAAGTTAATTTGAGGGCTAGAAGCCAGCCTCTGCCTTGATTTTTGCACCTTACTCCCTATCAGCTCTAGGGAAAACACATTGCTTCTGGTACTTTGTTGTGCCCTGTAGGCAAGAAGTCCTCGCTAGCACTGAGCCTCCTCAGGCCCACAGAGCTGCTGTGTTACCAGCTTGATGGCAGCAAGCCTGTGAGCTCTGAAGTCCCTGACTATGAATGTGATTTGACTGTGAAAACAGTTGCCATAAGGCATTGCTGAGGCCAGAGGATTTAGCAGGATTTAAGTGAGGATTGAACACTTTTGTATAAATAACCTGAATATCCAGAATTATTGTTCTTAATACTAATAAACATGCGGATATAAACCCTCAAGCTTTAGGGTTTAAATTTTAGGGATCACAAAAAAAAAAAAAAAAAAAAGCCC
>VWZI01010423.1:1990155-2018398 GCA_013396835.1 Psilopogon haemacephalus
TGGATGAGGCCTTGAGCGAACTGTTCTAATGGGAGGTGTCCCTGCCTATGGCAGGTGGCTGGAACTTGGATGATCTTTGAGGTTTCTTCCAACCTAAACCGTTCTATGACTCTATGGTTTTGGTACAGCATGTGCTACTATCTATGAAAATATGTATTTCATGTCAAAAGAGACATCCGTTGATATCTAAGCGTATTTCTTTTATATTTCCTCTTTGTAAGCACACCTACTTATTTTTATCTGCTTCCTTTGCATGAGAAGGAAATGAGGCTTCCCTCCTTTTACAGGTCAGGAATTTTAAACCTTGTGGGTTGCCACACAGATGCACTCTCTGGGTTAGCTATTGGCTTTGTTCTGTTGCTCACGTGGGAAGCTATTTTGCCTTGATTTCAGCCTTTGTTCTAGGAGATGCTCATTCTAGTAAAAATGGCAAATAATGGAAACGTTTTTCTTTTATGTGGACTCATTAATGGGCTCAGGCCTCCCAGTTAGCTGTGTTGCTGGAAGTAAGGGGAGTATCCCACTTGCAGAATGATGCTGGGATTAGCAGCTGAAAGATAACTCCCAAGCAGGCAGTTTCTTCTGTTCAGCTGAACTACTTCTGAAGTAGGAAATCAAGTGTTGATTTTATTTCATATGCAAACATTATCTGGGAGGATTCTAGCTAGAGCATATTTTGTGTACAGTGTTTTAACTGTCAGTATAGTTGGTGGAGGAGGCTATGAATAGTTCCTGAATTGGACAGTTGGACTATAATGCATCAAAGTCATCTTTTGTCTGTTGCTAATGCCCAGTGCCATTCCCAGTTTCATGTTTCAGATTTCACAAGCTACAGCTTTCTGCCTCTTGTGCAGAAGTGTCTACAAGGGCTTGATCTACTGTATTCAGCTCCTGCTGATGTGGCATGTCTGTCTTTACAGATGTTCAAGAGAACCTCTCCAGTGAGGGATGCAGGCAGGTGAGAGTTAGGGAAGCAACTCTTTAGATGTTTCTCCTGTGTGAACTGGCCAGCCTAGTGTGGGTGTGGTTCCATGTGACCCAGCTGTCACACTTCCAGTTTTAGGACTCATCTACCTGCAAGGGTTTCTGTCCTGGTCTTTCTGGCACAGTGCAGACAACAGCTCTTTTGTTATAGAACCTGATGTTAAGTCCATTGGCTAGCTAAATACTTTGACAACTATTTGCTAGGTTGTATAATGAGGATCAAACCTTTCACTTTTCTGCTGGGTTGAATACTTAGACAGGTATGTTCTCTTGTAGCTTAGGTTGATAAAACTGCTGGTCAGTTTTCATGAGCTTAGAATCATAGAATCTGTCAAGGTTGGAAGGGACCACAAGGATCATTTAGTTCCAAACCCCCTGCCACGCCCAAGGACACCCTAACCTAGATTGGGCTGGACAGAGCCTCATCCAGTCTAGCCTTAAACACCTCCAGGGATGTGGCCCCAACCACCCCCCTGGGCAACCTGTTCCAGGCTCTCACCACTCTCATGGTGAAGAACTTCCTCTTCACTTCCAGTCTGAATCTCCTCACCTCCAGCTTCGCACAGAACGTCAGAGTTCTCAGTGACACATCCTGATAGTACAAGGTCTGTGGGGTATTTCAAGGTGCATCAACTGCTCTCAGATGTTCTCTGCTGTACTCTTGAACGTATGTGCACAGCTATGACACCTTTGACCATTATTTTGAAGCGAGGCAGAGTGAGTCACCCTCACATTTGAGCAGGTCACTACCAGTGATAGAAATGGAACCCTGAGAGCAGGATTCTTTGTTGTTACAAAGCATCCTGGGTAAATGAGGTGGGGACTAAAAACACATGGGAACTGAAAGAAGCCTTTGAAGGATTAGAAGCAGTAATTATAATCAAACATTTAATTTTATGCAACTTAAAATAACACCTGCTTACTTCTTCAGCTTGTGATGTATTAAATCTTCTGGTATGTTATGCCAGTTCAGAATATATATATATTTTTTTTGTTCAAGGCTTCAAATTAAAAAGTAAAGAATTCTGAAAACCTTCCTTTTTTGTGAACTCTCTTGTGAAGTTTATGATGACAAATAGCAACTTGTAATTGATTCTTCATACATTAGTTGCAGATCCATTTGAGCTGGGAACTTGCTGCTGTTCCTTGAGAGCAAGCTGGAAGCATAACATGCTTTCTGGTGTCTCTGCTACTATGATCTCTAATCTAGAGGGAAAAAAAAAAAAAAAAGAAATAAGAGGAAGGATGTGTTTAATCATAAGGTCTTCAGAACTGATTGCTTGAAGTGGTTAATAAAGCCGGCAATATAATTCTTGCAGAGACTTCTCTTCCAGCTTCTTGGCCAAGAGTATGTTCATTAGCTGCTCTGAGGATAGGTTTCCATGTCAGGTAGATAGAGAGAAAGAAGATAAAACCTGTCTGTTAGGTAGGCTTAATGCATAGCAGGCAGAGTAGAGAGGAGGCAAATTTGGCATGATGAAACTTGAGGAGCATGTGTGGCAACAGAGGGACCAACCTTGTCCTTATGAGATCTAGCAGACTTGCAGGCTTTGTCCACAACAATAAAGTTACTTTGGCCCAATTCTCATGCCTTGTGCTCCCAGTGTTAAAGGAAGGAAATGAAAGGGGAGAGTTTAGCTGTCACCTTCCATTTGCTGCTGTGCCTGAAGGTTGTAGAGGTGAGTACCTGGAGGCTGGACAGCTGGGGATTCAAGAAGAGACAGTCTTGGGTTTGCTGCTGCCCTTGAGGCACGTCTCGTTGTGCATGTCTGTGCCTCACTTATCTGACAAGACCTTTTTGCTTTATCTGCTTTGCAGAAGTTTACAATAGAGGCCTGCCACTTTCCAGCATGTCTTACATCATAGCTCTGTGGACATAGAGGAAGACTGGAAGCTGAAAATTTATGCTTTCTTTTGGGGCCCTGCACACTAAGGCATTCCTCATGTTCTTGACCCTACCTTATATTTGTCTCTTGAACATTCCTTTTAAATTCTGATAATTTTCCAGTTGTACTCCTGAAACACTTCACTCCAGATCTACTGTATTCCTTCACCTTATTGCTTTATCCGTGACTTTTTTTTTTTGGTTCCTGAAGACATATCTAAGTGGGAGATTTAGCTCTGATTCCTTCTATAAAATCTAGAGTGAGCTTTCAGGTACTTGCAGTGGGTTCTCAGAGGTCAGCAATTTATCTGATGTGATGGGGGAGACTGTATAAAATCTGATGTATAATCTCTTCATCTGTCCACTGGCAGGTGAAAGCCACACATCCGTTAATCATGATGCTGACAAATACGGGGTGCTTTGCAGGGTTTAGATACTAAGGGCTTGCCCTATAATATTGCCCTGATAGTTAAGTTTTCTCTAATGTTTGAAGCAGACATTAACATTTAACCCAAGACTGAGTATTTGGAGTTTGTCTAAAGCCCAGATATGTGAAAACCATGGAAATATGTGAATGCTTCCAACTAAGAGCTGAAGATCTGTTAAGGCATAAAGATGTTGGAGTAGCTTGTAAACCTGAGTATTGGAACATTATTTATATTGACTATGTTTCTTGTGCTCGTGTTTTGAAATGGCAATCAAACTCAATTAGTATTTTAAGCACCACTATTATTTTCCAAACTACTTTTAAAATATAGTGTATATGATACTTTGAGCCTCATTTCTCCTTGTTTAAATGATCTCTGAGTGGTGTGGGGTTTTCATGAATTTATTCATCATTTGAAATTGTCCTGATCTGTAGATTGTTCTCAAGCAGCTTGTTATAACCACACAGGACACAAAATTTGAACTGTGTTTGTTACTTTGATTGGATTAAACCAGTACTTGGAATCGTATTTGGGTGCAGATTTCAAGTCCCAAATTTGATTTCCACAAATATTTCCTAACATTGGGGATTTTTTCCTTGCCAATGGGTCTGCTTGCTCAACTCCTCACAGAAGCCACTGAAAACATTTTCTGGTTATTGCCACGGTAGCTATTTTGGATGCATTAGACCATTTCAGTTAATCCCAAGTCCTATTTTTACATGGATGATTAGAAAAATAAAAACAGAGCCTATAACATGCCCTGGTCTAGAGTCTGTGAAGCACATTAAGAACCTTCCTGTAGACGAGTGGAAAATAAAGAGCAAGTGGAATACAGCACTGCTTTAGTGACATTGCAGTAAACACACTCATTCATATGAGAAGGGATTTCTAGGAAAAAAAATAATCGTATACATAAGGTGATTAAGACAAGTAAACCCAGCATCACTGCTTTGTTGTTAAACAAAGATGTTATTCTTGCACTTGTAAGATTTAGTTAAGACATTAAGCATGTGTGCGTGATGTCAAGATATTGGCTCTAGCATGTGTTCCTACAGCCTTTATAGTTTGTGATGACATAATTAGGTACATTCTGTGAAAATAACTTAAAATGTTTACTGTCTGCTCCAGTGAGTTGAATGTGTTTGGTCCAGGATATCTTGCTGGAACGTTTGCACAGTGGAGGCTTGAGAAGGTCAGAAGTGGAGCTGTGTTGGGTGCTGTTGTGTGTCTCCAGGTTTCTGCATGTTTCCAGCAGTCAGAGATGCTGTCACCACTGAGTGCCTGTTAAAAACCCCAAGATCCCTGGCTAGAATCATCCTTTGGATTTCCTGGTCCAGTGAACAGCTGTACCTTATTGCAGCTTGCAGGCAAAGTGATGCTCAGCTTGGAACTGAAACTGCTGGCTTAGATATTTAGAGGTACAGATCACCAAGCAGTACTTAGCTTGCTAAGGCCAAGCTCTCAAGGTTTTTTTTTGTTTCCCTGCCTCATCCCTCCACCAGCTCTGTCTTACAACTGTCTGTGCAACGCGTGTAATTAGTTTACCCTTCCATTTCTATCTTCTAGTCATGAAATACTTCGTGCCATTCGTCTTGGGATCTCAAAACACTCTGAGACCTTCACTCCCAACACCTTCTGAAGCAGATACTTTCATAAGTAGCTCAGATGGAATGCAGCTCACCCAAGGTAAGATGAGTACATCTGTACGCAGCCAAGAATAGGCTGCAAGTGTCTAGGTTTTGTAATAGTATATATTTTTAAAGTATTATAACTTAAACCAAACAAGAGGGGGGAAAAAAAAAAAAAAAGGAAGCAGACAGTCAATGAGCTGTTATTAAATCTCTAGTGTTCACTGTCCAGTGCCACTAGGAAAAAAAAAATGAGTAGGGTTTTGGCTTGAAACCCAAGCTAAGATTGTGTATTTATGTTAAATCATACGGAGGCTGTTTATAAGAGTATGACACCCTGGTCCCTTAAAGCTCTCTCTACAGGAGCTGCATTTCTGGAAGCCAGCAATTTTTTTTCAGGCAGTGAACAAAACAGTAGTAACTTGCAGATGAAGTCCTTCATCAGTCTGGAATTATTCTAACCGTAAGCTGTATTGACTCCTCGGTTGCTATAAATCAGTTCTTCTTGCTCCTGTTCTGCGGTTGTGCTCAGAACGAGCAAGACCAGTTGTAAATGTTCTTTTTGGTTTTATTTCTCCTTTTATTTCAGATATAAGGCTCAGCAGGATCTTGACAATGCACTATTTATAAGAGTAATTGTGGTTAGATTTCATAATATGAGAGCTTGCACTGGGAGGGTTACTAAAGCGAGGCAATGTGTGTGTGGTGCTCCCTGGATCCCAGAACAGCGACTGGTTCAAACTGCTTTTTCAAATGTGCTGCCAGTCAGCAGAGAATGGAAAAAAACCCAGAACGTGCTCCAGTCTGGACTTGGCCACAGCGGGTTTTTTCCCTTTCTCTCAGGGAACTCGGCTGGCTTCTTGCATGTGTTCAGGGTGGAGACTTACAGCTTTTTGCTGGGCTCTCCAGACTGCTGCAGCGAGGTCGCAGTTGTGGGTTTTTTTAAAGCTGCGGTCATTGTACCAAAAACAGCTGGGCCCTCCACACAGAAGTTTCCATCTGGAGTCCTGAACTGATCTTTTTGGAGCTGTGTGAGTAAATGGCTTGCTGTAGGGGAGGGACTTACAGTACTGAACTTTAGTCATCCAGGATCAGTGATCACACTTGGAGGATGGTCTCCGTCTGTGGGTTGTGGTGAGACACAGTGAGTCAGGCTCCGGCATCAAATCACCTGCTGGAGGAACTGCACCACCCACCCTCCAAGCCCCACCACAAAACATGAACCTGAAGCATGTTTGATCACCCAGATTAGGCACCTCTAACACCTCAGGTGATTTTCCCTCAACTCAAAACTATTTTGGAAATGGCCAGAATTCACTATAGGTGCCTGGTTTTCACACACACAGAGCCAGACGACCTATCAGAGTCAATCAAAGTTACAGCATGGGTCTGCAACCTGGGATGATCTAGATGAGCAGAGGAACACACTGTGGGGGATGAGTAATATCGTGTAGCTGCTCTGAGAAACAGACACACCCTCTCTCTGCCACTATGCTGGTGTTTAATTATTTTTCAGTTAACAGTAACACATCTGGTAAAAGACAGAGGCATAAATAAGAGCTCCTGCAGGTGTATACCACCAACCCTTCCTGGCCCTCACTCAGGCCTTCTCCATCTCCTTCTCCACCTGTTGAGCTGTATTCAAAACAGATTCATCGCTTCACTGACTGCAGTGCAGTTACTGACTGAGGCTCTGGTCTTAGATTGAGAGAGAGCCTTAAAGAATTTTCATCTGGATGTCTGTGGCTTGGGAGCATCTCTAATTATAAGTAATGACTCTTCTTTGTGGTCCTCTGCTGCAATGAAAACTGTTTTAAACTAAGTTACAGCAGAAAATAGTTCCTGAACTGCTTCTTGTTTCTCTGCTACTCACGTAAGGGTCAGTGTGTGCCTGCCTGCTTGATGTGTGTGTGGCTTTCTCCTCTCCTTGAGCTCTAACAGAGCAATAGCTGATGTTCTTCTTTGCCTTCCCCAAGCCATACAAGCAAGGAAAAAAGATGAGAGGAGCCCTGGGCCAGCAAAATTAACCAGAGGGTGAAGAGGGAGGTTTCCATATCCTTTGAGAAATCTGACATGGATTTCCCTACTCCTGGAAGCTCCTTATGTGGCAGGGGTGAGCAACATAGTCCTGAATGCAGACCTATGCTTTAACAGCCTGGCTGAACCCATAGCTGTTTGTTTTGGGAATGGTTGTCTTATCTGCTCCATGTTTACTTGAATGTAGGCTGATGCTTGCGCAGGGAAGAAAATTGCTGTTTTAAAATAGTAGGCCATCAAATTCTGGTTTTATAAAAGGCAGGTAGGATAGCTGTGGCATCTTAGAGGCAATAACTTGCATGCAGCTGGTGTGTTTGTATTTGTGCAAGGAGCTATTCCCTGAGGTGCCTGCCTCGTCTGACTGTATGTCTAATATAATTCCCTTAAGGCTGACCTCTGCTTTCAGCACGGAACGCTGTGGGATTACCACTGGAGCTGAAATATTCCATGCATCCAAGTGTCCCACTTGCAGAGAAATTTGCTAAGCATGTTCTCACTGTGGGAATCCTCCCAACTCTTCCAATTGTTTAAAAGATATACTGCTTCTCTCATCCTTAGATCATCCCTTGGCCCATGCAGCACTGCTATTACTTGTCTTTCTAAATTTAGCAGTGTTAGATACCTCTAATTATGAATATAATGCCCAGCAAAACTGCCACTCAGAGGGAGGAAAAAAAAAAAAGAGAAAAGAAAGACAAGAGTTTTCTCTCCTTCACCTGGAGTACTGTGTGCAGTTCTGGAGCCCCCACCACAAGAAGGACATGGAACTGCTGGAGACAGTCCAAAGGAGGGCCACAAAGATGATCAAAGGGCTGGAGCACCTCTGCTATGAGGACAGGCTGAGAGAGTTGGGACTTTTCAGCCTGGAGAAGAGTTCAAGAAGAACTTATAGTGGCCTTCCAGTATCTGAAGGAGGCCTACAGGAGGGCTGGGGAGGGACTATTCATGAGGTCTTGTAATGACAGGACAAGAGGTAATGGGTTTAAACTGGCAGAAGGGAGATTTCAATGGGATGTTAGAAAGAAATTCTTTCCAGTGAGGGTGGTGAGACACTGGCACAGGTTGCCCAGGGAGGTTGTGGCTGCTCCATCTCTGGAGGTGTTCAAGGCCAGGTTAGATGAGGCCTTGAGCAACCAGCTCTAGTGGGAGGTGTCCCTGCCTATGGCAGGGGGTTGGAACTGGATGAGCTTTGAGGTCTCTTCCAACCTAAACTATTCTATGATTCTGTACAAAGTGCTTTCATTTGATGAAAAAAAATGAGAACTATGCTAGACAGCCTGACTATGACGTGTTGGCATGGAACAGGACATGAAGACAGAGAAGGGAAAAAACCCAAACATGTGGAGCATTACTACTACTGGGCTGAGAAACATCACCGCTTCTTAACGAGAAACTAACTGGACCTTGACCAAGGACACAGAAAATTGGCAGCATTTTAGGTCTTAATACAGAGTTGGTGCTTTAATGATGGCTGAGTGAAACCTGAGCATTGATGTAGAGATTATATATGGAGCAAACCTTTTTGAGTGTAGTTCTAATTTTAAAATAGAGCCTTAGAGGTAAAACCAAATATGAAAAACACACAGATATTTAAGCTACCATCTTTTGCTTTGTAACTAGCTGATGGTGCGACATGTGAGACCTCTTAATCTATGCATATATAAGCAAAAGTCATGTCTTTTTGGCTAATAAAATATTGCACATGTGAGATGCAGTGGCATTACTTCATGGCTCTTACCTCCTTTCTTTGGTTTACACTTAAACACAACAATATCCCCTATAACTATGATATATGTGCTTGGCTGGTTGGTTTGTTTGGGTTTTTTTTTCTACATTGGTACCCAGGGCTGCTCTGTCTTCTAGGCCCTGGAAACGTTCTGCCATGCAGAATGCAGTAAGATAAACATGAATCACTTCCTCTGTACTGATACTTTGTGGTGAGTCCCCAGACACTGGTTTTGAGATCTTTTTGGTAGACGTTGTTATTCCTGAGTTAGAGTCTGGCTGTACTTTGTGTCCTTTTTTAATCCACTGGTTATCCATACTATGTATGACTCAGTAGATGTCAGGGTTCCTGTTTGAAAAGTGTTCTGCTGCCTCCATGGGAAATCCTGGGCATTGAGGGTGGAGACCTGCACATGCTAGCCATGCCACTGCCTGACCTGTGGCCAAGCCAAGCATGATGGTGAGGCTGTCCTCTGCATAATGTTGATGTAATGGGGCAGTGCCTTCAGGGCTGGGGAACTGAGGTGTCTTGTGAGAGTGTCTCTGTGCCACAAAATCCTTCTTTTCTGGAAAGATAACCCCTTTCCCTGAACACACAGGGTTTTTCCTCTAACTACTCCTCAGTTCTTTCAACAATACTAACTAGAAAACTTTCCTTGCCTTTGGACCTACGCTTCTTAGGGAAGTAATTTAAACTCTCCAAGCACAAGATGCAGATTAATCAACATCTTCTGTCTCATGTTTTGCCACCTGCAATTACCCAAGGTACTGTGTTTGTACAGCCATGTCATGTTAGAATCATAGAATGATTATGTTAGGAGAAGACCTATTCTCCTCTGAGTGGTTGTCTATGTGCATCTCACATCATCTTGTTCCAGCAGCGATGCTCCAGTGCAACCTTCAGCTACCCTCTTCCCACCTGGGTCTTTGGAATTAATTTGACTTCTTTATCTATTGTTTCTAGCCATAGACTTGAGTCTTCAAACCGTGGCTCTTCCATTTGTTGTGTGGCGTGGATTTATTTTCCTGCTTTTGCCTCATGTAGGGGGCATTTTACCATGAAGATAAGACATGACATTCACATCTTTTAGAGTCCAGGCATATTAGGAAAGAAGACAATGTTTAGATAGCACACTAAGCACTAGGAATAACTATTAAATAGAGCTATAGTGTTTCGCTGTGGTTAAAGAATGGCTTCCCTGATGATTCCTCCAAAGGTTCCTGCTATGGCTGCAGGAGTTTAGGAGGTGGCCTGACGGGTCACGCAGGTTTCTCAGCAGACCTGCAAATGGTTAATTCCTCAGTGCCAGTAGATGGCTCCCAAGAGCACGGTCTGTAGGCTGTTTCCCAAAGGCACACGAAGCAGGGGTTTCATGCTCCGTAGACCTCTAGTGCTCCATGACCTACCAACTGAAGTTGCACAGCATCATGACGTCTGTCATCAGGATCCTGGCACTGCCCCATGGGTAGAAGGCAACACGAACGATGCATGCTATATGGCAAGAGGTCTGGTCTCCCACTTACATGATGATGATGGAGTGGAATACCAGCAAGGCAATAGGTAGAGATCCTGAAACAGCAGCTGTGTTGTGGAATGACTTGGTCGGTTCTACATCAGTAATGCCGACTGAGTGGTGGTGAGAGAAGGTGCAAACCCTTCAGAGTGTTTCTGTGCTGGCAAGCAAAACCTGACTGCTCGTTGAGTGCCTCCAAGAATGAGACCCCTGATTTCTCTTCCAGAAATAGAGATGATAAATAATTGTTATAACTGTCTGCTTTTTATAATTACCTCCAAATGGATTATTTTTTTTTTCCCAGAGATTCTAATTAAGTTTTACATTAATTATAAGTGTGCAGCATCCTTTTACCAGCGGAAGAGCCTTCTGGGAATCTCTGCTGTGTTGCGGCTTTGAAGGCCTGGGTTTAGCCCATTTGCTGAGGCCTGTGCTCCTCAGGGCTACTGTTCTGTTTGACTCCCTCATTAAATATCCTGAGAACTCTCATTCTCCAGGGTTTGAAATCCTTAATAAGATTTGTATTTTTGAAGGCAGATGCAGTTCCCTGGGAAAGCTGGGGAGATGGTCTTTTTTAGTCATTAGGGGAATGCTCCATCAACTGAAGTCAATCAGGAATACTGGCAGAAGAGGTTTTATTTGTGCATGGGAAATCTGCCATTATTAACAAAGCAGAGACAGACTAAGATTCATCAACTGGAGAAGAGTTTCCTCTGCCATAGT
Organism: Psilopogon haemacephalus; assembly: GCA_013396835.1. Lineage (NCBI taxonomy): Eukaryota > Metazoa > Chordata > Aves > Piciformes > Megalaimidae > Psilopogon > Psilopogon haemacephalus. Next base: position 2,001,080 of record VWZI01010423.1, read on the forward strand.
GAGACAACATCTGGAGCGTTGTGTCCAGTTCTGGGCTCATCACTAGAGATACGCTAGGGACAGCCCAACAGACAGCTACAAGGACGATAAAGGAACTGAAACATCTGTCTTAAGAGAAAAGGCTGAGAGACCCAAGGCTGTTTCAGCTGGAGAAGACTGAGAGAAGATCTTTATTAATGTTTACAAATATCTGAAGGGTGGGTGTCAAGAGGAAGAGGCCAGTCTCTTTGCAGTGGTACAGACTGAAACACAGGAAGGTACACCTCAATGTGATGTAAAACTTCTTTACTGTAAGGGTGACAGAACACTGGAACAGGCTGCCCAAAGAGGTTGTGTAGTCTCCTTTTCTAGAGACTTTCCAGACCCATTTGGACATGTTCCTGTGTGCCCTGGCCTAGGTGATTCTGCTTTGGCAGGGAGATTGGACTAAATGATCTCTGGAGGTCCTTTCCAAACACTACCATTCTGTGATTCGAGGGTGTCACTCTTTCAGTCTGCTTCCTGTCTCTGGAACTGTCAAAGATGTGACAGCACAGAACATAGGACTGCTTGGTCAGAACGAACAGAGGGGACAAGGGAAGAAGTTGAGACTGAAGCACAGAGAGTTCATGGCAAGAGTGCTGTATCCACCAGGTCTGGAGACAAATAGAAATTTTCTATTTGTTCTCAAAACGATGACAGATTGGTCTGGGGGCAGTTCTGTTCTGGGCCCGTGCACTGTCATGTGTATAGTGCATGGGGGTGAAGATCAGTGTCCTGGTTTATGAAGGCTGTCAGGTTAGAAACTACTCTGACCTTGTTAGTGAGGAACTTCTCCACTCATTATCTGTGCTTGGGGAGGGGATGGAAATCTACATCATCTTGCTCTTGTATGTGCATTTGTGCGCACACACATCTTGGTGTTTAAGAGTACAGATGGTGCAGCCAGCATGGAGAGGCATTATTTCCTATTTAAGTGCAAGTAGCTGGATGAATAAAAGGCACTATTTACCTTTTTTTTTTTTTTTTTTTTTTTTTTAGTGGCAACTAATGGCCATAAGTCTCTGATGGGTTGATCTAATGGTTTAATGAGTTTGTGTGCAACACATTAGCCTTCAGTAGAAGTTTGGCTGCTGCTACCTTACAGGAGTGTAGTCCAGCATATGTTTTAGGTACATTATTTCTCAAATAAACCAGCCACCTGAGGGCAATTATCTTGTGTGCAGTGTCTTTTTTTTTTTGCATAGTGGCTTTTTAACCACAATATGGACAGTGAAACTGAAGACAGGAGTTAAAGAGACTAAGTGCTAGGTACACCAGCGCTCATGTAGTCTCCCCCAGATAGGCTTACTTGCTTTTCAGCACATCTAAATAGCCTCCTAGTGGTTGTAGCTACTTCCCTTTGGCAAGTAGTGTGGTCCCAAGGAGCAAAACAATCCCAAGACTTCCTACCAATGGTTGTCACTGCCAGGTGTTGTGGGGTAGAGACTGCGAATGCAGCTGTTCTGGGATCCACAGGGAGGCTGAAAAATTCACTGTAGGCCCAGCAAGTCAGTTTTCTCTTACTGTTCTGATGCTTCTTCCTTTGGGTGGGTGCTTTGCAACTGACTTGGTTTCATTCTCAATGTTGATGATGGTAACTGCCTGTCAAAGAAGAGTCCTGTACCTCAAAGTGTGTTGAAATGGTAGGGGCATCGTAAGGTTCTTACTGTGATCCTTGGGTGCCTATATTAGGGAATGGGGCATGAAAATTAAGCCTCTTCTGTGCTCGAACACTTGGCTGTTTGGTGGTAGTGGTATAGAATAGTTAAGAACATTTGCCATAATTGACCAAACTCTCTGGAAGAAAACAGATAAATAAAATAAGCTTTGAGTTGGTTTTTAGTGGTTTTTCGTTTGGTTTGGGATTTTTTTTTTTTTGGGGGGGGGGTGGTGGGGTTTGATTTTGTTTGGGGTTTTTTTTGGCTTTTGGTTTGTTTTGTTTATTTTTAATTTGGTTTACTTTACTGTGTGTGTTTAATTTTTTTAAATGTAGAAATATAGCATTTATACTTCTGTTCATTTAAATAAATAACCTCACCACATGTTATACTCACTGGATATAAAATCATTGACTGAGTACCTCAAATGAAAATTTTTGTGTCCAATGGGAGGGTCTTACAGAAATCAGTGGGTTCTGTGTCAGCCTTGGAGATGGGTGCATAAGTAAATTGATTTAGTTTGTGATCACTGTGGCTCATTGGTTTAGTAAGCACGTTGTATGCATCTATGTTTTGTTCAACTCTTTTAGCTCTGGTCTAAGCTGCTTTTAAATGATTTCTTTACAAATGTGGAAATGACACATAATGAATGAATATTTCAATTATTTATCTGCCCTAATGTGCTGGTTTGGGGCTAATTGGAATATTTGAATCAGAGAAATTGGGTCATTGGTTGTAAAAAGAAAATAATGCTGAAGTCTGTATCATTCATTGGTTTGCTGAGAGGGTTAAAAAGCCAAAATGCCAACAATTTGTCCCACTCTGGTTTGTGTCACTGGATCTATTCACTTCCTCCTCACTCTGCTCTAGTATCTCTCCACTAATCTTGGCTAACAGAAAACAGAAGTAAGCTTTGCTGCTTGTTTTGTTTGTCTGTTTGGGAAAGTAGAGGAAGAAAGAGAGAGGGGCTTTGAACCCCTTCTGGGCAGTTTCCTTTGTCCAGAAGGGAGTTTGGATTTTACTATTATTGCTAATTTGTATACAATTGTAAATACTTGTAAATATATTGTGTGGATATGCTTGTACATTTTGCTTTGCTGTAAATACAGCTTCATCTTACTTCCAAAATGTCTGAGCAAGTCTGGTAAATTTCAATAGTGTGTGGGGGGGAAAAGTTCCTAACCCATCACACATAAAGACAACCTGTAAATGTTACATATTTCTGAGTTACCGTATCTGAAATCAACTCTAAAAAAAACCAGACCAAGTCTGGGTCTTTGAGAAACAATTTTGATGAATGGCTCAAGATACAGTCATAAAACCATCAGACTTGATGTACTACTCTTCTATAAATCATCCTGTTGCTGTAGTGAAAAGGTTGTGGTTGATTGCTAGCTCTTGCAGATCACTGAATTAATAACTTGTATCCAAGTCCCCCTTACAAGTGAGATCTAAGACTATAAAAAAAAACAAAAAACAGTGCAGTCATTTATTCATTGTCATATATGTGAATTTGATGCATTAATGACAGAGCAAACCTATGAAGTAGAAGCCATTGCTGATTTAGCCCTGCTGAGGACTTTGGACCTAGTGGTATTGTTCCTTGCTAAGGTAAGGAGTAAATGCCTAATTTCTAAACCTTTTTATTTGACTGAACTATTTTGATTAAACCACTTGTTTGAATTCTTGCATAGGAATAGATGTTTGTATAAATGAAATTCCTGATCTAATGCAGGTCTCAAAAGGATAATTACTGCTCTTTTGTGGTTCCCCAAGTCTGGGATTTGTCGCCAGAGCAAATTCTTGCAGAAGGTTCCAGTCGGTGTAGGGCTGGGCCAAGGATAGATCTGGAGAGCAGGCAGTGAGTTGGAAAAAGCTACTCTTCATTTGGGATGCAGAGATTTCAGGGAATGACCCTGACTGGGGAAGAGTAACCTGCCAGACTAAGCACATGTGCAGAATTCCCAGAGGAGAGGGTAGCAGTGATAGAAGACCTTGTTCGAAGAAAATCCCCATAAGCTTTCTCCACACAGCACTGCTGCAAGCTATCAGTGGCATATTAATGAATAAGCATTCTGAACTTGGTTACAGCCATTATTTTTATAGAGCTGTTATTTTTGCCTTACTCATGTTTGGATGGCTGTCCCCGTTAGGTGGAGAAAGGAGCTAAAGAGTAGAGGAAAAAAATGTAGCTTACGAAGATCGCAGTTCCGCCTGTTATGCTTTTTGCAACTTGTGAAATTCAGTAATCTCTGAAGATCACTGGGAAGGGACTGGGAGAATTGGGAGAGGGCTGAACTGTGGCTCATAAGCATTTAAAAATTGACAGGCCTGCATTTTTGGTTTTGTTTTTTTTTTCAACACAATTCCTGTAATGCAGGACTAAAAAGCTAAGTGATCATAATTACACCAATTGACCTTAGGATGGAAGAATCTTCCTAAATCTGATTCTCAGTCATTAATACCAAGTCAGCAAGCAGCACAGATATGATCTGGATCAAGTGTCAAATTAAGCAGAACACAATATGAAATTTATGCTGGGTTTGTGCCAGCTGCAAGAGGAAGGACAGGCAATACCTAATCCAGCACCAAGCATAGTAGAAAAGAGATACCACTTCATTTTTCATTTGTATTTTGATTTTTTTTTGGGTACACATTTGTATGGAAATGAGTTTACCATATCTTAGCGCTTTGCTGTTGGTTTTGATCTAGGACAGATTGCCTTAAAAACAAATTTTCTGCTATATGAAAGAGTGGCCTTGGTCAGCAGTTTTGAACAAGTCTTGTCCTTAAATATTTTGGGAAGAGCTTTTCAGTTTTCTTAGGAGTTTTCCACTTTTGTCAGCTGTGGAAGTGCAGGAAGTTCTGTGAGCAGGGTTTTACACTGGGGTTCTAGGAATTAGCTCTTGCTGGTTCCACTCCTTCCATAAGGCTGTTGGGTAGTCATCACCTGTGGATTATTTTGCTCACAGTGGTAGAACCAGGCTGGACTTTTGCAGCACATTTTTAGTACTTGTCTTACCCAATGTATACAGTTTCATCATCATTCTGTCAAACATGATTTTTACACTGAGAATGTATGACTAAAATTACTAAGTTAAATTAAATGCCAGCCTTGCAGACTTAGAGCTGGAGATCAGGGAGTGCTGGAAAAGAGCTACCTGATTTTACAAGTACTTGGCATCACTATGTCCTCCAAGCTCCTGTGTGAAGAAAAAAATGAAAGGCTCTGTGCTGCTGGCCTTATCCTCTGGACTTGTGCTACTGAAGCAGATCCTGGACTTGTGCCATGGAAGTAGATCCTGGACTGCTCTTGCCGCTTGAACAGAAAACGTGGAGTTGTGTCTCTGGGCTTCTCTCTTGCTTTGCACTTGCAAGCTTGCACCTCAGAGACAAAAGTCCTCTCAAATCACTCTCTTGAAAAACATATATTGTGCATCCTTACGAATCTGTACTGTGCTTGTCATACCAGGTTCCACAAAGCCTTCCCTGCCGTTATGGAAAATGTGTTGCTTTTGATGTGGCAAAGGCATGGATCAAGCTTTTGAAGACAAAAGCGCTGTGAAAATAAGCATTGCTCATTTTAATGCGATATCAATTTGCAAGCAACAGCTTCAGACAGGTATGAGATGTTGAATTTTTAATTATTATTTTTTTTTTTTTAAGGTGAAAATGAAAACTTCTTGCCAGATTTTTGTCTGGGAGATAGGTTCATCATCCTAATTTGTGTGAGGTTGAACTTGCTGCCGTTTTCAGCTGTGAAGGCAAACTATACACCTAATGATAGAAGGGTGTTCTATGTTGCTTTTGTTTCCCAAAAATCTTGTCTTTCTCCTAATTGCAAGACTACACATGTTGCTGAAGTTCAGTTTCCAAAATAGGCTCTTGTCATACATTTGGAGAGATGAAGTTTGGCTGGATTGGGGGAGAAACAGCAACTATATGTTGTTTCTATGGGAAGTATTTATAGCTGTTTACGAATGCAGCTGCATTCCAACAGTTTAAAAAAGACATGCTGAACAGGATATACAGTGTATCTCCTTATTTGAACTAGCTTTGAAAAAAACCACCACCATACTCCTTTTTTTAGCTTCATTTCCTGAGGAAACTTGGCTTAGAAGATCTCGCTCGGTGCATGTGTGCACACATGTCTCCCTTTTGCTCTCAAATTCTTGGTGCTTTCACCAGTTTTAATCAAATTTGACAGAAATTCCAAGGATAATGAGTTCCTACAGAGCTTTAAAAAACTGCATGACTCATGGAAGTAAGTAGAAGAGTTATATTGTTGATGCCCACATTGACATAAAAGCAGCAACGTCAGTGTATTACTGGACAGTGGAGAATTAGCAGAGGAGAATGATCTTATGAAGGTCCCAAATGTGGAGGAAAATTTGTGCCTCGAGCACGCACAACATTAGGCACAGGGAGTTCAGCTGTGGATTCCTGATAGGAAACCAGCCACTTTTCATTAGTTTTGCTTCTCAAGGAACTTCAGTACTGCTGAGAGTTACTAGTAAAACTATGTCAACAGATCCCACAACCATTTATTCAGCATATTAATGTTTTCATGTCTGCAAAGCTCTGGGAAAATTAGCATTGTATTTAAAATACAGCTGTATTTTTAGCTCATATTTTTTTCTGATGAAATCTCCTGTGTTTGTCCACAGCTATATAGCTCTCAATGTGAAAACACAGTGTATCAGACTTTCCTGAATAATTGCACACTAAATAAAGTCAGTTTAGCTAAAAAAAAAAGAAACCCAGAGAACTTAAAAGAAAAAACACAAAACCAACATAATTTTTCATCTGGAAAAGCACTATAATAAAATTTAAAATAATAAAACCGATAGCAATGATAAAAATAATGTAGTGATGATAATAACAACCAAACCCCCCAGTAATTTTATAATGATAATCTAACAATAATTTTAGATATGACATTATTATAGTTGTAATAAGACATTGAATATAGTTATTTTTGTTGTTGTTACTAGCATTAGTATTGTTACTAGTATTATTAAAAAACAACTAATATAATAATAATCATAATAATCTGAATTTGCTTGAATCTGCTTTAATCTGCAGAGATACACATCCTTGGCTGTAGAATTTCATGACCCAGTGTGGATTTGCAGTGAATTGCTTCTTCTCTCTGCTGTATTTTTAGCTCATATTTTTCTGATGAAATCTCCTATGTTTGTCCACAGCTACATAGCTCTTAATGTGAAAACACAGTGTATTAGACTTTCTTGAATAATTGCACAGTAAATAAAGTCAATTTAGCTAAAAAAGCAGTGAATTTTAAAAAAAAACCCAAACCCACAAAACCAATCTAATTTTTTATCTGGAGAAGCAGTATAATAAAAATAATAAAACCAATAGCACCAATAAGAATAATGTAGTGATGATCATAATAACAAAAAACCCAATAATTTTATAATGATAATTTAACAATCATTTAAGATATAATAATTTAATATATTGGATCATTATAGTTGTAATAAAACATTAAATATAATTATTTTTGTTATTGTTAGTAGTATTATTTTTAGTCGTATTAGTATTATTATTATTAGTGGCATTATTATTATAGTAGTATAATTATTATTAGTAGTAGTAGTAGTAGTATTAAAAAAACAACTAATATAATAATCATTGTAATAATCTGAATTTGCTTTAATCTGCTCAGTACAATTCCATAGAGAGCAGAGACACACATCCTTGGCAGTAGAATTTCATGACTCAGTGTGGATTTGCAGTGAATTGCTTCTTCTCTGTCCAACGAAGTCATCTGCAACCCTTCAAATAAAACCAAGTGTCACATCTAAGCAGTAGATCCAAAGAGGGAGGCTTTTAAATAAGCATTAGATACCCTGAGACCCAGGATGAGATTTCAAGGACTGGAGGAAGCTGTATGGCAGAGGAACCAGCTCCTGGTTGCCTGCTGTGATTTGACATAGTCAGCACAGAGGCATAAGAAGATGGATTGTTCTCCCAGTCCTCCTTTCAGTGCTAAAATTATACTGTTACCTGCTGCTAATTTGATCAATGTGGATTTGAATTGTTTCTTGCTGCCTGATCAAGAAATCTGGAAAGCTGCATTTTACTGCCTGTCCCAGTTTGAGGCCACAAGCTACCTGGGACTGGAGGATAGAAATCACTCATTTTGAAGAGTAAGAATGAAGATACTGTGCACCAATTGGAAGTTTAAAGGAAGATTCTATTTACTAGTGCATATATGCAAAAGGCAATCAGGAGGAATGAATACATCCGCAAGCTAAGCCAAGTCTATTGGACTAAAACCATCTAGAACCCTCCACCCTTTCCACCTTCAGCATGCCTGAGAGTAGGGCAAAACTGACCTCTCCAGCTTAGGCCAGTAGGCTACATGACAGAGCTCAAAATTTCCTGCCAGCTAGAAGCCATCTCCCCCCACACAAACCATGGGATAAGGAGATACATGTGCTCTTCCCACAGAAAAGAAGTGAAGGCAGGAGAGGTAGGGAGGGGAAGAGGATGATATCAACCAGGCACTGCATTATAAGCTGTATTACCAGAAAGTGGAAAAGAATAACAACATTACAACATCCTTTCTTTTCTTCATTTTCTTAAATCCCTTTTATATGTAAGCATTTGCCTTCTTTGAACACACGATGCCATCCCGTTTTCATCTTGCTGGGTGCTGACACTGCATTCCTGTCTGTCTGCTGAGTTATTGGCTGGATTAATATTCATAAATTATATTGGTCAATAAGGCTGTGCTTGGTAAACAGCTTCTTGAGGACATTACATGTTCTCCCAGTAGTGATCACAGTCCAGAAGAAGAAGGTGTTAGACTATTGGTATAATCCAAATCCAACAAATGCTAACTTTCCGTAGTGTATTTTAGAAGACAAGGGTTGGATAAGGGGAAGAGAAATGGAACAAGAGAGGAAGAAACCAAGAAATTGCTCTCACATCAATAGCAAGGGCTGCCCTGCCATGCTGAGTGGCCAGTGCTGACAAGACCACAATACCTGCTATTGCTCAACCATGGCTAAAAGGAAGTGTACCTTTTCCTGATACAACTCAGAACTCCAAGATATGTTTCTTAATACTATTCATCTTAATTTGCATAATCAGTTTCTCTGAAAATGATTCAGGCATTAAGATGCATCTGAACAGGCTCCTTTCCTGCCTGCAAAGGTAAATCCCTCTGGTGAGCTGAGCATTATAAATTTAAATCCAGGCTGTGGGCTTGGTTGACGTAGTGTACTTAGCAAGACAGGTACAAATGATTTGGAAGAAAAGCTTGCTCTGAATCTTGCTGTGTTCCTATACCCAAAGGGGTTTGCTTTAAAGATTATTAATGTTTCAAGATTATCTTAAGGTAATACGTAAGTAATTAAGGAACCACGAGCAAAGGAAAGTCTTTTGAGCACAAGCATTGCTTGACAGCAATCTTAAAGAATCTCGAGGATGACAACAGTTCAAGCTGAACTTCCCCTCTCCAACAGAAGAGAATTGGGTGGCCAAAACTTGTTGGTATGAGCATGACATCCTGTGTAGCAGTTAAACGTTAACTTAGTAGCAGCTGGAACCAAGAGATGTCAATGTCTACAGGTACTCTGATGTCTTTCAGAGGTATATTATTTACGTTGCCTGTGGAGAGACACTCACGTCTAGATCTTGCCTGATTAAATTGATTTTGTCCACTCAGCACACAGGATTTTTTTTAATTGTTGTTTGTGGTTTTATCTTAAACATATGAGCAGTATTTCTCTCTTTTAAAACGCACTCGGTTCCTAAGCTCAGTTGTATCTTTAAGATTGCCTTATTTTTTTTTCCGAGTGCATCTCTCTTCAAAGGTTGCTGGGAGGTTGCAGCTCATAGCTGAAAGTATTAGTTTATTCCTTCATTCCAGCTAGCCACCTTCCACAGAGCAATGGTCCATAACTGTAAAATTCATTGGAAATTAAACAAGCATTTCAAGTTGTGCTCAGGGATTCTGCACAAGTGTACTAAAGGCATGACCACATCTGGGGACATCTTTTGTCAAGAGCTGGCCTTGGGAAATGAGTCACCGTAAGAAAAAGGAGTTTCTGAGCAGGCACCTCACCATTCTTCCATGCATAAGCTATGAGTAAGAAAAATTATGTATAAAGAAAGTTCTCCTCTGGCTCTGAAGAAGAAAGGGCAAAAGCTAAATACTGATAATCTTAATTTACATAACTTATATACATACAGTAACATTTATACACAGTATGTGGCCAAGCATTGGAACAGACCACCCAGGGAAGTGGTGGAGTCACCATCCCTAAAGTTGTTAAAAAGTGTAGACATGGCACTTCGGCACATGGTTTAACAGACATGGCAGTGTTGGGAGGACAGTGATGGACACAGAGGTCTTTTCCAACTTTATTGATACTGTGATTCTACATGCAGCAGATCACATTTGAGCTTTGTTCTGTGGAATGGTGCTTGTTGTGTCAGACTCTGATTTTAAAAAGAAGCAGCAACCTCTTTCACCTAAACTGAAGGAGATGCTCAGCATCATGGTTAGCCTGAACTAACAGCTGCTGTGTTCACATTAATTAGGCTTGAGGGAAACAAGGCAAGGCAAGTATGGTCTTACAAGTAGAGTGAAGGTTTTTGCTGGCCAGCGTGCTAGCGAGGCAGCTTCTGGGGGGTGCAAGCATTTATTCCAAACAGCTGGAACTGGAGAATGCCTGCTCTGATGATTTAGCTTCTATAGTTTTTGCGTAGGTGCTGAAATTACTTTGCCAGTTTGATGTCACTGGGATCATGTAGCTTTAGATATCCAATATTCAGCTTAACAGAGTCAGTGGAATCTTAAGTCTTACTTAATTTTTACTAAATAATTTTTTGTTTACTGCAGTTCAGAACCTTTCTTCCATATTTCCAGTATCTTTGAGAACTTGGTGAATAAGGAAGAGTATATAGGAAAAAAAATAAGAAATTTTCACATTTCTTTTTTTAAATTTTTTTCATTAGTAACATTTCACATGAAGTTTTACAAATTAAATTACTTGAAAAGAAGGACATGCACCTGCTTAAGAGGCTGCCTGTAGAAGTCTGGAGTGGATATTGCTGTTGACATCAGTAGTATTGTTCACAAGTATTACAAGGCCTGGCATGAATGTCCAAGAAAAGGTAAACTTAGTGCTTATTTTGGGTTAACAATTAAGTCCCTCAGGAACCTATGAGCTCGAATGCTCAAATACTGATTCTTTTTTTATTCTTATTATTCCTTTTCACCAGTATGAAAAGACTGACCAAAAGTGACTTACTTATTTCCGTATATATTTCTATTTATTTAGGTTTGATCAACAAGGGAAAAATCTATCACGAGAGGAGATTACTGTTCCGAGAAGCCCAGTTCCAGTTATGAAAAAGCAGCAGGAACCTGAGCTACAGTTTTGCTGATCTGGTACTTTTTTTTTTTTTTTTTTTTTNTTTTTTTTTTTTTTTTTTTAATCCCCAAACCCCTCCATTTATGAGCTCATAATGACAGGAACTTGTTATCCATGTGTTAACCTTCTGAAGAAGTCATGTTTACATAGCTAAGATGTTTCATAGTTTAGGCAAGTGACACTAAGGACCCTTTGGCAGCTGCAATTTGGTATATAACAACTCTGCAGCTTGTTTGAAGTGGTTAACACTATTTAGCTTTTGTGGACAGATCCGCAAACCCCCCACACAGTTCTGCCTAAGTAACAACTGTGGTAACTAAAACTTTCCTCTGACAATAACATTCTTGTGTCTAATGCAAGAAAAACAAACCCATTTATAAATAAACTGGGTAAACTATTTATACATAAACTGAATGTGGCCAAAGTCTTTACTGTTCTCTGTAGCAGTCCATACACTTGATCATAAGTGCTAGAGAAAGCTAACCAATAGCTGTATCCTGATATGGGACCCCCATCATGGATAGAGCTGAACCTGGCAAAGGACACAAAGAATAAGAAGGGCTTCTACAGGTACCTTAACCAGCAAAGAAAGGTTCCAGAAAGAGTACTCACTCTGAGGAGTGCAAATGAAGATTTGAGGTACTCAATTACTTTTTTTTTTTGCCTCAGTCTTCACTGTCAATCTTGCTTCATCTCCCTCCCAAGTAAATGGACCACAAGGTGCTGAACCAGCTGGGTAAAGTCCCTCCCACCATAAGGGAAGATTAAGTTCAGGACCACTTGAGGAACCTGAACATACATAAATCTATGGGACCTGATGAGATGCGTCTCAGAGTTCTGGAAGAATTGGCTGTTGTAGTTGGAAGGTCCATCTCCATAGTATTTGAAAAGTCCTGCAGTCAGGTGAAGTCCCTGGAGACTGGAAGAAGGGAAACTTTACATCCATTTTTAAAAAGAGTGAAAAAGAGGATCCTGGAATTTGCTAACCTGTCAGCCTTACCTGTATGCCTGGGCAGGTGACAAAAGAGATCTTCCTGGAAGCTATACTTGAACACATGGAGGACAGAGAGGTGATTCAAGATAGGCAGCCTGGCTTCACCCAAGGGTAAGTCTTGCCTGACCAACCCGGTGGCTTTCTATGGTGGTGTAACAAGGGAAGACCAATATGTATCATCTCTCTGGACTTTTGTAAAGCCTTTGACACAGTCCCCCACAATGTTCTTCTCTCCAATCTGGAAAGATATGGGTTTGATGGGTGGACTGTCCAGTGAATAAGGAATTGGTTGGATGATCACATACAAAGTGTAGTGGTCAGCGGCTCAGTGTCCAAATGGAGGTGGGTAACAAGTGGTGTTCCTCAAGGATCTGTAACTGGGACCAGTGTTGTTCAATATTTCATCAATGATATAGACAATGAGATTGAGTAGGTGTCTCTACTCACTGCAGGGGGGATGGATAAGGTGACTTTTGAGGATCTCTTGCAACTCAATGCAGTCCACCTTGCTGATATTTATAAAGCCAGTTCAGTTAGACTATCAGGATAAGAGTCTGTTTGGATGATCTTCTCAAAATAATATGGAGGAACAACTTAAGTAATGCTGTGGATGTAGCATGTGTTCATTTGGATTCTTTTGAGAGTAAAACATTCGTTGCTTTTTGCCCCTGAATAGAGTTTCAGTAATGAAAGCTTCATTAATACTGTGAGTGCCTGCACTCACAGCACTGGAAGAACATTGGGTCTGTAGCTGAAGCAGATGGAACTTTTTATTAGCTCCAGTTGAGACAATGTGGGAGCTGAGGGTAACATCTCTTTCTCAGGCCCGGAAAGGATGAAAGCACTCTTGCTTCTGCAAGAGAGATACTATTGTGTTCTCTACCATGTCCTTCTCAGTTTCCACTTGAACTCCCCGAAGGACTGTTTGGCACTGCAAAAGATTAGGTTTATTTAATACAGAAGGACCTTTCTTTTTCTTCACCAATAATGTTTTGATCTTAGCTGGGAATGAGAAGTGCTTCATTCATTGTGACTGCTTGGCAGTGACATAAAGGCACCCACTGTTTAGCAGGTCCTCTGAATGTACGTTGCTTTGAAAGAAAGCTGAGCTTCTTCATGTGTAAACATCTGTCTTAGTCTCTTAATGCCTGGACAGATGCAAAACATGCAGTGCGTTGGGAGCCTGCTCAAAACTTCATCCCCTGATGTATCTCTTCACAAAACTCCAACACTTCTTGAGGGCGGGTTTGCTTTTCTTTGACCCTGATGCTTGTAGAGCTCTGCTGTGTGGATCCTGTACGAAGTTTTGTTCTATCCTTTCTTTTTGTTACGGTATTAAGTACTGCGACTGCACTGAGAAAGGTGAGGAAAGTGTCTGCTGTGGGTCCTATCTTTAGAGCTGAGCTCGACTGGTTTTGGTGAGGTCCCTAAAGCATTCAGTCTGTGTGAACAACAGTCTAAAGCAGATCAGCTTATGGGCTGAGCAGGAAAAAAAAATTAAAACCGTGAGAATGTGTATGAGTGTGGTTTGTTCTCACGTGTGGAAAGACTGCTATACAGTCTTTGCTTTTGTCAGCCCAGGCAGCAGCACCTTTTTATGTTATGGTGTGTTTACTTTGCAGTAGAAACAGGTATCAACTAGCCCCCATAATATTATCGTTAGTGTGACTCTGTTTCTGAAAACCTTCTGTCTATCCTTGCTCAGGGCTTTTTGGAGGTTAAAAGACATCATCTCAGCAAGGGACGCTAAGTAGCTATGTCACCTCATGAGAAGCTGCAGTTATTTATTGTTGCTGAGTGGTGCATCCTGTCATCCTGTCAACATGTGTTGCCTATTTCTTCCTCTGATACTGGCAGCTCTCCCATGTTCTAAGCATCAGGGGACTTTTCTTTGAGCCTAGTAGCTTGATGAGGTGGCAGAAGAGGGGATACTGCAAACGCCCCCTGTGTGCTTATGAACACATATGGGTCAGACTAGCCAGTTGTGATTTACAAAACAAGTGAAAACATTTCATTTGTCACGCTTCTTCCAAGGCTGCATTTAATGTGGGTGGAATTGCACGTCTAACCCAAGAGAATCAATATGATACAGTAATCTTTCCAAGAGAATGACATGGAATTACCTGGAGTTTGCCTGTATGAATACCATCACAAAGCACTGCTGTCTTCTTTCTGGCAAGTTCATGCATTTCTGAGGTGTGGTGCTCCATTCTGCAAGGTGCCTGTTCCTGTGGGTGCACAGGAGAATTATGAGCACACCTGCTAGACTTCTCATCTGGCTTGGGGCTAATTTCTAGACAGTGCTGGGCAGTTTTGAGTATGTGAGACAGCCTAGGCAACTTCTGACAGCAAGACACTTGGTCAGGTATTACAGCAGCTGAGCAGTGGATCATAGAGCACTACTCAATTGTGGGTGACTAAAAAAAGGACATGGGTGTCATGGGTGCCTAAAGCCTGATGACTTTCTTTAGATTTTTTGGCTAAATCTTCTCTGCTATTTCCCAGCTTTTTAAGCTATACTAACACCCACTTTTTAGAATACTCCAAGGTTGTTTTTTTTTCTTCCCTCCTTGCTTGCATCTTTGGTGTTACACTTTATTTGGGGAATTTTAGAGATAGAGTGGCATTTCCTTGAATTTGAAAGTTCTAGAATAGTAGGTGTTTCCTTAGGGGGAATGATGTTAAGATGCTTGACAGAAATTGGTGAATCTAATGACCTTTGATTAAAGCCTGCAGCTGTGTGATAATACGGACAAAGACAATTTTAAAGACAGATTCAGAAGCCAGGAATTTAGAAAGCAATTTCAACATTTCGGCCTACACAGATTACTAAATAAAGGATTTCAACAACTGAGGGCATGTTTTTGTTTGTAAAACTGGGTGCTTAGTACAGTCAGATGATGGATTAAGGACAGCCGGAATATATCAGAATATACTTTCCCACACATCCCCTACTACTGAGCATTAATACATTTTCATCCCTTTGTAATTATTTTCTCTTCACAGCTATTTCCAGATTGTTGCCATCTGTAATTGTGACACTTTTACAAGAAAGCTGATTTTGTCGATTCAGTTTCTCTGATTTTTATTATTGCTGCAATTGTTTCGAACCCAGAACCTTCTAAATTGGCTTGAGTACTTCAAACCCCTTTCATATTGTGCAAGCAACGGCCAACTTGTTTTTAAGTCAGAAACTTGCCTTTTTTGTTGGTTAACTTGCTCTTATTACTTTAGATCAAGTTGGAGGCTCCCTAGCAGACAATGGTCAAGTGCTCTGGTGGCATTCCAGTAAAGAGAGGAGCAGTTTTGCAAATTAAACAGATTGTGGACTAAGGAGGCGGCCATTTAATAGCTGTTTTGGAAAGTTGTGCACTGGACAATGGGAGAAATTGCTTTATTGTAAACATGTATTGTACAAAGGAGACAGGATTTGGGGCTGACTAAATTGAATTCTTTCAGGACAAAGGTAGTTGGAGAAACTGTGGCCTTTGATGATCCAGTCATGTGGTGCCAGTTACCTCCTGTGAAATGCTCAAGTGTGCTGCTCCCACTTCAGTCAAGGGAACTGAAGTCCATTAGCACATTCAGGAGCTCTTGATAGAAACTATCACAGCTTTAATGAGACAGAACATATAGGAAAGATTTTTTGTGTGTGTGTTTGAATCATAGAATGGTTTAGACTGGAAGGGACCTCAAAGATTATCCAGATCCAACCCCTCACCATAGGCAAGGACACTTCCCACTAGAGCAGGTCGCTCAAGGCTTCATCCAACCTGGCCTTGAACACCTCCAGTGAAGGAGCAGCCACAACCTGGGCAACCTGTGCCAGTGTCTCACCACCCTCACTGGAAAGAACTTCCTCCTAACATCCCATTTAAATCTCCTCTCCTTCAGTTTAAACCCATTACCCCTTATCCTGTCATAACAAGCCCTTGTAAATAGTCCCTCCTCAGCCTTTCTGTAGGCCCCCTTCAAATACTGGAAGGCTAACAACCCAAAACACAACGTTTAAAATCAATCCATCTCCAATCAACTTTTTTTATACCGTGCTTCACTGAAAAGTAGACTAAACCCAATTTTTGAATAATTTTCAAAATAACTTAGAAAATGCCAATTCACAGAAAACAGCAGGGGTTACATTTTTCCTTAGTGAAGGCTAAGAAATGACTGCTTCTGGTGAAATAAAAATGTCATTGATTTTGAAAATTGCTTCAAAGTCATGTGAACATTTAAATGGGGGACCATTTTGTCTGAAAGATGAAAAAGAATTAGTGACAATTTTCCAGTAATGCTGTTTCAGTGACAAAAATGTTGTGGGGACGATTTTAATGATAAATGTATACTGGATGTGCAGGGAGGGAAAACCTCTCTGATGCAGAGTTGAGTGTGGTTACTTTAGTTGCTCCTCACAGAATCACAGAATTAACCAGGTTGGAAAAGACCTTCAAGGTTATAAAGCCCAACCTATCACCTTCTAATTAACTAACCCATGGCACTAAGTGCCTCATCCAATCTCCTTTTAAATGCTTCCAGGGATGGAGACTCCACCACCTCCCCGGGCAGCCCATTCCAATGCCAATCACTCTTCTTAACATCCAGCCTAAACCTGCCCTGGCACAGCTTGAGTCTGTGTCCTCTTCTGTCACTTGTTGCCCAGGAGAAGAGACCAACCCCACCTGGCTGCAACCTCTTTTCAGGTAGTTGTAGAGACCAATAAGGTCTCCCCTGAGCCTCCTCTTCTCCAGGCTGAACAACCCCAGCTCCCTCAGCCGCTCCTCATAGGACTGTGCTCCATGAACATCTAGATTTGGCCTGGACCAAGAAACAAGTTGGCTTCCTTGTGGAAGTGTGTGTTCCTTTTGGTCTGTCACACAATCCACAGTAGTGACTTTTGTGGCAGGTGAACAGTAAATGCGTATGTCCAGATCAAACCTTACACATTCAGCCACTACAACCGTGAAAGTCAAACACAAAAGCAAATATGCAGGCGATTTACAGGGAAATCTTTGTGATGTTTTCAGCAGCCTCGGTAATGAAGGATAAAACAGTGTCTAGGCAGCTGAGTGCACAGGTGTCATGATGGAACAAACCCACACAAAACAACAGGCACACACGATAAAAGCCCACCAAAACCCCACAACCAACCAACCAAAACAACCCCAAATAAGCAAGAAGAGTCCAAAGGAGTAATTTATTTGGCAATGGAGAAAAGATGAGGGGGTAGCTGTATGCC
>VWZI01010423.1:2018743-2041865 GCA_013396835.1 Psilopogon haemacephalus
ATATAAAAAGCTCTCTATGGGTCCAAAACCAAAAAGATGTCTAATTATGCTTGGGTTCAGACAACATTAAAGGAGACTCAGACCAAAATCTTACATTCTTTGTAAAACTACCAATCTGAATTAGGTAGATGCCTAAGAAGACTTTTCCTATTCTGCTATAAAAGCTGATTGTTTCCAAACATGGTTTTCTAACTTGTCCCTTTTGTAGTTTCATATTGTTACGTGACATTGCATTATTTAAAAGCCATCATTGCTATGGATATGACTCATATATCCCAAGGGGATCTAGCATGCAGGTAAATATGAAAAACTGAGCTTAAAAAAAAAACCAACAAAAACCAAAACGTAGAAGACAGGCACATTTTCCAGAATTCTTCTGAAACTGCAAAAAAACACAGGCTAACTAACAGAAGAAGCTAGGCCGAGAGTGGGGGAGGTACTTCTGAGCAGATGAGAGAAAAATGCACTGTATATGACGTGATTTAAGTCACTGAGAATTTTGGAGTCAGGGTGGAGTAATAAGAGGTTTGAAGAAAGGCTGAAGATGTTTTCCTACTCGAACAAGTCTTGAATCCGGGAAACGCTTTAAGCGTGTCCTTGTCCCCTAACCTTTCATGTTTGCATGTGGGCAAACCCTTGACATAAGCCTTTATTTTGGAAGTTAAGCATCCGCTGAGTACTCTTCTGAAACTTGTTAAGGCACAAGGAACACTCCTTGGTAAAAAGGAGGGTAAGGTAATTGCAGTGTTAGCCTGCAGTGACCTCAGATTTGTTTCTGTTTGTCCTCAGCATCCTGAGGGAAGTTATGCAAAGCGATTACACTTTCTTCCTGGTACATAAGAGCGGGTGAATAGCTTTGCTCTGATCCCTCAAGTATTTTGAGGATGATTATTGAGCACCAGGCACTTACTCGCCTTTTCTGTCCTTGGAAATTATTCCCCATTATTAACTACAGCGAAAACAACCAAAAGACAATTTGCACACCTGGTTTTCATCAGAAAACATTCCAGAGTGCTGTAAAATACAAAGAGAGTCTTGCAAGCTGTTCCTCATGTGAAATTTTACATGAAGTTAAGGTATTCACGTTATTAAGAACTACTTACCTGAATAGGATACTGCAGGACTAAGCCTTCAGTCTACTCCTAACATTTTCAAGCTGCTCGTTTAGTTCATTACAGCTCCCTTTAATGGTCATCCCCAACCACCCCTGAGTTTCAGACACAGTTTAAAGAAATTTTGTAAATGGACATATTAAGAAAAAACAGAAAAAGGCAGATTAGAATAGACTAATGAGGAACATACTTCCTCCACTTTTTCTTTTTGGTTTTGTTTTGTTTTAACCTCTTGCCTTGAGGGAAAGTATTTTAGTGGAAGCCAAAGTCAAGGTCATATTGTTGGTTTGCTGGGATGGGTTTTTTTTTTGCCATCTCCGTGATGCTGGATATTCCATCTTCAGCAATTCAGTTACTTCCAATTGCAAAAAAAAAAAAAAAAAATTAAATACTATTTTAAAGAGGTGCTTATTGGTAAAACAGATGAAAATAAGAAAACGGTGACATTTTCCAGGCTATTGGATCATGAAGGGAAGACCTAGATTTAGAAATACAAGTGGATAAATTTGAAAGAGTGATAAGAATTTCATGGAGAAAACTCTGAATCATTTCCCTGTGTCCTTTAAGCTCCTGTTTCTCATGAGGAGTCTCCCATTCAAGAACTGATGACACTTAATTCTGATTAATCTTTGGCATTTGAGGAGATTACAACTGGAGGTGGCAAAAATACATCCTTAGAAAACAGTAAAGCTCTCTTTTATTCATAGCTCTGAAGCATTGTCAGATGCAGTAATTTAGATTTTTTGCTACTGTCTTTCCCCTTACACTGTCTCTTGATAATGTAACTACTGAAACTACCTTACTGAAGGTGGTGCTCCAGATGGCCTTGTGCATGCAGCAAAGGGCTTGATGATATCTTGAGACTGATGGAGAGTAGTGGGCAATTTTTTTTTGGTCAGAAATGAATTTATATTCTAAGCAAATTGTTTTTTGGGTTTTTTTTTTTTTTTTACACTGTGGTGAATATCACTTCTCTCTCATTCAGAAGGACCCATATAGGATCTATGAATAGAGTTTTTGTAATCTTGCTCCTCTTTTTTCTTTTCTTGTTAGCTCTGTACTGAACCGCAAAGTTCCTTGGGTTCTTATAAAATATACCTAATTAATTTGCACATTTAATTTTTTATGGTTTTGCTACTATCGAAATAGGCATTATTTTAAATGTGTTCTAGGAGAGACATCAGCACCCTGAATTATTTGTTGCAAATGAATTATACAACAAACAGCCTACTTTCTATTCTTTGCAAGCCTGCTATCTCTGACTGTGTTTGTTTTAAGCATTAGGTGCATCTATNTAATCCATTTTATATATATATATATATATAATGGATTATATTATTTTGTGTGTATATATATATATACACACACTATCATAGAATCACAGAATGGTTTAGGTTGGAAGGGACCTCAAAGATCTTCCAGTTCCAACCCCCTGCCGTAGGCAGGGACACCTCCCACTATATATATATTTGTTGGGTTTGGGGTTTTTTCCCCCATTGTCTTCCTGAGTGACTGAAGTTTTTTTGGTTGGTTGGTTGGTTTTTGTTTGATTTTTTTTTGGGGGGGGTTTCTGTTTGTTTGGGGTTTTTTTTAAAGGAATAATGATTAAGATTTGTGAAATCATCATGAGTCAAATATATATTTTGCAAATGACCTGGCAATTATCTACCTACAATGAATAATGCAACTTGGTGAATATTATCAGAGCTGACTCATTTAATGACTTAATCCTGAATTAGTTCACCGTTTGACCAGCTTTATTTATTTTATCCAACTAGTATGAGATGTAGGCTGATTCTCTTTTCTCACTCCTTTCCTTCCTGTGGCTGTATGTTGGTCTGCCTCCACTGATATTGACAATTTTCATTCCCAGGCAGAGATGTAAATGATGAGAGAAGCAGACCAGATTCTGTACTGGGTATATTTTCGCTACTCTAGTGCAGTAACAACAGTTGAGACCGGCTCAGATCTTGCCCTGATATCACAATGGTACTCCAGAGCTCAGTTAGATGGAATGACATATGATATGCACTGTTAATTTAGAAGAACATGAACAAATATCCCAAAGGGTTTTGGTCGGCTAGGTACTGCTGCTTATTGACTGGAATGTTGACAAGGGACACAAATGACCCACTAGATTCTATCTGACCCACCAGTTGACACTCGAGATGTTGAAGGATTTGAAGTTGTCTACTTTCTTGGCAATTACCCCAAAGGACTGAGATTTGAGAAAGCTTCTTGACAAGCTAAAAGTAAGCAATGGTTGCATGAGGAGTGCCTGTCATGAAAAATCTTAAAGATTTTGGCTCGGTGGTCAGAAAACAAACCAATTTCCTGTGAGTTTAGCAACTCTGTCATGATTTATCTCAGTTTGTTTAACACAGTTTTCAAAGGTGTGTTTTTTGTTAATACTGTGTATAGTAAGTGCTACAATTTTCCTGACAGCTTGGATAAGAAGTGATGAACACAGTGAATAAGCTCCATCAAATAAGGCCAGGAATTATATCTGTGCTAGTAATGTCATCTCAATGCTGCATTATTTGGCACTATACCTTTATCACAATTTAAAGCTTTTCTTTCCCTTTCTCTGTCTGTCAATCCCACTCTGCCCCCTGCCCCACTCTCCCCCTAAAAGACCCAAACAACAAAACCCCACAGTGCCAAACACAACCAAACCACAGGAAAAATAAAGTCATGTTGTCCTCTGATGCTTACACTTGTATCACATTTCTGTTTTCCTCTTGACAGAATCCAGAGGAATAGCAGGACTCTTGAGGTGTGGGGTGGATGATTAAGTTACAGTGTATCTCAATTTTGTCCCTTCACAAAGCCTTATCTTTTGGAGATTTGCAATATATCCGCTTTTTCTTTTCTATTGTTTGCTTTTCTTCTCTTTTCTTTTTTCTTTCTTTCTTTTTTTTTTTTTTTTTTTATTTNTTTTTCTTTCTTTCTTTTTTTTTTTTTTCTTTAATTCATCATTTCTTGGCAAGTTACTTGTTTTCCAGTGAAAGCTGTTGCCTTTACTGTAAATGACCATTCAGAACTTTGAGCACAGCAAGAATAATGTGTCTGTTTGGCTAGAAGACATGAGCTTAGGGATAATTTTCTACCTCTTCTGGTACAAAGAGATTTGTTAATGAGCCAGCACATTACTCAGATGCTGGCAGCAGAGAGCCTGCATTTTAACATGAGATCTAACGGAAAAAATATCCATCAACTTGATATGTCAGGTGACTGCACCTTATTGCAAATAAAAGTCCAACTTGCTGGTTCCCAAAGACCTAATTCTTTTGACGTGGATTGTTCTGAAGTTTCAATACCCATTTTTTTGTTTTTTTTTTTCTGATACACAAAGTAAAATATCTTGCAGGCTCTCAGCGCTAGTGGTCAAAGTACCCTTGGTAGGAAGGAAAAGCTCAGTTTTGTTCTTGAAGTAAAATCTCTTGCAAGAGATTTACCGTGTTACTGGCAAAAATACTACTGGTAGGAAGGGAAAACTCAGTTTTGTTCTCGAAGTAAAATCTCTTGCAAGAGATTTACCATGTTACTGGCAAAAATACTACTGGTAGGAAGGGAAAACTCAGTTTTGTTCTCAAAGTTAAATCTCTTGTAAGAGATTTATCATGTTACTGGTAAAAATACTACTGGTAGGAAGGGAAAACTCAGTTTTGTTCTCAAAGTAAAATCTCTTGTAAGAGATTTATCATGTTACTGGCAAAAATACTACTGGTAGGAAGGGAAAACTCAGTTTTGTTCTCGAAGTAAAAACTCTTGCAAGAGATTTACCATGTTACTGGCAAAAATACTACTGGTAGGAAGGGAAAACTCAGTTTTGTTCTCAAAGTAAAATCTCTTGCAAGAGATTTACCATGTGACTGGTAAAAATACTGCTGGTAGGAAGGGAAAACTCAGTTTTGATCTATCTTTCACGAACTCAAATGTCATGGTTTGTTTCCCAAATGGTCTAAATCTGAGGTCTGGATGTTAGTAGAATAAAGTATGGTCTTAGCCTAGCTTCACAGCTTATTTTATTTTATGTGTGTTTGGCAGGGCAGGAGATACAAGCCTGAAGAATCTTTCCTAAATTTCTGTGATTGCCCCAGGTCTGAGTTAATTTCACTTCCCAGTTTTCATGCACTGATTTCTGAGGTCCCTGTAGGTGCAGAGAGCTATGTAAATACAAATATCTGTTTATTTAGGCAGATTACAGAGCAGTAGCAACTTGTACAGTTTGGTGTATGTTTCAGAAGTAAGCTTTTCATTTCATTCATGTCCACTGTTGCACAAGGAACACTTCTCCCTGTGTCTGTCCCTGTTGACTGGGAGTAGAGAAGTCTGTGAGGATTATAGTGATTGTCTTTTGGAATCTGGGAAGAGTTTGTACTTACTTAAGGAAACCTCTTCAGTTTTTTTTCTGCTTTTAATGATGCATACCATATTCCATGTGCATCACCTACCTCAGTTGCAAGTAGATTCTAAGTCTAGAAAGCAAGGAGTATTTTCCTTCTGACATTAGCCACATTAGAGGAAGAAGAGTCATAGAGGGAGCCTTGTGGAAGGAGATGGTCTTCAACCATCATTAATTTGCTCCCGTTCTGGTTATGACCATGCACAGGAGTGCATCTATACAGGTGGTTTGCTCCTCTGAAAATGACTGAGGTAAACTTCCATTTTCAGACAAGATACTGAACAAGAAGAAACTCTCATTAGGATATTAAGTGAGGTGGTGATCCAGGCAAGGATAAGAGAAACAGTCCCAGAAATCATGAAGTCACCACTATTAATAGCAATTGTGCAGCTTTTCCTTCATGGTTGAGCCCATCAACTTCAGATATGGAGATAAAGCCACAAGTGCTTCTGTAACTGGAAATAAAGTTCCTCTTTTCCTACATTTATTTTTTCCTTACAGAGAAGCTTGCAAAGAAAATCTCAGCAACCTCTAGGACTGAAGACAACTTCAACATGGATGAAGCCTTCTGGGACTGCTCTTCTTGTTCCTAATCTCACTGGACATCAGACTGTTGGAGTGAGTCCAGAGGAGTGCCACGAAGATGATCAGAGGGCTGGAGCACCTCTCCTTTAGGACAGGCTATGAGAGCTGGGGCTCTTCAGCCTGGAGAAGAGAAAGAAGGCTTGTGGGGGGGACTATTCACAAGGTCTTGTAATGACAGGATGAGGAGTAATGGGTTTAAACTGGAAGAGGGGAGATTTAAACTAGATCTTAGGAAGAAGTTCTTTACACTGAGAGTGGTGAGACAATGGCACAGGTTGCCCAGGGAGGTTGTGGATGCTCCCTCCCTGGAGGTGTTCAAGGCTAGGTTGGATGAGGCCGTGAGCAGCCTGTTCTAGTGAGAGGTGTCCCTGCCTATGGCAGGGGGCTGGAACTGGATGACCTTTGAGGTCCCTTCCAACCTAAGCCATTCTATGATTCTTTCTCACTGGCAGGTTCACATGGGGAAGGAGAGGGACCAATCCTCTTCTGATGCCCACACTAGCCTCTAACTGAGCTGGGTGAGAGGACAAAATGCTGTCTCCTAATCCAGAAAGGAGATGAAATTAAAGGCACCAAAGATGAGGATGTTGTCATATAATTTCCATTTGGAAAAGCAGAAATAGAAGTGGATGATACAACGGTTTAGTGCTACACTCTCTTCATGGGAAAACATGGCCATGAGCTGCTTCCTTCCCATTGCCCCTTCCCTCAAGGTTCCTGGGCTGTATATCCCAGTCAAGTCCATTAAAGGCTGACACTTATCAAAGCTTCTTGAAACAAAGATGCCTTTAGCATGTAACCAGAAGCTGCACAGTGACAGAAATGGTGTAGGATGTGAAACAGGACTATATTTCGTCAGACAATATCCACAGTTTTTAATTTTTCTCATCTTTCCATCCTCTGTCTCTAACAATTTCCTCTTAAAAAATATGTGCAGGTCTTTTTGTGCATCTCTTACAAAATACCTGTATTCTGTTGCCTGCTACAGGTTGGTCTAAGAGCTGCAATTACTCACCAAAAAAAACCCAGGTTAACCCATTGTGCCTGTGCTGAAATTAATGTCCCTAAACCAAAGCAGTGGTCTGGGAAAACAGCAGAAATGCCTCTAGCAATGCAGTGACAAAAAGCAGCATTCACCCAGCCGAAGTGTCATTTATGGGCAAATTTTTGAGTACTGTCACAAAATGAAAAATGTGCAGTACATTAAGACCCATCTCAAAAACATCAGGAAAAATGCCAAAATAGCAATAACTTTGTAGCAGTCAGAGAACAGTCCCATTCAAAGAGAACAGAACTTCAGCTCAGACAAAGGCTGTTTCAACTGCACAGGGAGGTTCTCCAACCAGAAAGATTAATTTGAATTGCCAGTAGAAGTCTGAATTTTCTCTCTGATGGCTAATCTCTTTCTAGGGGTGCAGAACCTAGGTGTAGCTTCATCCTGTCATTACAAGACCTTGTGAATAGTCCCCCCCCAGTCTTCTTTCTCTTCTCCAGGCTGAAGAGCCCCAGCTCTCATAGCCTGTCCTAAAGGAGAGGTGCTCCAGCCCTCTGATCATCTTCGTGGCCCTCCTCTGGACTCACTCCAACAGTTTGTTGTCCAGTGAGATTAAGAACAGCAAGAGCGGTCCCAGAAAGCTTCAGTCCATGTTGAAGTTGTCTTCAGTCCTAGAGGTTGTTGAGATTTTCTTTGCAAGCTTCTCTACAAGGGAAAAAAAAACCTCACCACAAAAACCTCTCTTTGTTTTTTAAAACAGGCTTGAGCAGATACTTTAATTACCAACTACCACTGGCAATATATAGCAGGGCACTGGAAACCCTTTCTCCTGTGGCAGTTTCTCAGCACAAACGCTTCTGTGTGGTTGTGGTCACATGTTTGATTGACTTGGTTCCCAAGCTGATGTTCACAGTACTGTATTCATCTTGTTCAGATGACTGTGACACGCTGCCTGAATGCACTGATGCTGACAGTGAATGTGAGGAGAAGCAGACAGCTGACAGCATCTCCATTTTTCAGAGCTGATGTAGGATGATCTGTCACATGATGCTAGGCCACAGCTTGTCATTTATCCAGCTACAGCTGTAATATGGGTAAAATGAGCAGAAATGAGAGAAGTGACATGAGCATGGCAAGGGTGGGGGGNATTCCACTAAATACTGTACTGATCCTTTGTCTGAGTTTTGCCTGGTATTTCTACGAGCTAGGACAGCATTGGCAGCTCCTCCATGCCTGCTGTTCAGGGTAACATATCTGCCCAGGGCAGGTGATAGAGAGCCTTTGGACTAATTCTGTGCTTTGTCGTTGTTGCTCAGAGTCCACAAGCAGCAGTAGCAGCCAGAACTTCAAGAGATTAAAAACATTACTTTATCTTCAGCTAAATAGCCATGTGCTCAAGCTGGGAGCTGGAACAGCCTTGTCTGTTTTGTAGGAGTTTGCAGAGGAAAGAGACCCCTAAGGATGTATTCAATGCTGCTATTCAGCACCTAAGATGGATTAAGAGACCTTTTCTGGCAGGAGATTAATAGGTGATTCAAGCCACTCTTCCAGATCAGGCAGCCTGTGGTCTTTATACAGTGACTGGGGAGATAAGCATGTGGAGCAAGAAACTCTGTATATGCAGTTCTTTACCTGGATTTTCCCCTGTGCATGAACTAATACTATTCCCTGTTTGGCTGGTCTTCTCTATAATTTTGAAACAGTTGTCAAAGCATCACTACGTGGTGATATCCAAGTATCACCAAGTGTTCAGAGAGGTGTAAGAGCAACGCAGCTACCTTGCATGGGGAGCATTCAGGAACATCTTCCTCTTGCCATCTACCTTGTTTCCCCACCTGCTCCCATACGACCCCAAAACAGGAGGTTGAGTATAGTGACAGAGGGGAGAGGCAGGAGCTGTGTTGTCCTAGACTTTGCACTAAATTGAGTGATGGCTTTTAAGTCCCACTTGCCTCCCTATTTTGCTTTTTTTTCTTCAAGACATAATTAATTGGTGATGGGTAAACATATAGGGTACATGGTGTGCACTGGCTCCCATGCTGGGGGCTTAGGAGAGAAACAGCACAAGTCTCCTGGCCATTTCTCTCATTCTCTGTTCACCTTCTCACCAGTAAAGGGAGAGTCAGTGGCACACAGCTCACTCCTCTCTGGTTACATGGCTCAGCTGGCTTCTGCCAGGGGTGTGCGTGTAAGGAAGGTTGTTCTTATGCATCCTTAAAGTCTCACTTGACTCTCTAATTCATGTTCTTGTGCCTAACATGGGTTAAAAAGAAAGCCCCATGATGTATGTGGTACTTGTGTGACAAATGTTACATTTTTCTTAGTATCATACACTTATGTGGAGATGACTGGGGCACCACATCTTGACAATGATGAATTATTCACAGCAGACCGACAGCCATTTATCCTGTGGTACCATCTGCCATCAAGATCTCATTTTGTCTTAGCAGTTTCCTCCCTTTGTTGTTCTTTGAAACAATATTTGAAGATGTGGGGGCAGTGAGGAATGGATAACCACCTCTGGGCCATGGTTTCAGTGGTATTTTCAGATGCTCCTGGACAACAGTGCTAAAGGTTAAATGCTCTTGGCATTTGATGGGAAAAACTCTAACAAAGGTGAAGTGAATGATGCAAGACTAGCATGAGCTTTAACTGTTTAGGATGTTTCCCATGTGCATCCTTTGCTGGTCTCCTTGGTATAAGGGTCATGTTGTGGGCAAGGAGGAGGTGTGACTAGAGCAGAACTGGCAGATGGTCCCTTGAAGGTCGTTTCTTGTTGCTATCTCCTGTAGAGATGCCATATGCTGTGCAGGGGGATGTTTCCTTCCTCTTCATGGAGTGTAAACTCATCAAAACAGTAAGTGCAGCACGCCGTCAACTCTCAGCTCTTGAAGCTTCTGGTTTGGTCAGAGGCTTTAAGACTTTCGTTAGGTAGTACATTGTCAAAGAGTATATAGCATAAATATGTTTAAAAATAAAATTTAAAACATCTGTCTGTGATGAAGGTTTTGTCTTTATCAAGCCAACATTTTTCTCATTATATTCTTTCTGCTTTGTAAGTTTGCTGGGTTTTTTTTCTCCCCATAAGATCTCTCCTTGCAACCTATGAATATCGAGCACATGGGCAGTCCCTCTTAAGAGATGTGGGTGAACTGAATGCCACCAACTGCTTCTGGAATCATAGCTGCTCTTCTTAGGTGCTGGCAATGGCAAGTACTTCCAGCAGAAAATGCCTGAATCAAATATCCACAGCAATTGAGAGGTGAGCAGTGTTTCAGAGAGAAGTTGACTGTGTAAATTTTATTCTTTCTAAATTTGAGTATCCCATGTTGCTCTATAGAACATAGAATATTTTTGTTGTTCTGATGAATAGCATGGAGAGAAGATTATTATCCTGAAAGAATGAGCAGAGGCATAAATGAGTTCATAGTGATACAAATTCTGAGGTACTTTTCTGGGCAAATTGGTTATTGAAGTAAAATGTAACAATATCCAAACAGAATGGAACAATATCCAAGCAAAGCAGTAGAGCAGGGTGTGTTTGTCCATTAAAAATGACCTGAGCCCTCTTAGAAAGCGTTTGACTGTCTTAGCATTATGACACCCTGTGCCACTGCTATTGGTGTTTAGTACCACTCACTCACCTGTGCTGACTGTAACCTGGCTGGGCAGGTAATAACCATAACTCTGAACTTTACAACTCTTTAGAGAGAATAAAAGGGTTTTGATGTGATTGAATCCACTTTCCCAGGTCTAGGATTTCTAGTTTCCAAAGTTTCTAGTAGCCAGGACACCAAGGCTCAAAGTGATATAACTTGTCTGTCTTACTCTTCTGTTTTGCTCCTTAGGTCTCATTGACATATCTCTGGCAGCCTATTTACAAACTGCTGTTAAAGCTAATTTTTTACTGCACTTTTTCATAGGTTATGTAGCCCATAGGTGGGTTGAAGATTGCAAGGACTGCACACAACATTAAAAAATCAGATGTTCAAATAATTATATTTGGTACTGCTATTTAAAGTTGTAATATTTACCTGTGGGTCATAAGTGAATACCAACAGTGTGTACAGTTACACAACTTTTCTTAATACTAGATACTTATGACTGGCTTATTCTGGGTGCAAATATTGATTTAGTGATAGATGTAATCTCATTTTGCCTAGTTACTAACAGATACCTTGTTAAATGTGTGAGATTTCAGGGGGGAGGGTGATGTTGGCAGTGTATTTATCAAATTACCTAACTTAGGTTGCCAATTCGACTCTATCAGCCATTCCCTGTTTGTATTCCAAAAAGCATATCCAGTGTTCATGAAGCTTCCTTGTTCACTTCTGCCTCTATTGCAGGGCAACACTTTTGTACCCTGATAAGATTAAAGGTGGAACCTGCAAAGTTTAACTGAAAACAACAGTCAAATTAAACTTGGGATTTTTTGTCTTTGACCTTGAAAAATGATGATTAAGCAGAGTTGGGTAGATGCAATGGCCAAAAGCATGGAAACCATAGTCTGACTTAGGTTTATTTCATTTTCCTATTCTATTTGAAGCACAATTTCAGTGGCATTCCTGGCCACTGAAAGTATCATTTTAGTTACTACATGGCTGAAACACAGAAGAGTAGTAGAGCCAACATGCCTCAGTATTGCTTAGCCATTGCCTTTCACGGGCTTCAACACTGCTTCCGTAGACATAGACTTCTCTGTTTTGGAAAGACAGCAATTCCAAAAGAGAAGAAAGCAGCTGCAGGAAGTAATATGAGATTGGTAAATAAATGCTATCAGCATCATGGTTAGATTTCAGGAAGGATAGTAACTAGCTTATACCTGCAGTGAAGTAAGCATTGTAGCACTGTATTCCTGAAGCCTGTCCTGTGAGGTACTTCATTTAGTGTTGGGCAAAATGAAACCCTGTAACAGTTTAAGAGCCAACGCTTTATTTTGGTTCTACATTTTATAAACAAGAGAGAAAAACTTTCTGGATGCTCTTTTGACTATAGAGTAAATGAGCAGGGCATTGGTTGTAAAAGGAAAACAACGATAAAGTCTGTATCATTCATTCAGTTGCTAACTTGTACAAGAAGCCAAGATATAAATAACTTTGCTCTCTTTGTTCCCTTTGCCTTCTGCCTTCCACCTCCTCCACTGCTCCTCTGTGCATGGCTGAATACTAACTTTGAGCTGGTAACACATGAGCCTTGCTGGTTTTCTAGCTAGAGGGAGAGAAGTTGGCATCTGGCCTCTTCTGGGCTTTTGTTGTCTAGGAGGGAGGATTGGATTCATGTATTATTTCTAAAATGTAAATAATTTTATATCATAGAAAAGACACATAAATATATTTTGTAGATGTAAATTTAGCTTACTGTAGGATATAGCTTCATCTTACTCCCAAACCTTCCGAGTTAGTCTGGTGGTTTGAATGTTATTGGGGGGAGAGGAGGAGAGAGGGTAATTTCTCAACTCACCACAAAGCCACACCTTAAAATGCCCTTTTCCAATTTCTTCTAACTCAGGTGAGCCTTGTACTTGTTTGTTGTAAATGTGAACAGTGAATGGTTTGTATGTGTAGCTGCTTATGTTAGGCATGAGTTCAATTCATTTTAATCACTGTTTTGCACGGGCTGATGCAGAGCTCTATTACTTTGTTGCACTCATTTTTCAAGCGATGCTGGATATAGAAGTCAGAGGAAGAAGCATGAAGATTGTGCCTAAATAACAGCATAATTAATCTCCTATTATGTAGCAATTTTGTCTCATCCCACAGGATGCACAAAGAATTCAAAGAGCTGACATAAGAGCAAAGCAGAGGGTTCTCTTATGTGTGATGATTGCTTCTAGGACAGAGTGTGGCGACTGTGTAGTATCACACGTCACTAGTGCACAACAGCAAAAACGAATTTATTAAACAGAATCAGCAGCAAAAGTTAGTTAGTGTGGGGTTTTTTTTTAAACTTATTTATCTCAGGTGGCAGAATATATCGGTTGGTATTTGGCTAGTATAATAGAGTTGATGTGCAGATTCAGGAACAAAAATTACTGTAGGAGATTCTGATTTCACTGATTAGATCTCTGATAACTCGTCTAAAAAGTGAGGTCTTCATCAGTACAACATTTACTTCTGAGATGGCATCTTTTTTAGTGGTTTTGCTGAGAGAAAAAAAAAATTATCTCCTTCCTATGAAGGAAATAAGAGATGGTCTGGCCTTCCACTCTTTAGGGAATAGGGTTGTAGTCAACAGTTTTAAGATATGTTGCTGAGTTTTCTTTAGGTTTCAGAATTGTTGCTATTTGTTGAAAGCAGCTGCTGTGTTTAATTTGGCTGGAAATGCTGTAAAGTAGTAGAATTGGCATGAGATAGGCTGGTGATGGAAAAGGATGTTAGGAAGGTGCCAAACACCCAGGTACAAAGAGCTGTGCATAAAGATGGATGCTGAAAGCTGGGGAGATGCAATTCATCTTCAGTAGAAACACTTTTCCTGGCTAGCAGTGTCAGTGGAGCATCCCAATGTGAAAAGGCCACCTGTAGTGTCCACTCCCTGTGCCCTCCCAGAGCAGCCAGGTTCTTCGTGAAGTGAAGGTCTTTGTGTTAATGGGAGTATATGACAATATAATGTGACTTTTGGAGGGGTTGCAGCAAGCTCTGAATGACAAATGAAATGAAAAATGCCTGCATGGAGCAGAAAAGCCTGAGCACTACTGGATGATACACTGCCAACAGATCTAACGAGAGGCTCCTTCACAGATTTTCCACCTTAATCAGCAATGTAGCTGACAACCACTGAGTCAAATATCTCTTCCCCCCCCCCACTCTGTACAAGTGAAGAAAAATTCTTCAGCTTTATAGCTTGCCCCCTGCCTAAAATACTCATTCAATAATCTTTCTCTGCTTCCAGTCTCTACAGGCAAGCATAGTCTCACCATAATTCATTCAAGCTCTTTCAGGTACTTCTGCTGTAAATTTATTCTCCATACACTGGGTGGGTTGGGCAGGTAAATTTTGATTAGTGATCTAGTCAGTTGATATATAACATTTACTGGTCAAGTTTGATGTTAAAATTATTGAGGAAGCAGACAATAAGGCAAATTAAAGTGTGATTCCCCTAGCTGAATGTTTCTGTTCCAACAAAGAAGTACTTTTTAATGCAGTCAAGCCCTAACTAGTGCATACCAGAATAAAACATGGTTTAAATGACATTTTAGAAAGCAGTGGCTTGCAGAAGAACTTAAGTGGTATGACAGATAATTTCATTAGCTTCAAGTTTTGCTGCAGTGCTGTGAAGAGATGGCATGACCCATGGAAAAGAGA
Source organism: Psilopogon haemacephalus (assembly GCA_013396835.1). Lineage (NCBI taxonomy): Eukaryota > Metazoa > Chordata > Aves > Piciformes > Megalaimidae > Psilopogon > Psilopogon haemacephalus. The sequence continues at coordinate 2,033,144 of VWZI01010423.1, forward strand.
AACAGTAGTCTGTAAGCTTCCTCTTAGGATGATGTGTCTTATTCTGGCCAAGCTGGACTATAAAATGAGTTCAAGGGTGGAAAATGAGCATTGGAATTTGGAGCTTAAAAAAATTCAGTGTTCAGCTAGTGTAACAGCAGGCTGAGAGGAATGATACCTGTGAAGGTGATACCTGATAGCAGAGGCTTTTCTTTCTGATAGACAGAAGCTGAAGTTTAGCTAATTTCATCTTGAAATTAGAAGCTACTTTCTATCGGTGAGGTCTTTCAAACACAAGCGAGTCCCTCTAGAAAAGAAACAGAGTCAGTTGCAAACACTTCAAGCCTTTTGGTATACCTGGGATGGACAGCTGTGTCCCTGTGCAGATAGCTTTGCTTGCCCCTTTCCTTTGGGGAAGACCTCTGCACTCAAAAGCTCGTAGACAGCAGCTCTGTGTTGACAATTAACAGACCTGAATGTCATGGCTCAGATTTTCAGTGAGATGTCTGAGGATGATCAGGACAGGTTTCTTTTAATCTCCTCCCATGTGCAAAGAACAAAGATTTCTTTACACTGCTTCTTTTCATTGTTATTAATTGCTTTCCCTGAAGCATTAGAGATTGGCCACCACAGGAGATCTCTTTGTAGGTGGTACAGAGAGTGATTACAGATTGCCTGAGCTGGTTTGGGAGGGAATTTTCCCTGGGTCAGGTTGGCAGGCTTTGTGGATCTTTCACCTCATATACCATGAGGTGTGGTTCATCTGCTAGGATCATTCATGTACATCTCACATGATTAATTCCTTGCCATTGCAGAGCTTCCTCAGATCTTGCCAACCCTGTGTCTGAGGCAGATAGTTTTATAAGTACTGAAGTGTTTTTCTGTCACTAAAGTCTTTGATCATCAGCTAGAAGGCTTTAGTTAAAGTTGATAGTCTCTGAATACGTAATACATGCATCTGGTGTCCTTTTTGACCTTAATTTTTAGGGCATGATATCCATATACTGCCTGATTGGTTATAGACTGAGGGTGGTTATTTAGGAAGACATGATCTTCTATTCTGAAAAATGTCCTGACTCCTTCAGAGGGCAGCCTGAGAAAAGCTTCATCTCTACTGAGCAGAAGTCCAACTTGCTTTAGTTTAATCTCAGAGACTAGCCAAAAAAATGCAACTCAGATTGCGCATTTCCATATGCAGAAAAATGTGTATCTGTGCACTGGTATCTGTACTGCCTGAAAGGACAGTCCCTGTGGTTGGCTTTCTGTACAGGAACACCCAGCATGAAGAAGATAACTCAGTGTCCTTCTTGTAGTCAAAGCAGCTAGGTAAGCAATGAACTCTTGTCTTGCAGTGGGTGGTTACTATAGAAGCATCGTTACTATAGAAGCCTCACTGTCAATGAGGTCTTCTTGAGTTTGAATCTTTTTTTTTTTTTTTTAAAGAATAAAATTTAGCCCTTAACTCAGCCTCCTTCAGCAAAATAACAAATCCTGCCTTCAAAATACAGACTTTGCATTCTCAGGGGCCCTGTGCTATATGGGACACAGAGCCTGACCTACTCCATATAAAGCAAGCATTTGTGAATGTTTGTGTGCAAAATATTATGGCGTAACAGGCATTTTAAGAAAATGTTCGTTTCACTGGAGCTAGAATTTCACCACAGAGGTATATGCAGGTATGTAAAGACAAATATGTGCCTGAAATGCTAAGCTGAAGCTCTGTTATTTATAGAATCATAGAATGGTTTAGGTTGGAAGAGACGCCGAAGAGCATCCAGTTCCAACCCCCCGCCATAGGCAGGGTCACCTCCTACTAGATCAGGACACTCAAGGTCTCATCCAGCCTGGCCTTGAACACCTCCAGGGAGGGAGCAGCCACAAACCTCCCTGGGCAACCCATTTCAGTGTCTTGCGATCCTCACTGTGAAGAACTTCCTCCTAACTTCTCGTTTAAATCTCCCCTCTTCCAGTTTAAACCCATTCCCCCTCATCCTGTCATTACAAGACTTTGTGAATAGTCCCTTCCCAGCCCTCCTGTAGGCCCCCTTCAGATACTGGAAGGTTACTATAAGGTCTCCTGGAATCCTTCTCTTCTCCAGGCGGAAAAGCCCCAACTCTTGTAGCCTGTCCTCATAGCAGAGGTGATCCAGCCCTCTGAGCATCTTCTATAGAAAAGGTAGCAACACAGTAGAAACAAGCATCATATAAGCAGCACTGTCTGGCAGTTGTATTTTGCTTCCCAGTTACAGAGGGGTTTGCATTTTTCCTGAAATGAACTTTACAGGAATGCCATAAACTGTCAGGATTTGCCCTGTGCATACCAGGAGAAATTGTGCTACTTGCACATGTCTGGCTTCATCCCATAAAGCAGAAAACAGCAGCAATCCTGTAACTTCATTCAAATGCTATCTGTAGTTCTACATCTCTCTTCTTCACACCCCAAACTGAAAACTTTAAAATAAAAATAATTGAAAACCAGAATACTCTATTTCTAAGATGAGTTGTCCTTAAAAATTCGAATGAGTCATTTAGATAACATTCACAATACCAGCAGCTCCAGGGCACTTTAGAGAATATGCTTCAGCAGAGAGACATCTGAAACAAAAATTGTAATGTTCTAAATGGAATTAGATGAGCAAAACTATGTCATACAGAGATGAAATATAAATAAATGCTTTAGGCCCACTCCATGAAAAATGTATGCACTTTTCAAAAAGCCTTTTTTTTTTTTTTTTTTTTTTCNTTCCCTTCTGCAATGGTTTCATTTCTGTAGGAATCAGTGTTTGGTTGAGAATTGGGTTTGTTTTGTTGTGTGGAGGGGGGGTGTTGGGTTTCTGCATGGTTGTTTCTTTTTTTTTTTCCCTCCTAGTACATTCTCATAGAATGTGCTTTTGTCACTCAATAAACCCTTCTTTCCACTAAATGTCTGTCTCTGTATTAAGCCCCCAAGGAACTGTACAAGCCAAAGGCAGATGGAAACAATAGGCATTTCGTGTTCAAATGTACAACCTACAGAAAGTTCATCTGTCAAAAGTCTGAGGAACATTTCCAAGGAGGCTGCTTCATAAACAACATCCACATGGGGCAGATCTGACTTGAGCTTCTGCTTTTCATGCACATATTCCATAAGAATTTAATAGGCTGTTTACTCTTCAATTAATAGTTAAAGCAACATTTACAGAATCTTGTTCCAAATCCCAGTCTCAGTTCGCTCTTTCCCTTCCCGCTCTACTTCTTAAATCACTTCATCTTTTACATGCCCCAACTACTTTCCGTGTTTATACAGAAGCCTTCTCCTGGTCCATCTGTCAAAATCAAAGCACTCTTGGTTTTTTTGAACTCTTTATTTTCCTCAGTCTTTTTTGAACTCTGTTTTTGTACCTGTTGGAGTTGTGCTTCTTCATTGGTAAGTATGCCAGCTCCACTATGGTACCCATCTTTGAGATATCAATCATTAATGCCAGTATAGTAGTGTTGAAAGTTAATCTTATCTTCTGACTCATGCCTAGAAGATGAAAGTTACTCTGCTTAGTACTGTCTAGGAGACAACATACTTGCTTTTTAAAGCTCAAATTACTTATGGCAAGTGCTTGCCTTCATTCCTTGGCTTTGTATTAACGAAATATTTTTAATGTCATTAAGATACTGATTCTGTAAAGTTGTGAGATTACTTTGGCTCCCATGGACTTCAATGTCTTCCCTGATCAGACCCAGATTAATGGCAAGGAAAACAAGGAAGACTTTGTCAATAGCTGGATGCTGCACATATGTTGTTCCCCTCACCTGAGCTGCATGAAGGTGAAGAAATGTGAATGGAGGCCGATGGCATATTTACAGATTGGGGTAAGATTTCTCCAGTGGAAGTCATTTTCTTGGACTTGAAGGTCACCCGTAAGTACTTTGTTACGACTATGGAAGCTGCTAGTTTTGCAAGGTTTGACCAGTACAAGAGAAGAAGTTGCAGTCTGATTGTTCTCTTGTAATGTTGGGCAGGAGCACGGACCAATTGTGGTCTTAAAATGGGTACAGGTCATCTCATGGCAGCTGCTGAGTTTGTTTATGGCTAACACAGGAGCTTTTCACCTCCTAGACCTGGGGCCAAAATGTTCCACCTATAAGAACCTGAGACAGTCAATGTGTTTCATTGCCCTCTGGTGGTGTGTCCCCTAGAGTATAGGGCTATTGCTGTGACCAGCTGCAGAAGTATGTGCTGCTGGTGTAAAAGAAGCAGTACATGAAGCAGAGAAAAATCAGACAGTAAGAACTGTTGTCTGCTGTTGCTTTCGTTTATTATGACATTGTGAAATGAAAACAATGGGACAAGGTCTGCTATCAGTTACCCTGTGCAAATCCAGAGACTTCTGCTGGAGCCAGACTTGTCACTCCGGATTTATGGCAGTGCAAAAAAGAGTTGGAAAGTGGCTTGGAGGGACAAGGCAACCTTTAAACTGCCTGACCATTAATCTATGGTAAAGTTATGAGTTTGCCCTTGCAGCACATAGGCAGCCTCTTAAAGCACAAAGAAAAACAAAGAAATCAGGAATAATGCAGGCATGTTCAGTACTATGTAGACACTGAGGCCAACATCCAAGTGGTCTGAAGTTAAAACTCTCTTCTATAATAGTCACTGTCTACTCTATGAGGTTGGGCACTTCACCTCCCAGATGCTGTAGCCTTAAATCACTTACAGCCCTTGACATGCTACACTGCATTTAGCAGATGAGGTTAGCTGCATCTTTCACTTAGGCTGGTACTAGTAGAGTAAACCGAGATTTACAGCCACGTGGCTGCTTTCTGAGATGTGTCAGAAAATGAATGTTTCAGCATAAATGACCTACTGTAAGGCATTATTTTTCATTCTTACTACAAATGGCTCTCAGAAGAAAAGTACTGAAGAAGGAAGTGAGAGCCTTGGAATCAGATGCTTTTGCTTTTGTTTATGTTAGTCTACTGACTTCAGTTGCTGTCTCTACATATGATAATGTGCATGTCTGTGGTGTTTTGATAGGTGGGGAAGAAGTCAAATCTATTTAATGGTGCTCTTCCCAAGAATGGGTCTATACAAGTCGTGACCGAGGCATGATAGGAAGTGAGCCAGAGAAGTAAGGTGGTTTTTTCCCATTTATGCTGGAAGAGTTTTGGCTAGACAAAGTTATCTGTTATCACAAAGAAGTCCAGATCAGGAGAGGCAAGGGAGAATTTTCTTTGTGGATTGTTTTCATCCCAGCTACTTTCACTTGCATTTGTCATGGAATATATTAAAATAGTCATATTCCACAGTCCACACAGCATGTCAGCTTTTAGACAAGTACTCTGAAATGTGCTCACAGATGATAAATTGCACACTATGTCAACTACATCTTTGTCATGAGATTCTATTTTCTATTTATAGTTGAAATGAAACACTTGAGAAAAAGTCTAAAGCAAAGCAATTTCACAGAAATCTCAGGAATTTTTCCTTATGTGTATATCAGTGCAAATACCCTCCTGCGCTATCTTTTTGCTCGGTGGGGCTCCAACAATCACCTTCTGAGATCAAAGTGGGATGCTCTCAAGATTGTGAAACTTATAATGCGTCCATGTAATCTAGCCGGTGTGCCTTCGGAGTGTGCTCCCTTTCAAACGTTCAGGGAGAAAGAGCACTTAACCATAAGACAGTGCAAATACACAGAAAATTTGATACAGTTTTGGGGAATCAAAACCCATTATCTCCATAACAGAAGAGATTATTTAGTTACTTCATTGGCTTGTCATACTAGCTTTGTCTGAAGCTGTCAGTGATGTCTGTGATGTCCTTTCCAGTACTTTGCCTTTTTTTTCCCCCCCATCTCCTTCTAAGACGACTTCTTTTTCACTTATACATCTTAAATAAGTAATCTTCCGCAATGGCATTTTGGGTAGCAAAAACTGGAACAAACGTACTTGTTGGAGATAGCACAAGGTATGCTTTGAAGCTGCAGACACAGCTGTGGGTGTGTATTTTCCTCTGATTACAGCAGCCTGCTTTAGGAAGAGCAGTGATGATGCACTGTGATGGGAGATCTCCCAGCATACACTGGCCTAGACACCACGAGATGTTCTGCAATGTGTTGAGTTATGATTGAAGATAAGTAGGCTTCATGATGGTCTCCTTTTGCTTTCAACACACAAATCTTCTTGGGCTGCATGAGGAGTGTTTCTTGTCACAGAGAGAATCATCCGAGCAAAGATCTAAGATTAGTGAAGAATATGGAGGAGAGAGGCGCTGCTGTCTGATCAGTGTCCTCTGTGTGGGATTCAAACAAGAGCTTCCTTGAGAAAGCACTTGTGGCTGTCCGTGTGGTAGGCAGCACATTCATCCAGGAGGGTTCAGATGTCCGTATGGTAGGCAGGACATTCATCCAGGTGGGTTCAGATCTCTGGAACCAACACCCTGTGGAAGCCTGGAGCAAGAGCAAGCTACAGCTTTCTTGCAGTTGTGAAAGTGGCTTTTTATGTGATACTGATAGAAGTGTTACATTTTCTGTAGTCTTTGTGGCTTTCCTCTACTACTTCTGGACTACTTACACTGTACTTTAAACACCTCCTTGGAAGTGTTTAAGGCAAGGCTGGATGAGGCTCTGACCTAATCTAGGGTAGGGTGTCCCTGCCCATAGCAGAGGGGTTGGAACTGGATGATCCTTGTGGTCCCTTCCAACCATGACTGATTCTACTTTTAACCCAGCTCTTCCTTCCAGATTTATGTGCACATAGCTGATTTTAAAAGTAACTGTCACTTGAACATGAGAATAGCTGGCCTGTGAACATGGGTTAAAACTGTCTGGGTGGCTGGGCTCAAAGAGTGGTGGTGAGTGGAATTGAATCCAGCTGGCAGCTGGTCACAAGTGGTGTTCTCCTAGGTTCAGTATTGGGGCCACGTCTCTTTAATATTTTTATCAATGATCTGGGTGAAGGAATGGAGTGCATCCTCAGTAACTTTGCAGATGACATTAAATTGGGTGGGAGTGCTGACCTGCTTGTGGATAGGGAGGTTCTGCAAAAAAGGCTGGATTGATGATTGAGGTTTAACAAAGCTGAGTGCTAGGTCCTGCAATTGGGTCACAGCAATCCCACACAATGCTATGAGCTTGTAGCAGACTGGCTAAAAAGTTGCCTGCAGAAAAGGACCTGGAGATACTACAGATTGACAGCCACCTGAACTTGAGCTGGCAGTATGCTCAGGTGGCCAAGGCAGCTGACAGCATTCTGGCATATATTAAGAACAGTGTGGCCAGCAGGAGTAGTGAAGTGATTGTGCTCCTACACTTGGCACTGGTAAGGCTGAACCTTGAGTACTGTGTCTACCTTCCTTTGCTACAAGGAAGACAACTGAGTTGCTGGAGGATGTCCAAGAGAAGGGCAGAAAAGCTGATAAAGGGACTGGAATACAAGTCTCATGAGGATCAGCTGAGGAAACTGGGATTGTTCAGTCCAGAGAAGAGGAGGCTGAGGGGAGACCCCATTGCTCTCTACAATTACCTGAAAGGAGGTTATAGTGAAATGGGAACTGGTCTCTTCTCCCTAGTGTCAGATGACAGGATGAGAAGAAACAGCCTGAAATTACTGTAGAATCATAGAATGGTCTGGGTTAGAAGGGACCTCCGAAGGTCATCCAGTCCAACCACCTTTGCAGTAAGCAGGGGCATCCTCAACTAGTTCATGTTGTCCCGAGCCCTGTTGAGGGACAGGGAAGTTTACACTGGATATTAAGAACAATTAGCTTTATCAAAATAATGGTCAGGTATTGAAAGAGGATGCCTAGAAAGGCGGTGAGGAAAGCGTCCCTGGATGTGTTCAAGAACTCTATAGACATGGCACTTTGTGTGGTGGTCTTAGGTTGATGGTGGAACCTGATAATCTTAGAGGTCTTTTCCAGCCAAAACAATTATGTGATTCTATAATTCTTGAAAATGATGTGTGCCTGCATCCTTCTCTGCTCTAAAACTAGTGGAATTAGAGAGGTCTTGGATTTAAATCATCTTCAGCTCTGTAACTTTAGCCATCCATTGATCTGAGTGCCACACTCTAGCTTAGCAGGGCATTAGCTGTAAAAGAAACCATTGCAACATCAGCATCACTCCAGTGGAGCGTTTGAGGTAGTTACTGAAATTCAGTTGGACTGGAAAAGTAACTGATCCTACTTAGCAGCGTTTTTGCAAATGGTGAGCTCATAATTTGTGCCCAGTCTTACAAAACAGGCCAACTGCCTTTCCTTGGGAATTGTTCTGTGGAGGAAGGGATCTTTAACTGCCTTTGAAAAAACTATCCTGATAAAGAATTCTTGAAGTTAGTAAAATCATGGAAGAGGACATAAAGTACACTCTCCTTGTTCAGAGACAGCACCATAAAAACAGTTTGCCTTCTTTTTTTTTTTTTTTTTCTCTCTTTTTTTTTCTCCCCTCTCCTTTTCTTTCTTCCATCTCTGCTCAGTCACTATTCTAGTTTAGGGCTATGAGCTACCCCTGACCAAAGAACAGCAACTACATTTACTCATTTTGGGAAGGAAGAATAAAAGTGCTGCACACTGGTTGAAAGCTCGAAGGGAGATGCTATTTACAAGTATGTATGTGCAGAAGGTATTCAGGTAGAATGAACACATTCACAAACCAGGCCAAGCTTACCAGATCAAAACCTTCTAGAACCCTCCACCCCATCTGTGCTGGTTTGAACTAACTGGAGGATTTGCATGTGAAATTACACTATAGGCCGAGAAAGGAAAGCAAAA
>VWZI01010423.1:2042273-2122967 GCA_013396835.1 Psilopogon haemacephalus
GGGGTTTGGCAGTTATCCCCCCCCCCCCCCCACTTTGATATAATCCAGGCTAGGACTCAGTTGGCTGGAAGTTAAGGAATGAGAGATATCAGCAAGGCACTGCTTATTAAGCTATGATAGGGGGGAGCAGAATGGAATAGCGGGAAGCGGAACAGAATAACAATGTTACAACATCCTGGAGTGACCAGCTCTGTCCCCTGGGACTCTCTTTTTGGAGAACAGTGTCTTTGTGGTCTTCTTAAAGGCACCTGAGCCCCCGGACCACCACAGTCATGTATGACTCTCCTTCTGCTCTTATGTAACACACTTGTTCCATGTACCCTTCTACCAAATTTTGGATGACCTTAGAAAGTGAACCTCCCTCTGTTACAAGTTTGGTCTGCTCGTACTGCCAGAACAATGTTTAATCAGGCAGTTTCCTCCTCTGCACCTGGAGCAGTAAGAGTGTTTTGTTTAACTGGTGAACTGGCAGAGATTACCAAAGGTATGTCTGCATGCTAATGTAGTATGCACCGGGTCAGTGTTTTTACCTTTGCCTCTTCTTCCTTGTTGTTTGCCCATTTGTTCAAAATACTTAAGTGTTATATTTGTGGTGATGAAAAAATTAACTAGCATCTTCCTCCAAAACTGTCACTGGGGGAGGGTTGCCCACTTGAAAACAAGCAAGAAGTCTTACAAACATTTGGGCTGACTCATTCACCAGCTTTTCTTTACAGGGCCCTTTTGTAGCATGAAGCCATCCATTGACCAAAAGAGTACATTGTGCATTTAGTTACTGTTTTGTATCTTGTGTCAGACAAAAGCCACTGCCTCCTGCCACAGTAACAGCTGAATATTTTCACTGCTCATGCAGTTTCCCCTTCTAGCTGCTGGATCATCAAAAATTCTAATCAACTCTGATCTAACGCAAAGTACTATGTGGCATTCATCATCTGTTTTAGCCTTTAATGCACCATGCAGGTTTTAATCAAAGGTATGCAACCATTAGCAAAAAAAAGACAGACAAGAATTATGATGGTGTCCTGAGCAGAGCTCTTAAGCCGACATCACAGGCAGCAGATAAGTTCACCTCCCCCTGCTGAGTACAAATACAGGAGAATAAGATGGGTCTTGCTTGAAATAATTGCAGGAGAGCACCACCAGTGTTTGAAGGCCATGACTTCTGTTTTGTTTCAGTACCAAATGATAAGGCTTTACTTGCTTTAATCTCCTGAATATTGAAAACAAATGTTGGCACTGTTGCCTTTGTGTGTGGGGGCTGCTGGGTCATCTGTTTGGTTTGGTGTACATCTGTGCCTTCTACTGTTGTCAGAGGGAGCCAAGGGAATTCACAGAATCACAGAATGTCAGGGAGTGGAAGGGACCTCGAAAGATCATTTAGTCCAACCTCCTTGCCAGAGCAGGATCACTTATACCAAATCACACAGGACTGGCAGTGATTGGCAAAACTGAGCCCAGCATCTTCCTTGCAGCAGCCAGGCCTTGTGGTCTCTCAACTCTTCCTCAGTGAACTCCACTAGTCACCTCCCCTCTTCTTCTCAAGTGTAAGCCCATCTAGGTCACTGCTGGCTTGTGCATAGAATGACATGCATATGCCTTGCTTGCATGCAAGCATCAAATCTGTCCAATTTCTCCTGCATTTGGCCTTCATTCCAGCACCTCTTGCTTCCCTGCCTGTTTAATCAGAAACAGACATCCCTAACAGGGCAACAAGCAATCCCTTCCTGCCTAGCCCTGACTCACCACTCTACAGCATCAGGGTTTCACTTTGATTGTAAGGATGCACATTCAATAGCAGGTCAAGAAATTGCTTCTTCTGCTCCCGCCCCGCTCCCCAGCCCAGTAAGTCAAAGTCAATCAGCAACAAGGCACTATCATGGTATCAGGCTTTGAGTTTCATTTAACATGGGCATTGGCCTGTGCTGCAGAATTTTTCATTTCTGCCTAATTGAGGAAAGAGTGAGAATATTTTTTTAAGGGAGGGGAGCAGGCTGTGGTCACAGTAGTGTAATCTTCCTCCTGACACATGAACTCGTGAGTATACCTTGTTGGGAGTGGCTCTTGTGAGGGTTCCCTTGTGCAATAGCGAGCAAAGAGAGCCTCCACTGCTTTCAAGGGTTGACTACCTCTAAGACAGCTGGGGACATTATCAGTGCTTAGAAATATCTACAAGGTAGCTGTCAAGAGGATGGGGCCAGACTCTCTTCAGTGGTACAAAGCTACAGGACAAAGGAAACAAATTCCATAATCCAGGAAGAAATGGTTGGTGACCTGCTACATCATTTAAATGTGCCAGAGCACTGGAACTGACTGCCCTTCTCATGAGAGATTCCAGACCTGTTTGGACATGATCCTGTGCAACCTGCTTTAAGTGAAGTTTAAAAGGGTGGATTGGACTAGATGGTCTCCAAAGATCCCCTCCATCTCTTGCATTCTGTGAGTCTGTAATTCTGTAAGTGCAATTTTTGCTTGGCCTTCAACCTTGCTGCTGCCTTATTTCTCCTGAATTCTGGTATTGGCATACCCATTTCAAGTCCTGATTTAAGAATAAGTGGTTGTGACATGTGCCAAGCTGTAGCATTTCCTAGAAGCCACAATAGCAACAAGGAATGAAGCCATGCATTGCTTATTGGATGTATCCCACAAAGCTCTTACAGGCAGGATGCAGAGCTGACAGTCACCCAGGGTGCCTGATGTGAGTGGTCTGAAGACATTTGGGCTTGCAAATTCATGGAAATGGTGGATGGGTGAATTTCCTCCTCAGGCTTTCTCACACAGACTATGGGTGTAATAAATTCTGTTTATTTTGGGGTATGCAGCAGAATTTCCCCATGTCAAGGCAAATGTATTGCACAGGGCTGTGGGCTCAATTGGCCCTTATAAATCATTGCCACGAGAGGGATCTGGCCCTGGGCAGACATTAAAAATTGGTCTTACTAAGGTGCTGGCTGTGGGCTGATTTTGTCCATGCTTTCTGTTCTGCCTGATTGCCAGTGGGGGACAGCTCAGTGTGACTGTATGTGTCTTTGCCTGCACCAGCTCTCACAGTAAGCCTTCTGCTTCACTTGAGGTCCTAGGCATGCCTGGCCTCCTGCACTGCACTCTGTGGGTCTTGTAGCAGAAACCCTGTGTAAATTGCTGTCTCTTATTTTGACACGGTCTTTAATATGCAGCATGTGGGTCTTTTAATGACCACCTCTGGCATAAGCTTAATTTGGCTAGGGGGCTGGGGGCATGAATGATTTGAATCTACCTGTGCTTCCTGTGTCTAGCCTGTGCCTGGCTATGCATGGAGGCCAGGGATTTTCCACAGCACCTACAGCCTGAACAGTGGAATTGTATTTTCAAATTTCCTATTTAATGAGACTAAAAACAAAACAAAACAAAGAAACAACAAAAAAAACAGGTTTCTGTTGTTTTAACCCAGGTAGGTCATTTGCTTTATCCTATTTGTAGGTATTGGTTCATCATTGCACTGTGGTGTTGTGGGTTCCAGAGGTGGATAATCAGCAGTACAGTGTGACAACGGTTTAGTTCCAGGTCACAGACAAAAAAAGTAGCAAAAAACCAGCAGCCACTGAGGACTTGATTTACACAATGCAATGACTAAGTGATAACCCCTTTTGTGAGAAGGAAAGTCTCCCTCTGGAGACCGCATTCTAACCAGTAGCAAACATGCAAGCTCCCTGGTGCTTCAGATGTCAATTATACCAAAGCCTCTTATTGTATAATGCAGGTCTGTTATAATAATACTGTCTGGAACAGCAATAATAATGTGAATGAATTTCCAAACAGTGGAGATGGAAGAGGGAGATTGATCAATATGGCGCTAATGATGGCCTTGTCTTTCACTGAAATAAGTGTCATAGGGTTTATAGCACTTCCTTCCTGCACCATGCTGTGCCACAGTGTTGCTTTACTACCTGCTGTTATTGCTTTTGTATAAAAAGGTGTTAAAAAGAAATGTCTGTCAAGTTTTTAAGGCTGTGAGTCTCTTTTAATGCGCTGGGGTTGTTCTAGTCAAGACGGTCTGAGGACATGAGAGGTGCGCAGTTCGCAGGGGGAAGCGAAATCCTTTATTGGATGCACTGACACAGGAGGAAAAAAAAAGAAGGCTGCAGCAAGGTCCCTGTTTTTATAGGGAATTACTCATATTTTATCGTAAAAATGCCATTTGAAGGCCAGAGTATTCCCAGGTGGACTCATCCTGCTTGTTTGGGCATATAAAGGTCTTTCCTTAGAGAGGGAGTATGAGCACTTAAACACAGAAGGGTTCAAAAAAAGAAAAAAAAAGCTCTCTGGCATGCTAAGCATATTTTCCATTTGTGTGAACCTGTTTCTTGTCTGATAATGATGTGGGGTTTTCTCTATTATTCTACCAAGTGTATAGCATGTGTATTGAGACCTGCTGGAAGAAATATCCATTGAATCTTCTGATTAAAAAAAGAGATTATTTATTTGAAGAGAGTGAAATTTTCGCATCGACATTTGTATTCATGCAATAGGAAGCTGTATCCTCATAATGCTCTCCTGGATGTTGGTGGAGAGAGCAGGGAAAACCCCATTAAGGAGGGAGATAACAGCATATTGGAAGTTACTTGTTTGTTAGATATTAAGCCCTAACATTTTCTGCTGTATCTCGGAGTTACTTTATTTCTCAATATGCTGGAATGATGGATTCCATACATTTTATTTTGTGAAGTGAGGGAAATTAGAAGAAAACATAGCCCGGGTCTAATGATAAAAATCCTCTCTGTTGAAGCTCTTCAGCAGGCTGCTTTTCAGAACAGAAAAGACGAACTGCTTTTGCAGTGGCACAGGTCCAATCTCAAACTAGAATCAATTGCTTTGCCAACTCCCAACACAAAGGATGTTCATTGTTTGCAAACTGAATTTTCCTCCGTGCGTGCAAAACCGATGATCAGATTTTTTTTCTTCTTCTTCTTCTTTAGAAAAACCCCTGCAGTGAAAAAACTGCAGCTGATTCTGTGCTTCCCATCCTGGTTTGCAGGAAGGCTTCTTGCTTCACAGTGTGATTTCTTCATAATAGCTGCACGACAACAGCATGCCAATGTTTTCAAAAAGCAATGGCCAATGTTAGAACGCAGTTGCTTATGTTAGCTACTTACTGCTGGTTTATTTTTTTGTTGGTTTTTTTGTTTTCCTTGAGAAAATAAGTTTGTCTTTTTGATCTTCTGAGGCTCACCTTCTTATGTTTAACAAACCTGTATGTATCTATGTATGTAAGCTTCATCAGGGACCTTCCCAGGCCTGTCCGTTCCTGCCCCAAGTAACTGCACTGTGTCATGCTTGGTGTCAACTGATGAAATTCCGTGTTAAAATAGGGAAGTGTTTTTCCCCTTTATTTTGATGTTATTTTAATGCAAAATCTGCCCCAGAGTCACTTTTTTTTTTTTTCTTTCTTGTTTTCCTGAAGCTTGTCAGCCTTTTAAACTAATATTTAAATATACTTTTGCCTGACTTCTTCCTACTGCTGTCCCAGCATTGCCTTTATGCTTTTTTTTTCCCCCTCACACAATTTCTTCTCGGTGTATTTGCAGAAATCAATCTTGCCCCTTTCTCTGTCTTTCACTACTGAGCAAGCATCTCACAATACAAGGCCGTTATGGAGTAGCAAAAATCCACCCAGACATTCACACATCACAAAGACATTCACATTTAACCCCTGAGACAAAATGTATGTGACCTCTATCTGGAGTCATCCTGATTGTGTGACTGCAGTATTTTGTGCCTTGAGGACTGGATTCTGAGTGGAGGCCAGGGATGCTAAATTTGCAAAGTGTGTTTATCTATTTGCCATGCTACCTTGCAGAGCATTGCATGGGATTCCCTGGTAGAGAAAGCTGCTACTTGGCGCAGTGTGGGCTTGTACGTGTTCCATTGTAGTAGGTGAAGAACATTCCCCCTCCACACACTACTGAGATTTACTAGACTAGCTTAGACAATTTGGAAGTAAGATGAAGCTATATTTACAGCAAAGCAAGATTTACAAGCATATATACACATATATATTTATGTGTATTTACAACTATGTAGAAATCGGAAATGATACAGCAATCCAAACTCCCTCCTGAACAAAGGAAACTGCCCAGAAGTGGCTCAAAGCTACCCCCTCTTTCTCCCTCTACTTTCCCAGACAAACAAAACAAGCAGTAAAGCTGACATTGTTTTCTGTTAGCTAAGGCTAGTAGAAAAGATGCTAGAGTGGAGTGAGGAGAAAGTGAACAGATCCAGCATCCCAGACCAGAGTGAGACAAACTGTTGACATTTTGGCTTTTTCTCCCTCCTTTCACAACCAATGATCTAATTTCTCTCATTAAAACATGCCAATTAGCCTCAAACCAGCACACCCATGGAAAACAGTCCCTCTTGCTAACAGGAGAGTGAAAGCAATTTAAATGCTGCATTAGCTGTATGTATATTAAAGCTGAATCAATTGCTTAGCTGAATCTTGCCTCTCTTTGCAACATCTCCCTGTTGGCTGCAGTTTCCTCAAAAGTCTGTGCAGGTGAATGACTGCTGCAAATTACTCTGTATTTTGTGGAGGTGTTCAATATTGGTAATCCTAGACATGCTGCCTGTTTATTAATGGTCACATGGCACAGTTTTTTCCTTCCTGGCTGAGGTAGCTTAGCAAGTCAAAATTTTCTACTGAATCCTCACAGGAAGTTATTTTCAAACTTTCTGCAGAACATGCAGCATTAAAGGATTTCCCTGCTTTTGCACATTTGCACTGGTTTAACATGACCACAGAAATGCTGGTAGAAAACCTAAGAGAGGGTTGCCTATATAGTGGCACTGATTTGGTTTTGGAGGTCCTGCAGAAACTCGCTGGCAGCATTCTTAAGCAACTGTGTCAGCATGTCAGCATAAAAGCTCCCTCATTTTCTACTTGCTGATTTGTATCTCAAGTTGACAAGGGCCACTTCTGAGAATCCTTGCTAAATACTTAGTGCTACAATGAGAATTTATTTCCTCTATGTTTTCCACGATCTGGTATTACAGGATGCTCACTGGTTCTCTTGGTAAGATGCTACGCCGTATCGGTTATGACATTTATAAATTAAACTAAATGGCATACATTTTGTGAAGCATTCTGCTTTACTTCTATTTGCAGGCTTATTTTTTTTTTTCCCCTCTTGCTCACTAATTGGCAGCACTGAGTAATTTGTAATCTGTCTTCCCACTGAACCAGTGAGTGCTCTGTGTGCGTATGCATATGTTTATAAAGTCTTAGGATTAGTCTATGTGACCAAAGGAAATAACTGCATTCTAATTCATAATATTTTGATTAAGGTCTATTTGTAGACCCTGGTTTTGATGTAATTTAAGCTGATAAAAGAAATCACATTAAGCTATACTGAAATGGCTCTAAAATCTGTGGCTCATGCTAACTACTGCTGAAATGCTAAGGGTGTGATTTACAAGCGATTTAATTGGATTGGTTCCATTTACCATCTAAACAAGCCCTTAAATGTTGGAGTGTTTACCACCTGTTGTGACTCTTACCTTACAGAGATCTTTGTTCACAGGCAGGAGGGTGTGCACTGTAATGAGAGAGGAAAAAGCAGGCTTATAAATGTGCATCTCAGCTTATGCAAGCTTGCCCCCGGAAAAATGTGAAGGTTTTTCTAAATTTTACAATTAATTTCTTCTGTATGTTGATGGTGATTTCTGCCTAGCTTCTGACAAGCCCTGCATTTCCTCATCAGCAGCTGGGATGGCTGACGTGGAAACACGTTTATTTTTTGTAGTTGCAGTATATCATGCTAGTTCCTCTTATGCTGCTGCTGTACTAATCTGTGTCTTGTACCAGTTTATGAGCAGCTCTCATAACAGTTCTGAAAAAAAATATGAAGGTTTGTTGGGCTTTTTTTAAAATTTAGTTGTGATGTTGCTTTTTAGAGCTGAGTCTTTGCTGTAATCAGTAGGAAAGATATATTTAAGACAGAATGGTCTCTACTGGTGAAACCCTGCAAGACATTTGATGTGACCAGGTTGGACTGTTGACACAACGTAGTCTGCTCCCTTCATAGTCTTCCCTGCAAATGTACTAGGCTGAGTCTTAACTTTGCTGATCTTCTGCGGTAGGGACAACTCTTGCAACTGGAGCACTGCTGTCTTTGACTAGAGAGTACCTTCTGTAAGGATAGGTGTGGATAGAAGGAGGGAACTTATCTCCTATTTATATGGGGGAGAGCAGCAGGAGCACATGGAGCTATACCTTGGGAGCTATGCTTGCAGGTCAGGACTGGAGAGTGGAACGATGTGAGTAACATTGTGGTGGGTGTCTGCTACTGGCTTGCCTGACCACGTGGAAGTAGTGTATGTGATCTTCTTCAGAATCGTCATGCTTGCAAGCTTTGGTCCTTGTGAGATTTTAGTCTCTCTGATATATGCTGAAAGGACAACGTGGCAAAACGGAAGAAACCTGGGGGGGCTTCTGGAATGTATCAGTGTGAAGGGTCCAAGAGAGCAGATTGACTTTCAAAGATCACTTCTGAAAGCTTAAGACTGGTCCATCCAAACATGCAGGAAGTCAAGCTAAGGTGCCAGGGGGCTAGTATGGATGAGCAAGGATCTTCATGCTTGAAGCAGAAGAGGAAGAATATAAGAGGTGTAAGCAGGTATAGGTGACCAATCTGCTCTAGGTACACCTGCTTTGAGCAGAGATGTTGTATTAGAAAATCTGCAGAGGTCCCTTCACATTACAGCTAATCTGTGAATAGTAATTTTTGCACTGTTCTCTGCTTGAGGTAAATTTGATTGTGGATTCTGCTACATATGTGCCTCTAAAAGAAAACTAAATTCACACACACACACAAAAATTCCCTCTGAACTTGAACTGGGATAGCTCAGGTAACAACATCACCAGTAGATTGGGAAAGTCTATTTAAAAAATCCCCAGCAACCCAAAAGAAGGAAGTCACCTTCCTGTCCTCCAAGGCATGTTTATCCCTGCTTCTACCACCAACTTTCTTCCTCTTTGACCCTAGGTACCTCATTACTTTGTCACTTCTTTTCCTCTTCACTATGCCATACTACTCTGCATGTTCTCTCTGTTCTATGACTTGACTTAAATATTACCAGCCCATTAGGCTCACCATTTCCTGCTGGCCCAGCAATCACAATTAAAATGTCTCACATTAGAGTCTAATTCAAGCAGAATGCCCTACTGGGACACAAGCTCAGTGGCAAGAGCAATAATCAAGGTTTCAATAGGATTTACTCACAACCTTATTGCTTTCCTGAGATACTGAGAAATGGGATGCCTTTAGGCACCAAATTCTGCCTTCTTATTTGTTCAGACTTCCACTTTTTTTTTTCTCTTTTGATTTTACCCATCATTTAGCTCCAAATTCCCTGTGATCTCTAGAATACTGTAATTTATTAGCCACTTCCTTTGCAATTTCCCAGAGTTTATCAGAATTATGGCTATTTCTGCCTGCATATTACTGGGGTCATCAGTGTTCAACTCCTAGCCACCCCCTCATTCCATCCAACCTAATGATGTGAACATGGAACATACTGTTTGGGTGAACATCTCTGTTGCTCATATACTGTCACCAGTGAATCTCAAATTGTTTCATACATAGGTTTTCATGGTCTTCTTTCTGTTGTCAAGTTTTAGTGAATTCAAAATGCTGGATTAAATCAATAAAAGAGTCTCTAAGACTCATGCATTTTTTGACCTTCATGTGCACCGTCTCATTAAAATCGTAGTTTGTTGTCTACTCAGAAATGGTCTGATTCGTCTGCAAGGTCAACAGTAACCTATATCAAATCTACCCACCTTGGACACATTCTCTGTCCTCCCTGTCTAGCCCTCCTTTTCCATTCTTTCTGGTCTTGGATTGCATGCCACATATTTTAACTTACAACTTATATATGCATTTTGTTGTACTACATTGTTTATATTTGGTAGCCTCTTCAAAACAGCTTACAATTTTTGTTTGTCCATCAGAAATGATCCTCAGAATTTCAAAGCTGGGCCTAGTTTTCAGGATGCCAAATGCAGTCATTAACTGGATGCTAATTTGTGCTTGAAAGTAAGCAGGCTGATTCTCTGTACAAACAGGTACCCCTCTTATATATGATGCCTGCCAAACCATTAATAGCATCACTCAGCAGTTTCACTGGTTCTTGCAGATCCAGGAACAGTAACCAGCAAACTAATTCAGCTTATAAATAAATTATTAATTCTGCTGAAAAACAACCTCTGCAGGAGAGTTTGAGTCGGTGATTTTTTAAAAAGGTCCCTTTCAAACTGAAACAAGCTACAGCTCTACGTTCTTCTCATTCTCAGAACAATTAAGTTTTGTGCTGACATNCACCAAAAAGCTACCCACAATAAAACCCAACCAATAAAATAATTAACAAATTTTAAATCCCTAAACTCTTGGGCAGCAAGATCACATTATGTTTGTGAAAGTGTGGGTATGCTGCTGTGTCCCATGTGCCCAGAGCAGTTTGGCATTTCTGTAAGAGAACATGTTTACATTGTCATGATTTTATAGTGGTTGAGAGCAGCCCTGAGGATAGGAACTTGGGGGCACTGGTAGACGAGAAACTCAACACAAGCTGTCGGTGTGCACTTGCAGCCCAGAGAGCCTGATGTATCCTGGGCTGCATCAGGAGAAGTGTGGCCAGCAGGTCAAGGCAGGTGATTCTATCCCTCTACTCCACTCTGGTGAGACCCCACCTTGAGTACTACATCCAGTTCTGGAGCCCCTGTTACAAGAACAATATGGATGTGCTGGAGTGTGTCCACAGAGGAGCCACAAGGATGAGCAGAGGGCTGCAGCACCTCTTGTATGGAGACAGACCGAGGGAGCTGGGGCTTGTTCAGTCTGGAGAGGAGACAGCTCTAAGGAGACCTTATTGTGGCCTTCCAATATCTTAAGGGGCCTACAAGAAAATTGGTAAGGGACTTTTTAGGGTGTCAGGTAGTGACTAGAGAGAACGGAGCTAGAAATGGGTATGTTCAGATGGGATGTTAGGAAGAAGCTCTTCACCATGAGGGTGGTGATACTGGGACAGATTGTCCAGGGAGGTGGTAGAAGCCTCATCCCTGGAAGTTTTTAAGGCCAGGCTGGATGGGACTCTGAGCAACCTGATCTAGTGTGAGGTATCCCTGCCCATGGCAGGGGGGATGGAACAGTAGGATATTTGAGATCCCTTCTAACCTTGACAATTCTATGATTCTGAAGTTTTTTTTACAATATTATGCAGAATGTTATTCCAGGAACTATTGTCTGTATTTTGTGAAACCAGCAAACAGGAGAATTCCTGCAATAATCTCAGGGCTGATCAGTAGCTTCCCTCTACAGCAAAAACTCATCATCATAGACTCCTTGTGTCTTGAATTCTCTAGAGCTACCCAAAAATAACTATATGCATTTTCCAAGGATTTTACTTGAATAGTTCAATCTCTCACTCGGAGCCAAAAAAGCACCTTGGCCTTCTGAAGGTGGTAATGTGTATTAGCCTTTCACATACTTCTAACTTTTTTGTTTGCTTTGGCAAAGAGGAGGCAGGAGAAGGTGTTTTGCTGATATTTCTAGCAACAGCGAGGTGTTTCATTTCATTTGGTAGCAGCCAGGATTCCTGATTCTCAGACTCTGACTGCTGGGGCCATGCCCACTGACTGAATTTTGGTGATAAACCTACATCTCTTCCCTTTAGGGTTAGGTTTTGCTACAGTAAATCAAGCAGTTAAAAGTCATGGGGAGTATCAATGTCATCTCAGAGACAGAGACAGAGCATACAGGTATTAGGACACAAGAGGTGCTCCAGGTTAAGCCCAGCTGGGCTGGGGGAGCAGTCTGGAAACCTGAAGACCCCAGGTGGAGAGGGAGACCTGGCCCATCCTGAGAGGAGGACCCCCCAAGTCAAAGTTTAGCCCACTCCCACTTCCTGTCCACAACCCTATTTAAGAGGCACTTTGAGTTCCTCTCTCTTGCTTCCTGCCTTTGCAGTATTTCCCTGCTGCTGCTGTTCCAGCTAACCGCGTGGCCACCTGGGGGTTGGTCTCTCCTCCCAGGCACCCAGCAACAGAACAAGGGGGACACAGTCTCAAATTGGGCCAGGGGAGGTATAGGCTGGATATTAGGAAGAAATTATTCACAGAGTGATTTGCCATTGGAATGGGCTGCCCAGGGAGGTGGTGGAGTCACCATCCTTGGGGTGTTCAAGAAAAGAATGGATGGAGGCTTAGTGCCATTGGATAGGGCTGGGTGATAGGTTGGACTGGATGATCTTGGAGGTCTCTTCCAACCTGGCTTGTTCTGTTCTGTTCTGTTCTGTTCTGTTCTGTTCTGTTCTGTTCTGTTCTGTTCTGTTCTGTTCTATTCTATTCTGTTCTATTCTATTCTATTCTATTCTATTCTATTCTATTCTATTCTATTCTATTCTATTCTATTCTATTCTATTCCATTCCATTCCATTCCATTCCATTCCATTCCATTCCATTCCATTCCATTCCATTCCATTCCATTCCATTCCATTCCATTCCATTCCATTCCATTCCATTCCATTCCATTCCATTCTAGTCTATTCTATTCTAACCTAACCACATAGCCAACCCTGCTATCTCCTGCATACGAGGACAAAATCCACCTCAGTCCAGGGAATCCACTGCCATCCAACTTGGTTTTGCATATACCCTGTATCTGTGCCTTTCTTTTATATAATTTGTAACCCTCCTTCACCTTAAATACATTTTATTTATTGTTAAAGTTTTCTTTTTAATTTCCAAATTGGTTTAAGGTTGTTCTTTGGGTGTTTTACCCCCTTTTACTACTTTACCTAATTTGAAGAGGGATCCTAGATTTTGTTCTGCTGAGCTTTTGAGCTCTGGGAAGGCTTAAATGGTAACAAGAGGCAAAACCCTAAGAGCAACCAAAAGTTAGTGAAAGTTCACTGAAACAAGTGAGGTTTTCTTAGACTTGCATCAGGCTCCTGACAGCAACTGGGTTTTGCACACCCACTGCTTTATTAGGAGATTAACCAATGTGAAATTTGAAAATATTTTTGAAGGAAGGTATGGTGCATTTAATTTAGATGAAGTGTTATAAATCTCAGTAGGACTAGAAATTCTGGAGACAGGAGAGCCACAATTATAGTATGGCTCATGTAGTCAGGCAAACTTTTCTGTTCTTTCTGCAGCCTTCTCTCTGAGCTCCTTCTTAGCCTTTAGTTCTCCTCCTTGTAAACATTGCAGCAGAGAATATGCTTGTAGTGAATCTCTCGCAAATGAAATCTGATTTGTGTCAGTTAAATTCTGTTTCCAGTACCGGCTTTGATCTGGGACAATTAATTGCAGTAATGATAAAATCAAGGGAAATTGTACACAGAATGGGAATACTGGAGCAGAGAGATGAATATTATTGTAAATACTGGTGGAAATTTGTGCCTGGCATAAGCAATGAAAAATCTCCTGGACTAGGTTGCGTCCTGAGCAGCGTACTTGAGTTCCTTAAGATGGTGAATCAGCACATTTTGAAATTGAAGGAGGATGTGATTGTTTATTTCACCTTTGTAGCCAATTGCTTCTAACCAACTTTCCTCTGAAAGAAGAAGAAGAAAAGGCCCAAAAATCATCTCTCTCTAAAAGCTTCTCCTTTCCTCAGAACACTTGTAATTCAGTTGTTAAAGCTATTTGATCACTTTTTCAACATTCAAAATGGAAAAATAAATAAGGTTTGTGAATGGAAAGATGACTTAGAAGGAACTGATCGATAGGGAATGCTTGTGTAGGAATATTATTTGTCTCCCACCTTTTGTCCTCAGTTTAAAAAAACAAACAAACAAACCTGACTTATTTAAAATCTATTTCAAAAGCTGAATAGAAATAAGATAACAAAAGCAACCAGTGCTGTCTGGCTTGTATCTGTTTGTCTGTCTCATAATTACAGTATCATTATCTAGATTTTAGTAAATGTCTGCCCAGTGCTGAAATTATCTTAAACCCACAGACAACACTCAAATCTGTGTACAGGGAAAATGGCATTATCCAAGGCATGTCTGTACCTTGTGGGTTTAAATATCAGGTTAGAGGGAAGAAGCAAAATACTGCCTATGAGCCTATGCCTCTTCAGATGTCAAAATGGTTGCTGATTAATAATCTGTTAGTGTCTTCCCTAAAAGCTGTTGCTGCACAGCAAAGTCATGCAGAAACAAGCCTGCATAAAGATGCAAACAAAAGTATCTAAAGGTTTTGGGGGTTTGGTTTTGTTTTTGGGTTTTTTTTGGGGGGGGGTGGGTAAGGAGGGAAACAACACAACAACTGGTGGTGGTGGTTTTGTTTGGTTGTATTTGGGGTTTGTTTGCTTGTTGAGGTTTTTTTCCTGCATGGTATCTTCTGCTAAATCAGTGGAGGTTGGTGGTAATGAAGAATCTCTGAGAAATCATTTCCATGGCGCCACTTCTTCCTTTTGTTCAATGTGAAGGTAAAAGAAACAGTCACTCATGCTTCCGTCTGGTGAGAGGGTTTATGGTTAAACAGTCTCTCAGGCTGCAGTTTGGCAGGTTAGATGCCAATCCACTTAGATATGGATGAGAGCAACGAACTACCTTTAATGCAAGGTGGTCTTTGGACTGCCAGAGGTCTGAAATTTCTTGTTGATTCCAATGAACCTGCGTTTTTTAAGTGCCTCTGTAGTTTTGCTGTTGCTCTTAGTAGAGGTGATTGTGGCCAGATAAAGAAATTCAGTTCCTTCAGGAAGACTTTTAGGTGATCTGCTCCCTTTGGAAGCTGCTAGTTGCTCAGGCTTGCCCTCCATGTGCATCTTAATGTTTATTGACTTGTATCAAGTGATGGAGACAGCTCTGCTTGTTTTATACATTCTTGATGGTTTTGATGGAAAAATCTAAATGTGTAAAGAATATAAAGTCCTGCCCATTGGCAGCCAAAAAGATACAATTTCACATTTGTTACTCTGAGGAATCACAAAAAAAAAAGCCCTAACAGTAAGGACAAGCTCCTGAAGTTAGAAAGATGCCATCTGTCAGAGCAGACCTTCCCATCTTAGGGAATCACAGAACAGCCCAAGCTGAAAGTGACCTCAAAAGGTCATCTGGCCTAGCCTTTCATGGGAGAAGGAGCCTAAATTAAATTGTCTAGCACCTTGTCCAGTCTTCTTCCACGGCAGAGCATTCTGGCTCCCTACACACTGTAAGGGAAGAGCCAAGCAGTGCTTTCTACCCTGCCTCATCAGATCGTTGTGTTGGTGGCTTTCGAACTGATTGTTAATTAGTCTTTTTTATTGCATGTTTTTGTATTAGACACTTAGCTCTTCTTTGTAATTAGACATAGCTATTATAGTATCTTTTTATATTACACTGGAGTGTTCCTTTAATGCAGACATCAAATAAAACCAAAACACATAAAAAAAAAAAAATCACAACAGTAATGCTTGGGTCTGAAGGAACGAAGAAGTAGGAGAAGGCAAGTTGCAGTAATTGCTTTTGGCTTCAGCAATGCAGTTCTTTTTTCTTTTTTTTTTTTTTTCCCCTTCTTTTTCAAATTCTTCTCTTAAATTATGTTTGTTCATTTATTACAATTCACTGGATGAATTAAACATAAAACCAATCCAGATTTTTAAAGACAGACGTTATGCGTTGTATCTAAACACAAGCTTTTTGTTGTTGTTGTCCAATTTCTGGGAAACATTTTTTCTTCTTAGTGTGTTTCCTGATATAAAGGTTATATGGGGTGATGAGAGAACACTCTGGATGAAAGGAGTGTTAGAGCATCTAGCAGCACAGAGAAGACTCATGGTATTCCTCCATGCATCCACATAGTGATGAGTAGTCTAACAGCTTCCCTTTATCTAAGGAACAAAACGTGTATTCCAGGAGTACTGTTCCACACAGCCCATCTGGGAGTTTGTTTCCGAACAGAATTACCTTCCCCATGATAAGAATCTTTGCTTGAGGAATTATTTTGGAAAAAAGCCATCTGCTAGGGGGAAAAAAAAAAAAAAAAGAAATTAAAAAAGTATGATTCAGAGAATAAAGCTTTGATTACTGCTCTCGGGAGGACAGATGAAGAAGCGAGGGTCCAAGAAACTGTCCCTGGAACACATATTAGAACAAGCTTTTAGGATTGACTGTAATGTCATGCAGAGGCTTGTTGTATGAGATACGCCTCTCAGCTGGCTCCTGGTGAATGAAGCAGATGACTGCCATGACTCTGAGTAATTCCTGAACAGTGCACGAGTAGTGAGGTAGGAGAGTTCCTTCCGGGTACAAGCATCATCAACACTTGGTGGCATCTAGTGGGACTGGAGCAAAGCTGGAGGTCGGGAGATTCAGATTGGATGTGAGGAGGAAGTTCTTCACCATGAGAGTGATGAGGCCCTGGAATGGATTGCCCAGGGGGTGGTTGGGGCTACTTCCCTGGAAGTGTTTAAGGCCAGGCTGGATGAGGCTCTGTCCAGCCTAATCTAGAGTAGGGCGTCCCTGCTCATGGCAGGGGTGTTGGAACTAGATGATCCTTGTGGTCCCTTCCAACCCTGACTGATTTTATGATTCTATGACTGGCAATGATAGAGTAGGACAGAACTGCCCTGAGGAGGCAGCTGATGAGATGCCGTTAGGTTTTTGCTGAACCCAAGATGGTTAAATTTAAGAGGATTTTACAGTAGTTCAGCAGCTAATTTATGAGTGCCTCAACAGAGCCAACCACGGAAAGATGTCATCGTATCTGCTGGATATTGGTCACACCTTCTACAAAATCCCTGACAGTGTTCAACATAGCGTTTCACATAATATGAGATAATTAGTCCAAGAAACACTAAAGTTTGAGCGAACTCCTCATTTCTCGCAGGAGTTGGACTGCTGTGATTCCCCCCCCCCGTTGCTTATACAGGTATAAATCAGCAAGTAACATTTAGAGCAACTGCATTCCAGAGGAAGGGGCTCATTTCACAAATGAAATAAACCATCCTCTTTGTTGGAGGCCTGGGTGGAGGAGGACAACCATCCTCTGTAAGCGCTGCGTTTGAAAGTGCACGGAAGATAAGATCCACCAGCTGTGTTAAAACAAGCCATTTTCATCTCAGGCATACACCCTGCAATTCCACTTTTTAATTCCTAGGCAATCACACTGCTGGAATCTTATTCAGCCATGGAGTAAAATATATGTTTGTCTTGCAATTATGTAAATAAGGTAAGTGGTTAAGATTTAGACCTAGAATAATAATGTTAACGTCGTTGTCCCTTCAATAAACAGCAAGCTTTGGGTATAGGGTCGGTTTTGCTGGGTAGGTTGCATGCCACAGAGAAGCACAGGCTGGCATGGAGACGATCTGGGGTTCTTATTGTATTTTAAAGCAATATTTAGGTAGGGTAACTCCTACTGCCATTTACATGGGTTTGAAAGGATGCCCTGTGTCGCTGATGGGAATGTGTCAGATTTTTGTAATAAAGCTCGCTGCATAATATATTTAAACACAGTCCAAATTAATTAAAGTGTAGTGGACGTGAAAGATACATACTCAATGTGACATTTCAAATAGGGAGAAAATATGATAATGAGCTATTTCCATGTGTTGCTATCCTTCTGGTTAAATAATACTTCTGTTTTCAATGAAGCCACTGAGCAATAGCATTCTTTTTGGAGTTCCACAGTGGTTAGAGCTGATTGTATACAGGCTGTAATCATTATCCTAATTCTGCCCAGGAAACCCTCTCTCCCCACCGTGGAGAAATTTGGAATAAAAAGTCTCGTTCCAGGAAAAAGAATTTCCAAATAATCCTGGGCACCGGATCAAAATATGAGCTCCAAATCCGTTCCTTTTTCTTAATAAGAATCAGCACTTTGAAAAATGCTGCTTTGCAGGGAAATAATTGCACTAGTCAGCCTCTTGGCACTGCAGTGGGCTGGAGCCTTCTCTTAAAATGAGGCCCGGCCTCGCCCTGCAGTGCATCCAAATTCCCTGAAGATGCAAATAGCCCCAAGACCCTTTATTAACAGGGCTGTTCACTGCTGGAATTCCCATAGTTCTGGTGTTGGAAACAGCTGTGTTCTCATGGGCAGAAAAATAAAACGTGGGACAACAGGACAGGAAGGGATCTGGATACATATAGCCTGTCAGTACTGATGCTTGGCTTTGGATAAGGCAGACATCATCTTGCATGCTGGAAAGTAGAAGCTAGAAATAAGAGGTGACTATTTCCATGCTGTCCTTTCCTTACAATGGATCTGATCACTGTAATGTCAAATTTACCTCTGCCTTAGATGCAGGGCCTTTGGCTAACTCTCTAACCTAAAGGGTTGGTGATATTTGATTATGTACATGCCTCTGACTAGGTCATTCTTAGACTTATAGTGCTTATGATCAGGACAATTCCAATGTTCAGGACCTGATAAGCATTATCAAGGTTCTTTAAGACTGCTTTGGTTGCTCTGGACTGAAGACATACTACATTTAGTCTGGAGAGCAAACCTATGCACTTGGGAGATGTTTAGCATGGTGTAAAAATATTTTTTTCTATTAAGCCTCCAACTGTCTGATATTCAGCAGGGAAGATGAAAGGTAAATAGTGTGCATTACTGGACATCAAAGTGCCATGCTGGAGCCTCGATCTACAGGAAAAGAAGCAAGCCTTGCCTGGCACTGAGAACTTAATCTGTCTGAGGAACTATCCAAGCTGGCCAACACACCTGAATTCACTAGGAGGTGGGTGCAGATGCAAATTGTTTGCAACATTTTTAAGTTCTTTTGTGCATCAGTGGGAAAGGGGGGAACTGCTACTGGATAGGCTACTCTGTGCCCTTACCAAGGTACTGCAGAAATGTCACATAAAAGACAACAGAAGAATCCAGACTCTACTCTGTGCTTGAACTACTGGGCTGTGCATTCAGGTTTAGCTCCTCTGTCTCTGGAGTATTCAGGTCTCAGGGTACTACAAGGTATCTGAACAAAGAGGAAGATTCTTCTGCTGCCTTGGATCATCTGAAAAGGAAGCAATAGATAAAGTTCAGACCCATAATATCCAAGCTAGGCTTACTGCTCTGTTGTGCACCAGTCTCCCCATACTGCTGCTCTGGCAGATTGGCAGTACCCAGCAACCCTCCCAAGGGGTAGGAGCAGTGCTGGACAAGAGGCTGTCATGTCCTGTTCTGAAGAAGACAGGGTTATTCTCAAAATGCATATACCAATTACAAAGTTAGTGTCTTCTATCACCAAGAAAGAGTAAGTCAGGAAGTGGGCAGTGGCATCACAGCTGTCAGTGTGGGATGTTTTTGACGTGGAAGGAGGTGAGAGATCAGTACTATTTGGAAATTTCTCACCAAAACATTTTTTTCTGAGGGCAAGATTACCCATGAGCTTTAAAAGGGCTGGAGTCTTGTGTGAGAGATACTCTCATCCTCATATTCAGTGGTGCTAAGTGCGAGTAGGGCAGATGTGTACTTGCCCATCCATCTTCTCCTGCTTCCCCTTATCTGTACAGTAAAACTGAGATTTAAGTGTGGTGCCCTCAAGTACTCCCCTTTGCCAAATGGAGAATAAGAAAAAAATGAAGAAACTGCATACACCATTATGGAACACAGGGGAAACCAGACTTGGTTGTGATCAGTGCAGTTATTACTGGCAGAGGGATGGTAGGAGTTGATTGTCTGAACAGTAAGAAGAGAAGCTAGTGGGCTGGAAGGCAAAACTGAGCAAGCTGCTCGATGAAGTGAAGGAGGAAGAGATGGGAGAATGATGCATGGAGTGCACAGTGTGCAAAAGCAGAAACAACGGGTCAAGTGGCAACACTGATTTGAGAGAAGCACCTGAGTGCCAGCTCTACACATCCACAACTCCAACAAAACATAAAAAACTAGTCTAGGACAGGTTTGGACAGAAATAACCATCTTCTCTTTCGTTATGCTCTCAGACCGTGCAAGAATGTCACCTAATTGAACATGGCTTGAGAGAGTCCAGAGGGCAGCTGTTATTAGCAACCTCTGCAAGAAAGAAGGATGAGTACCTGGAAGGGGCTGCTGGGTTCAGAAAAGAGAGAGTTGAAGAGAGAGATGAACCTGGAGGGTCCTGCACGTGGGGTAAGATACAAAGGCGGTTGTAAAGGCGTAAATTGGGTGAGACTGTAAGGAAATAGATCTGGTTGGGAAAAGAATAGGAATAAAATAGCACATGATCTCTGGTAAGTATGGGAGTGAAAGGACATGATATCTACGAGAACAGGCAGAACAGAAAGAGGGGGATTGCCTTTCTAATTATGGGTATCTGTAACTTTCCTGAGATATAATGGGCAGAGGATGACTAACAAATGGCTGAGTCAGATAAACCGTGTGACTGAGAGTCTAAATTCAGCTGCCTTATAAGAGGCTTGAATATTCACATGAAACTTGGGATTTCTCCTCTAATAATACTATTTTGAAGCAGGTGATTCTCAACCTTCTGTAGCACATAAGCCTTTGCAACTGCTGTTTGGAAACATCTAGCAAGGTAAACAGGTCAGTATTCATGCTGTCAGGCAAGTTTGATACCTGATTCACTTATTCCTAGCAAAAAAAATAAAAGCCACTTTGGGCCAACTGAGCAATTGTTTGCCCATTTTCTACCCATAGAACCGTTTGCAGGAAACTTTAATATTATTTGAGCCTTCACCATATCAGTTTGGTAAATAACATTGCTTAGAACTGGAATAATGCTCTGTGGGTTTTTGTAAGCCAACTGCCATCAACCATGCACAGCTTGTGGGACTTCCAAGTTCTTGATGCTTCAGAAAATAAAGAGAACATGTACCCTCTGTTTTAAGGTGTTGATTATTAAAGGTCTTTGTTTCGTGCAGCATTAATGCTAGCATAAATCGGCACTGTCATCAAATGAAGTGACCAATGCCTTCTACCCACCCTCCTCCTCACATGTGACCTAGATTAGGGAACTAATTCCAGGTTAGAATTATCTGTTGTCCTGGTCACCAGCTGATGAATCAGGTACAGTCATGGTTGTTTGGTGTATTTCAGATAGTACACTAGGGGAAAATATATAAATGTGACATATGCCACACCCCTATAACCCTCCAAGAATGGAATAATTTATTTTACAGGTAGCAATTACTGAAGAAATGCAGATGGATGGAAACGAGGGTTAATGTCCCTCCCAAGCTGAGTGTGCAGTAGGGAGATCTGGGCAGTCATGAGCTTTTGTAGGTAATGTAGATTAATGAATTTTACTTTCTTCTGACTTGGCAATCTGTAGTTTACGTGAGACAAGTGAATTGCCCCCACTTCTCCCTTACCTTTTTGTCAAAGGACAATAAAACAAGCAAGCTGGATGCTGAGGACAAATCTCACATAAGCAAGCTTTCAGTCCTGGGTCTCTGCCATTAGTCATATGCAAATCAGAGGCAAATCATTATTTTTAGGGTATACAACCAATTCTTCTCTCCATAAAGAAGCAGTCCAGATCTTCCTGTTCAGCAGCATTTTCTGAAACAGGAGCTGGACTTTTTTCACAAGGCCCCCCTGAAGTCCCACATGGGGAGAAGGGAATGAAGTAGCTACCTGATTCTTACCCTTTCTGTAGTGCTCTTCCATCCCTTCTGCAGACTATCCAGAGTCTTAGCAGCTGATAGTTTTATGAACCAGGGGAGAGGAGGTGGTTCTGATTTTGTTTCTTTGTGAAAAGTCCCACCGTCACAATTCCTTGGATGCTACACAGCGCTTTGGGCTTCTGCCTGCACAACAGCTACTTCTAAACATTTCTGTTTAATCAAGAGTGAAGTAAATGTCAGAGATTCAATGTTCTAGATCAGCAGTTTCCAACACTGATACATCTTAATCAAGCAATTAGGTGCCTTTTTTTTTTTTTTTTTTTTTTTTTTTTTTTTTNTTTTTTTTTTTTTTTTTTGTTATTGTTTGGTGTTTTCCACATTAGAGAAGAGAACAGATTTGCTGCTTTGCTCTGATGACTGCTAGCAGCAGTGTTTGTTGTTAACAGAGACATTTACACCTAACCACCAGTTGGCAGGTGTTAACACTTTGTTACTTGCTATTCCCACATGCTGAGGATTGTGGGAAAGCTGTCAGGCTCTCTGTCTTGTGTAATGCTTAGCTTTACAGTAGCAACAACAAGAAGAAGCTCCAAACAAACGCAGAAGCTCTGTAGGAATCCAGTACTAGCAAGGAAAACAGTAGGACAGATTCTCAGGCCTCCCGGTTTCAGTGGGAGGTTATATGAGGCTTTGTGGAAAATCTGAGGTGTTTTGTTATCTTGCTATGGAAGCAGGTAGAAGAAGGATGAGAGTTGTGTTGCTTTTTTTTTTTTTGTTTTTAATTGGTGATGTGGTCTGATCTTCAGAAGAAACTAGGACTGTATTGTGTTTTCCTCAACGCTTCCATTTCTGACTCTGACATTTGTACTTGTTTGTATTCAGGAGGAAGAAAAGTCATGAATACAGCATACAATCTGAGGAAAAATAACACAGAAAGAGGATAGGAATGCTTTGATTTGTTTAGGGGTGACTGGCAAGCAAGAAATGAGAATTCCTGTTAGTGCAGCCCTTCTGCAGAGCTCAGATGTGGCCTCTGTGAACTACAGCAAATGCATACAGAAAAATACTTCTTTATTTCTTTTACTTGCTGTCATCCACATGCTCACACATACTTTGCCTCTGCAGCCACAAGGTCATTGTTTTATCGTTGAGTGATCCAAGTGATTGATTTATTACTGACGAGGTGAGGTTTGATTGATTTTTGATTTACATGAAGACAGCAAAGATGGAAGAGTGGGAGATGCGAGGCAGCTGCAGAGTCCAGTACAGAGCAGAAACTCACCGGAGCAGTGGCTTACTTCAGTGACCAGTTTATATGACTGATTTTAATAGGGCTGTACTGCATAATTGCACCACTTCCCCTGAACCAGTGTTTTACTGATCGTTTCTTTAACTGCAAAATTATGCTCTCAGTGAGGAGGAATTTTGTGCATTTACTTTTTGATGAGAGTACTTCAGAAGAAAGGAATGCGATAAAGGGAACGAGGGTGGATTTCCCTGCACCTTGGGTATGGCTGGGCTGCCTTTTCAGCAATGTTTGGAGTCATTCTCCTGTTCATCTCACATCCAAACTGAACGCTAGCTTTGGGTCAGGGATATGTGGATAGGAAAAAAAATATATATCCTTGCACTGAAAATAGGCTGGATTCAGGATAGGGCATTTCTTGAGATACACCCACTGCTGGCTTGAATCTGCTAATGCCCATCCCGCCCAACATGAGGAAATGTACCCTGACAGGTGGACTGGCCAAGTTCATTCCTGGAAGGGTTCCTAGAGCATGACAAGAAGTCCTGTGGTATTGGAGGTGGCTAAGCAGCAGGTTGTTAACTATACAGTTGCACAGTCAGGCCTTAGTCGCCTGCCCCCATGTCCATGTTACACAAGACAATGTTGACACAGCCTTGAAGTCACTGAATTTAAGTGGATTTTGACTCTGCAAGGCAGGTTTAGGTTAGTCAAAAGTTTGGGGCTTAATGAAGGAATTGCTGGATGGAATCCCCTGGGCTGAGTTTCGCATTGAGTGGGATCCCAGTGGTCTCTTCTGACTTCATAGGTCTGTGAATCACTACAGTAAGCAGTTTTGGGGTTTTGTTTTGGTTTTTTTTTTTTTTTTTAATGAAAATCATTCCTGTACCTGTGCATTGCTTAAAAAAAACTTGGTGTTCGCAGAGCCACCTCCTGCAAGCTGGTTGTGAAAGATCTGCCTGCTAAACTTGGGTATGTGGGGGAGGTACTGGCTTGCATACATCTGCATGATGTATTTCCTAACTTCAGACTTGCTCTTAAAACATTATTTGTTCTTGGCCCCAGGAAGCAAGTCAGAGGAGTCGCTAATATTGGGAAAATCAGTACGTGGAACAAATACTCCTAAACACATATTGTGTGTAGGCACGGTCCTGAATTCGTTCCTGTGTATATTAGGTGATATTTATGTCTTTTGAAAAGTCTTGTAGCTTATGGAAGCCACAGTGGAAATGAGGGGAGGGAAAACTGGTCATTTAATGAATGGGACTCAGAAAGTGTGTTTGTCTTCTGCCACACACCTTCAGCTGATCCAATTTATGCACTGCTTCTTTTTTTGCAAGTGGAGATGTGTGAGGTGTAGATTTTGGAAGGCTGCTCAGGTGAAAAATAGGTGATTTAACACAATTAAGTTGTAGATTTGAGGACTGCATTTTGACAGAAGACAAAGTTAACAGGCAGTAAGAGGATCCTTTCCTGAGACTGGAAATCCATCCTCCCACCTGGTGGCTGGGCATAGCTGCAAGCACAGTCTCATTCACTACAGCAATGGGCAAAGTTGTTAGTCCCATTTGCATTACGGTTAATGCCACTTCATTTTGCAGTGCAGCAGGTTGGGAAAGACACTAGCAATCCTCTGTGTGTTCCTTCAGTGGGTGGGGAAATCCCCCTGAAACATGGCAGCAGCTTTGCTGTGATCACACAGTCTCATCTGCAGCTGCCATTTTCTAACTGTACTGTGGAGGTACCTAGAGGTCTACAGTGAGCACCTGGATGTAGCTGATTTGGGCCACGGGTGTAAACAAGCATCCATTTCTCCTGAAGGGACTGTCTGTCTAGAGTCCTGATCCTGTAGGTATGAGACCTGTCACTTAGCCTAGTTGCTTATATGAATATCTGAAGAACTGGAGCTGAGCTTTGTGGCTTCTCAGCATCCCTGCTCCCCTAGTTTGAGTAGAATTATCACTATTTTGCAAGAAGATTCATGTTTAATTTGGATTATTTGATCTCCATACACAAAAACAAGGAAGGGAAGATGTCCTGAATTCCTGGCAGGATTCCTATTCTTCCCCCCGCCCCTTCTTTATAACTTCATTTGGTTGTGGGTTGGTTGGTTTGGGATTTTTTTGTTTTGTTTTTCCTTCTTTCTTTTTCCCACCCCACCCAGGCTTAAACAGTGCCGGGAAATTCTGTACTTACCCAGCTGTACTGTCAGAGGAAAGCCAAGCTGTTTTCTTTCCATGCATCAAAATCATAATAGTTTGAAATGACTTAATAACTCAGTGAGTTTCCCAGAGAGAAGACATCAGATACTCAACTGATGTGCCCCTTGTACTTAGCCAAAAGGCCAACCAGAGGTTAGGGCAAGTGGATACACATGACTTCTTTATCCGAGTCCTTGAAGATTTCCCATTAACTAAGTCAGAGGGTTATTTTTTTGTTTTGGTTTGGTTTTTTTTTTTTTTCCCCTTCTTCTTTTTTAAGCAAAAATAATCAACATGGATCATGTAAAATAGGTTAATTTGTTTCAACTGCAGTCCCCTTTCTGATGCAAACTCTTGCAGTCTGTGGACGCAGAAGCTACAGTTGGGTATTCAAACGGTTAGCACTGCCTGAGAAAATAGTTAATCGCCTCAAACTGGGTCATTGCTTGGGAATGCGTATTACAAAATAGTTTTTAGACTAAGATTTGTGTGTTAGCCATTAGATCAAATAAACATTTTCTTGTACGTAGCCACTGCTTCTGTGCTGATGACAACATGGCACTGCGCACGTTCCTGCGCCGCTTTGCAGCAGCAGCAGCGCCACTTCTTCCTTGCCACTCTCAAACTGCAGTTCTGTGGTTAGTACTCTCTTGCTCTGCTAGCAATGGAAAAATGTTTGTTTGAACTGGCAAGAACCACTGTTATTTTATTTACTGTGCTTTTTTGGTGGGTACATGTTCTGGGCCATGGCAAGTGGTTACACAGTATATAGTATTGCAGCCTTCACGAGCACTGGCACCTAAATCGGGGTGGTGAAACCTGTATTGGTAAAAACGTTGTGACCTAGAAGTAAGTGCTGTGTCTGGAGTCCCCAGAATGCCCAAAGTACACTCATGCAACGAGCGACTGTTCACCAGAATAGAACCCTGCATGTGAGAGCCTCCAGGTTGCAATAATATTTCCTCATCCTCACTCACCACTGGGCCCTTCCTGGCAGGGCTGGACCGCATCCACAGGTCTTGTTGACTCTGTCTGGACTGATGGGGTTTCAGCAGCTGTCTCCTGCTGCTTTCAGGAAGTCAGGTTGAGAGCTGTTAGGTAGAAGAGCACTGTAAAATTAGGAACGAGGGCCAGTGCCTGGTTGCAAGTAGTGGTATGATTTGTGTCCAAAAGAACAGTATCCACTAATACACACTGGGTCAATACTCACACTTGGGTGTGTCAGACTTCACAGGAAGAAACGTGGAATTTGGGAGCAAATCTGAGGCAATTAAGTCTCTGGTTCCCTTGCTGTACTGACCCCATAGATAATCCCAGCTGATGATGGTGTATAACTCCCAAATAATTGTTCAGCTGTGGGCTTGTACCTGTGAGGGTGACTGGCTGGAACGAGATCCGTGTCCACCCTTGCTCTTTCTGGTGGCACAAAAGTTGTCCTCCCTAATCCAGAATTTGCTGTGTTGCAGGTTGTAAGAAGGCCTCAGGGGAAAAAAAAAAAAAAAAAAAAAGGAATCTGGATGTCCCAAAAGAGACAAATTAGAGAAATCTCCAATAATGCCTAAGAAATCTTTCCCTTTTCTCTAGGTTTGCTTAAATCTTGCCTGCACTTCACTGCCAAACTGGTGGGGCTTGGAGCTGATAAGAGACTTCTCATGGGAAATAGTTTTTTTTCAAGCAGCAAGCCTGAGCTCAAGGACTTGGGGAGCCAAGGAATAGCCTTCTCTCATCAAAAGGTCACTCCTGGAGTACAGCTGTTTCTCAGACATTTGGTCTGATACTAATTAATCATGTGGATTTTTGAATAGTTGGATCCTAGGCGGCAAATAGTTGGATCCAGGTGGTAACTGGTACAGACAGCAGGAAGTGAAGAACAAGAGCAACTTTGCTCTCTCTTTTTTTTTTTTTTTTTTTTCCTTGGGAACTTAAAAATTCCAATCTTGCTGCATTAAACTAAATCATGCAGAAATGCTCCAGCTGTTCTTTGCATTGCGGAAGCCAAATTCAGCAGTTTGATGGGGCTTTTTTTACTTTTGTTTTTGAGAGACCAGTTGTGAAACTACTTGATGTGTTTGGTAATAAAATCTTACCTGTACTCTAGTTCTAGTTATTTGCATTTTCCTAGCTGTCTTATTTAAGGTGGACTCCTTCCAACCCATCATGCAAAATATGAAGTGCACCAGGAGGAAAACTGGCCAGCCTTCTTTGCAGGCTGGCACGTCTTGTGCTGCTACTGGACCTGGCTGGTGCTAACCAGCCTGTTAGATTCCCTTTTCTCCTTCACTGAGTGCTCTGGAAGCAAGGGAACTCGCAGGAATTTTGGTCAAAAGCAGTAGAACACACCAATGAATAATTTCTCTGGTATACCTTGTGTTTTTAAAAGAGCTTTGTTTGCTATGCTGCGTGGTGAAGCCTTCTCAGCCTCCCCGCATTTGCAGGAAGAGGCAGTTCTTCTTTTAATACTCTAAGGAAAAAATCCACAGAAGTATGTGGTTTTAATTACTTTGGAAACAAATATTTATGTCCTATTTTCCCCAACATTTCTCAGGCATGAGGCCTCTCTGAAATCTAGACGATCCTTCATCGTGTTGTTCTAAGCAAGCCCTTGTCTCTGCTCAGCAGTGAGTTGCCTGCCTTCACACTTAGCGTGTGAACAAACAGGAATGCTGAGTTTGGGAACGCTCGCTCCATGGCGTTAATCCCTAGAGCAAGAGGTTCCATGTCCATTTTGGGATGCCGATGACGTCCTTCAGAGTCCTGCTTGTGACCTTCTGCTTATGCCATGATTTCTGGATGCATGATCTAGAGAACAGCACATGCTGCACGGAGCAGCTCGTGCCTGCGTTAACTCCAAGAACTGATCCAGACAATGGGAAACCTTCTGCTTCTGTGGAACGTGGGATAGACCCCATCCCTCAAGTAAGCATTGAAATTTCAGTGCTCGTTTCCTTGTGGTTTCAGAGAGGTGAAAATAACCTGTGTCCATTATCAAATTATGCAGAGTCCTCTTCACAGGACTCGTAATTTCAGTCATTCCTCTTGTTATTTTCATTGAAGCTGTCAGAGGATTTCCAGGGTTACTAATATTTTTAGTCTAAGCCTTTTTAACTTAAACTGTAGTTAGCTCTCATAAGGCTGAGAGGTGACTGATTCAGGTCACTACAAAGTGACAGGGGCAATGTTAACTACCCTTTTATCAGTAATTACACCAGGTACATTTCTGTACCTGACCATATGACAGCACAGTATCCTGGTTTGATCTCCATCTACTCCCTTTGATTGTGTGGCCTTCCTTGTGCTTCTCCCTGCCTGTAGTCCTGTTAACTCGTGAGCGTGGAATGAACTGGCCAGGGTGTCTGAAGAGAGGACACTTTAAATGAACAAAGTCATCAGACATCCCTTTATAGCAACTCAAAGAACGTGGAAGCATTTGCACTTCTGATACCACCTGCTTTTTTGTGCCAAAGATTTTAATGGGAACAAAAAACTTAGAAGGTTCAGGGGGAAAGAAAGCCTTTGGTTTTTGGTTTTGTTTTTTTTTGGGGGGGGCGGGGGCAGAATTAAAGCAAAGAGCAGCAGGAGTTGTCTTGGGATGTGAGCAAAGCAGAAACATTTGTCATGAACTGAGTGAATGAGACAGATCTGATTATAGCATAAGAAAACAAAAGAAGATGGCTTAGCAGCCATTTATATTTCAGATACTTAGTGCTACTGAAGTGCTGGAGATTTGACAGCTTTAGGTAAATATGGGAAGTGTCAGTCCAGTCTTTTTCCTGGGGTTTGCTGAGATCACACAGGTACTTGTACAGAAATCCATCAAATACTATTACCTCCTTCTTATGTGTTAATAATATTTGTAATCTTCATTGTATTCTTCTCTTGGGCCTATGCGCTGTAGGAATATTTCTTGGCATGCCTACAGATCTCTAATTGTTTGTCTATTTGGCTTGCCTCAAGCCAACTTTAAATGAACGTGTATGGGAATCTTTGCTGTGTATGGGATTATTTAAGTCCCATTAATACACCTGTGTGGTATTGTTGAGCATGTGCCATTCCATTAAAAAAAAAACAACAACAAACCAACAACAAAAAAACAAACAACAAAACAAACAAATATTAAAAAAAATAAATAAAACAAACACAAGCCAGGAAGATAAAGCAAAAAAACCCCAAAACAACAAGCAAGGAAAATGCAGAAGGGGAATCACAATGTTCTCATCACAGTGATCGATTGGGGAATTCAGTCAGTGACACTGGAATTTGTTAGGG
This sequence comes from Psilopogon haemacephalus, assembly GCA_013396835.1. NCBI lineage: Eukaryota > Metazoa > Chordata > Aves > Piciformes > Megalaimidae > Psilopogon > Psilopogon haemacephalus. Next base: position 2,071,521 of record VWZI01010423.1, read on the forward strand.
CTTCCTCTGCATATTTCAAACTTCTGTTTGGATATATTCTTATTAACTCATCTAGAAATGCTTGAGAAGGTCTCTGCTGCCTTATCTGATGGCACAGAGTTCAGTGTGGGCAGAAGGCTTGCCTCTGACACTTGATAAACACACAGGGGACATTTCCTCTCGGACAAGCTTGCTTCTTAGTCTGAACCAGAACAATACTGTCTCTTTTATATATCCCTCAGCAGCACTTCCTTTGGATCCCAGCATCAAGCATGCTGCATGAAGCCCTCCGTTCTATGTGCATTGGGGTGACAATGTTGTCTCTGGGGAGGGGCAGCCAGCAACTTGAATACACCCATGGCAGTGGAGACTATGAATTTCTGAGTAAATGCCACTGAATAGGGAGGCAGACATAGACCCACGTGATAGTGAAAGAAATTATGAAATATGGTGCTACAAAAATTAGTCTGTGGGGTTCTCAAACAATTGGCACATCTCTGTTGTGGTTTATGACGTTTTTGCCATGATAGGGAATGTCAGCCTTGTTTTGAGAGCTCAGTTACTGTGTGTCATTGACTTTGAGGTGACTTTTTCAGACTGGTACCCTCACTCGCTTTCATCGTTGCTCTGGTTTGCTGGTTTTGTGTGATGTTATCTACCACTTGAGGAAGAAAAAACAACAAAAAAAAAAGACAGGACAAGAAAGATTTGCTGATGTATTTGCCCAAGTGGCACACTGTAAGGCCCAAGTTTCTCAAAGAACTTTTGCGCCTGTGTGGCATCAATACTGGAAGCGGTGCAGGTAGGTGTGCAGAACAGAGTGTGAAAATGCCTGCAGCAATCTGGCTGATCAGGGCCAATATACTATGATGCAGGGCCAAATGCAGGTTAGGAGATTCAGTGCTACACTAGTGGCACGCTCAGGCAGTGGTCCTAGAATTGTCAGGGTTAAGGCTGTGGCAAAAAAGGCACTGATATACTTGAATTAATCCCATAGACCACACAGGGCCCTTGGGTTACCAACAGATCTGTCTAAATGAAATCATCCCACGGTTAGTATCCTTGACTCTGGTGGTTCAGTTTGGATGGAATTCCAAAGGGCTCCAAGTAGTTTGAGCACCATGATGTGGTGAGGGGCATGGTCTCAGTCGTGCTGCAAATAGGAGTCTCCTGTCCTGAAGCAATAAGCAGACTCCCCCAGAGGCAGGTAGGCAAGTTAGAGGAGTGGCTGCTCACAGTTTCTTTTTGGTTCATTCAGGGTAAAAACTCAGCTTTGCATCTGGATAGAGTGGAGGCTTCTGTTGGCTGCCTCTAAGAGACTTTTACCTTCCTTTACCTCACTTCTGAAGCAGGGAGTTGTGATTTCTTTTCCATTTATCCCATCACAAACCCATCCTGCCTCTAAAGCTATTATGAGGAACTTAAGACATCCCTTTCTGCCCTGACCCCAGCATCTTAAAGCCACTCTTCCTTTGCTCCCTAGCTTTTAGTTTTGTTTCTTTCCATTTCACCTCCTGTTAGGCAATATCTCCTCTGCAGAGCTGTCCTGGAAGAGAGGCTGCATGTGGACCAAGGAGAAAGGATTCAGACTCCTCAACTGCACTCTCTTGCTAAATAGTCTGGTTACTCTGGGTGAGGAAAGAGAATCCAATCTGGTTCTTAGCCATCACTATCAAAGCATGTGCTGCTGCAACACTCCAGGCAGTGCTCAGTTCCCGTAAGAGGAGCAGGTCAATGAGAAGGTTGCTGCTGTTGAGCTCCAAAACCCTCCCCAGGAGTCTCTGGGAGTGTCAGCAGATTTCTACCCGAGCCAAGAGAAGGGCCTCAGCACTGGCTAGCTGACAGCACCTCTGAACTATGCGTAGCATGAGCTGTTGTCACACACGCAGCCTTCCTGCAAACCCAGGGGGTTCACTTCTGCCCGCTGCCTTGGTGCTTCGTGAAGGACAGGGGCTGCACAGGTCTCCCATCTGCCGCAGGTTGGTGCAGCATGGAGTTAATGCTCTGGGTGCTGAAAGAAAAGGGGGAGAAGTCACGAAAAAAAAAAGAGGCTTTATGATTTCATTAGTTTCTTCCGCACCCTCTATGCTGTCCATGGAGAGCACTTAGCAGATTCATGGGCCTGGACTACCATGTGAGTTGTGAAAAAAAAAAAAAAAAGAAAAAAAAAGTAAGGGAGTGCAAGAAAAAAAACCAAGGGAATCCATTAAAAATTGCCTCTGCTACCTCATTAATCTTTTTGCAGCAAATAATACATGCAAGACTTGGGCTAGCAAAGTCTCCAAAGAATAACATTTTTTTTGGTGAGGTTTTAACAAATTAAAGAAATAAATTAAGTCACTAGCACAGCAGGAAAGTGCTCGAGGCCTCCAGGATTTGTGTATTTTACCATTGTTCTAAAAATAAACTGGGAAGAAAAAAAAAGAAAAAAAAGAAAAAAAAAAAAGTCTTTAGTTTGAAAAATACTGCTTGCTTTAAATGGCCATGTTTGGGCTTTGCTCCTGCATGGCGCTTCAGCACCTTCCCCGGTTCTGCAGCTGATTCTTGGAAACAGAAGGTGGAAAATGGTAGGAGTGGAGGTAGCAAAGGCATGTGGTGAAGGGAGAGGCATGTTGGGCGTAAGCAGGAAGGCTGTAAAGCAGGAATTAAACCCCCTGTGCTTCACCCCCGCTGCAAGTGCTGAGACAATGCATGTGCTGTTCAACATTAGCAGTTGACTTTCTGGCCCCCTTAGGCCCAAACTAGTGGGAAAATTTCTATCAGCTTTGATGGGTTTTGTAAGAAAGGTGGCTTGTGGCCCAGGAAAAGGGCCAGGTTGATTCATGCCTCTCTCATGATACTTTAAACCAGTCTTTTTTTCTTTTTTCCCTTCTTTTTTTTTTTTTTTTTTTTTCCCAATGGGCAGAACAAGGCTTCCCAGGTTGCCAGAAATCAGAGGAACAAAGGCTATCTTTCTGACTTCCCCTTTGCGTGCTCCTCTCTGTAATTTGCTGTAAAGTGCCTAGAAAGAAGAATATTATCTCTCTATTTTCTCTTTGTGCTGGTTTGAACTAATTGGAGAATTTGAGTGAGAAATTAGACTATTGGCTGTGAGAGGAAAACAGATGATGCTGCTTCCCTCAGAGCTCTACTGAGAAAGAAAAAAAATTTGTTTTAAGAATTGTAACCCAAATGTAGATAAGTCAGACGGTTTCAGACCACTCTGGGGCTGTGGCTGCTCCTTGCATGGTTCCTTTGTCTCTGCCTTTGTAGCTAATTCTCAATAATTCCACTAACCTCTTTTCTACTGCTAATCCCCCTGGCCGATCTACCTCCACCTATCTGCTGCATCAACAGATGGTGAGATAAGATTGGGGAAGGGGAGAAAGGTGGTTGGGGTGGTTAGAACCCCCTCTTGGGGATTTTGATCTCTGGGAGGGCTGTGGTGTTTCTGTATTACCTTTTCACTGTATGTATCTGTAAATATCTGTTATAGATTGTAAATATTTGCTTGGATATTGAGCATTGCTGTAAATATAAAGCTTCATTTACCAGCTTCCAGCTGTCTGAGTCCTAGCCTGGGTTATATCAAAGGTGGGGGAGGGCAGGTAACTGCTTAAACCACCACACTATTTGTGCCTAAAACTGAACACTTCACCTCTCATCTCAGCTGCTGCCTCAGTACTTGCTTCCACTGCCTCTCCTCCCCGGGCTACCTCCACTTGCCAGCCTGATGCTGTTTCTTCCAGCTCCACCCAGGCCTTGCTTTGGGGAAGAAATCTATGCTCACTCTTTCTAGCCTGTCCCAGAAATTGGAATGACTGCTTTCTGTTGAAGCCAGCTGAGCTGCATGATCTGCAGGCAAACAGTATTCTGAAGAAGGTTCTTTTACAGGTATAAATGATAGATAGATGTCTAACTTCTATTGCTAGAAGTTAGTTATCATTATTTTTTTCTGTTTCAGCCACTGCTCACACTCAAGCTGAATGCACACACATTAAAAAAGAGATTAGTTAAAGGAAGGGAAAGTAATACAAACACCCCTCTGGGTTGAGATAAAGAGTTTAATGAGATATGCTACACAATTACCTTAGCAAAAGCAGCAGAAGCCAGTGATAAAACCGTTCCTGTTCCCCTCTCCAACCCAAGCATGCAGCAGCCAGCACAGTGGAAGAGGCCAACCCCCAAAATCAGAAACTGGAAGCAAGAACTGGAACAGGAAGCCTCTCCTGTTACAATCTGAACTTCAAGCCCCATGATACTTTGCTCCAGCCAGCACTTTCATTTTGAAGCTGGCATGAGAGCCGCGAGCAGCATGGTATTGAATACACATCAGCAGATTCATCCCAATCCATGACAGCTGCAAAGCCAAGGTTGCCGCTTTCTGGCAGGTAATCTCAATGTGACTAATTGCCTCACTCCTCACCTGAATTGCAATTTGGGGGATTATGTATGTGCATGCACAGTAAAAGGGTACATTTATTCTGACATTCTTCATAGCCTTTTCCTGCTGGAGCTCTGACACGTGTTCCTCCAACCTCAGTTCCCTTCCCTGTAGAAGCCTTTCAAGGGACTTGCCCATTACCTATGTGTGGTGTATAATCAAATGCTCACAGCGTGCATACACACGTGTGCTTGTACATGCATGTACATGACACTTGCAATGCCAGAACTCTGGTTACCCTGGTGTCTCCAGTTTGTCCCCTTGTGAATGTTTTTCTGCTGTAGCCTTTAATTGCATGTGCTTCTGCTATTTCCCCCTTCTTTCATCCCTGCCTTATTTCGTGCACAGAATGGGCTGTGCTCAATTACTGAGCAGCAACTTAATATTTAGTTTTCTCCTTACTGCTCAGTGTGTGGCCCCTAGCCTTATTTACTGCACAATATTCAGGCTCTACTCAGATGCCAAAATGGTTGATTTCCTCGTGGGCTTTTCTCTGTCTTCATCCTTGTAAGTATATCTGCAGCTACATGAGAGATTTATGGTGGAACTTGTTCTGGTATTTGTGCCCGGCCTCCTGGTGGTGCCCACTTAACTGCTCTTATTCTTGGGTTTAGAGTGGAAAAATATGCCAGGGTAAGCTGTGTAATTTGCTGTGAAGTGAGGTGGTGCTGCTTTTTCTTTTCTTTTTTTTTTTTTTTTTTTTCCATCTAGTGTATGCCTTGTTTTGTTATAAAAGCTGTGAGACAGCAGGAAAGAGGAAGGCTGTTTTATTCTGCCTGCTTCAGTTCTGAAGGAAGGGAAAAATTCTGCTTCTCAGATGGATATGGGGAGCGCAGAACAGCTTTTACAGAGGGCAGTGTGGGGCATCCCATTCTCTGAGAAGCACACCCCCAAACGTGGAGCAGAGCTCATGGGAAACTCCTGAACAAGGCATGTGGCCCATGTGGCCCTTGTGTAGTCTGGCCTGGGAGCCAGTGGGAATGGTGGAGGGCTTGAAGCTGAGCAAAGCATATTGAAAACTGTTAGACTCACAGAAGAACTGATAGCTCCTTAGCTCACACAGCAGCCAGGAAGATGCAGTGAGAAATGAGTAGAGGAGACTTATTTTTCCCCTGAGATCTTTGTTGTCTCCATTTCAGTAGCTGGAATTCACCTGTGTGCAGATCCTCATGCCTGGGGCACACTTGTGGTGCTCATGTTACAGGAAAAGTGTAGAAAGATCACCTTAAAGCACTGGCCAGCCTGAGACTCAACTGCACCCAAAATGCAGCATCTGGATTCTTTTTGGCCATATCTGTCTATATTGTAGACTGTTAAATCCTAGTGGCAGTCCTGGCTCTGAGGCTCTGTAGAAAGCTGCTGGTTCTTCATGATTGCTGTATTGATTTGGGAAGTGAGACTGCGGTGCTGGTTCCCACAAGGCTGTGACATCATCCACTGCCCATAACGAAGATCTGATCCATTGCCTGACATTGACCTTGAGTGACCAACAAGGATAGTGTTTGCTGGGCTGAGGATGACAAGGAATAATTCCCCTTCCCTGCAGCTAGCAAGTCAGCAAGATATTTAAAGGTATTTTTGGTTGAGGCTGTTTCCATGCTTAGCATAAGCCTATAGCAGGCTGAGAAGTTCTCTGAGACAGCAATGAACTGTTACAAGTTTGGGGCTTACCTGTGAGGATGAAACTAGTGAAGAGGCTACTCAATGTGGATCAAAGGAGAAGAAATTATTTGTCATCTATAATGTTTTATTGAAGTTCTCTTGTAATGACCTTAGGAGAACTTTGTTTGCGTTTTAAAGGTCAGCAGGGATAAATGAACCAAGAGATTGTTGAAGGAATATCTCAGAATCATAGATTCAAACAGGTTGGCAAAGACCTTCAAGAGTCCAGTCTATTACCTAACACCTTCTAATTAACTAAACCATGGCACTAAGTGCCTCATTCAGTCTCCTTTTAAACACCTCCAGGGATGGTGACTCCTTCACCTGCCTGGGCAGCCCATTCCAATGACAATCACTCTTTCTATGAAGAATTTCTTCCTAACATCCAGCCTAAAGCTGCCCTGGTGCAACTTAGGCTGTGTCCTCTGGTTCTGTCATTGGATGCCTGGGAGAAGAGACCCACACCACCTGGCTACAACCTCCCTTCAGGTAGTTGTAAAGAGCAATAAGGTCTCCTCTTCTCCAAGCTGAACACCCCCAGCTCCTTCAGCCTCTCCTCACAGGGCTGTGCTCCAGCTCCCTCACCAGCCCTGTTGCCCTTCTCTGAACACCTTCAAGCACCTCAACATCTTTCTTAAACTGAGGGGCACAGAGCTGGACACAGTACTCTAGATTTGGCCTTACCACTGCTGAGTACAGGGTCAGAATGACTTCCCTGGTTCTGCTGGTCACACTAATCCTGATCCAAGCCAGGATTCCACTGGCCTTCTTGGCCACCTGGGCACACTGCTGGCTCATGTTCAGTCAGCTGTTAACCAGTACCCCCCAGGTCCCTCTCTGCCTGGCTGCTCTTCAGCCACTCTGTCCCCAGCCTGTAGCACTGCATGGGGTTGTTGTGGCCAAAGTGCAGAACCTGGCACTTGGACTTGTTTAAACTCATGGCGTTGGACTCTGTCCACCTATCCAGCCTGTCCAGGCCTCTCAGCAGAACCCTCCTACCCTCCAACAGATTGACACATGCTCCCGACATATGGCCTGATCTGAGTTTTCCAGAGCAGGTGATTCAACAAAGAGACTCTCCCAGCTTCCTGAAGCATAGGAAAAAAGTGTGAGCCTTTAACAGCCGCCATTTAAAACACAGGGAAATCTATTTGCGTGAATGATGTCTCAATTCCACCGCTGTGGGAAAAAAATAAATCCCTACTTGCTGCCCCAGTCACCGTGATACGAGGCCCAGGCTTGGCAGGAGCCATGGCTGAGTCTCCTCTGACTTGCCAGCTCTCTAAACAAACTCTGTGTTATTGAAACGGAAGAAGCTGTTTTCCACGGGGACTTCAAATAATTTGCGTTGAGCCCTGGGAGTTTCCAAGCTAGCAGATTTTTAAGTTGTCTTCGTGAAACCTGAAAAGCAATGCTAGAAGGTGGAGACTTCGAGTCAGTGGTCTGGGTCTGCTATTCACGGGCACAAAGGGGAAATCTGCAACTGGTTTCAATAACTGGGCAGCAATGTTTGCCAAGGCAGGGGCAGAGATGGTCCCTGGAGGTGCTCAAAGCCAGGCTGGATGAGGTCTTGAGCATCCTGATCTAGTGGGAGGTGTCCCTGCCTATGGCAGGGGGATGGAACTGGATGATCTTTGAGGTCTCTTCCAACCTAAACCATTCTATGATTCTATGGTGGTAGCCTTCCCTTTAGCAGTTGCCGTGTGTGCAGGGAGCAGCTGTGTTACTGTATACCCACCTGGTGATCACTCTGATGGTTGGCTCTGGCCTCAAGTACCAAAAATCTGTAGCAACAGGTTTCTGACCTTAAGGGAGAAAGGGGAGGAGATGGTCTTGCAAGAAGATCATGTCACACTAGTGACATGTTTATTGACCAGCACATGCTAACTCCAGGAGATGGGAAGCATGGAGCAATAGGACAGGTTCTTCTGAAGTGACCGTGGGATGGCCTGTGGGGAGCCAAGCTAAACTGAAGCTGAGGAATGCTTTGTGGGCAGCAAGTTTAGAAAGAGACTTGATTTTTAAAAAAAGAGGGCAGCTTGGAAGCTGTGGCTGGTTCTGAGCCAGGGTTTGAGAACTGTAATGGGCAGGCATGAGGTTAAAAAAGGCTGACCCAGATGGAGGATATTCCACATCTTGCCTTGGATTTGAATCTGATTTCTGTGATAAGAACCATCTTTACTGTAAAGCTGAAAAGATAGTATGGAGATGAAACAATTGAAAACGAAAGAAGTACAGCCAAAATTTTCATTTACATGGGCTACATAAACCTCTCTCTCAAGCTGTCATTACTAATCTATTTTTGCTTTCTTTGCTTCTCAGGGGCCAAAGTAATAATTCCATGTCAAAAGGCCAATTTTCCCAGCATTTATCAAAACCAGCATGAATTTATCAATGGCCAATGTCATGGAAGCTGCTTTTTTTAAAGCTTTACAGAGGGACAGAATGGGGACAACTAAACTCCAGACCCTATATAAGTTTGGATCTTTATCCACCCTTGATATCTCATTATTGTGATCCAGGTTCCTCTCTGCTTGATGTCTTTCCAGGGTTCCCCTGTATTCATTTTATCCTTGACAGACTAGTGAACAACTACTGGCACTTGTATCAAAAGGTTTGGAAAGGGAACAGCTGAACATAATCTTTAGATAAATGCAGCATACCATGGCCACGGATAAATGGTCTCTCTCGTGAACAGAGAAGTGAAGCCTGTAGCTCTGGAAAGCTTTTGATTTAGAGTTCTGCCTAGAAAATAGTGAACATCATCTTATGACAGTGGTGATAGCTGTAGTGTGGTGAGCTGGGCTGTGGAAACGCTCAGGTATATGCCTGAAGCTTGGCTACCGGAGGGATTCTTTTCACCTTGTTGAGTGGTGTGCTGGTAGGGCTCAGGAGCTTGAGCCTTCCCCAAATTAGCCAAAAGAGAAGAAATGAACTGCATATTCCAGCTCTGACGCAGTAGAAACACATAAACAAATGTCTCCATCTCTGCTGGGCCACATTCACATGCACGTGTTGGCTCCTCGGTGCCAGATCCTGCTATGTACTCCAGCTCTGCATGCTGTTAGAAATGGCAGAAAGAGATAGATAGCAGTATCTCCATACACACACAAATGAGGGGTTTTGGGGTGTTGTGGAGTGGGTTTTTTTGTTTGTTGGGGTTTTATTATTATTATTTTTATTTCTTTTGACCTGCAGCATATGGTGATGTTTGTTTAATCCATGGAAACCTCACATACCCACACATGACTTTACATGCATTTCCCCCACAAAATGCAGACCACAATTTGACATTTGTCTGCATGATTTGTTACTGGATCCTCAAATCTATTTTTTTTCTGCATAGCTAGGCAGGTATGTTTGGTATTTCTGTTCTTCTTTAGTTGTTGATTTTCTTTTTTTTTTTTTTTTTTTGTTTTTTTTTTTTTTTTTTTTTTTTTCCACTGGTTCATTAAAAAAAAAAAAAAAGCCAACCCAAATCAAACAGCCCACCAGAAAACACATAAATAATTCAGAACACATGCTTTATGTCAACTGTTTCACTGTTACTATTTTATCTCTATAAACAGGGCAGAGACAAATCCCATCCAAACAAGGAAGATGCATGGCAAAGCTATAGCTGGGTCATGCGAGTCAAATGCACATGCACAGACACAGTTTCCTTGACTGGAAGGCCCAGCTCAGAAGTGTGATGCCTGTGCAGTAGTGCTTATGCTTTGTGAGTTGCTGAGTGCAGGTGCAATAAGTTGTGTGCACTCTGGCAGTATCTGACCTGTTGCAGTCACTATTTGTCCATAACTTTGGATGTCCAAATTTCCAGATGTTCAGAAATCCCATACCAATGTGATGCAACAAGAGACCTCACTGGAGGGTGCTACATTTCTTGGCCTTCCCTAGGAATTCAGCCCCTTATAAAATACAGGGTTTGGGTCTCATTCTGTAAGAGGAAGCCAACTCCAAGCTCCTGAAGTCAGATGGAAATACTCTATTGGATTTAAAAATGAGTTGGGCTGGACTCATAACAGATGGCATCTTCCATGCGGATGTGGCAGTCTCATTTGCTTTTTCATCTCATGGGTTCTTGACACAAGTTGCTTTAGTTTTCAGCACAGCTTACCTATTCCCTATTACCCATGCCAAAGTCCTAGTCTTTTTATATGGAAATGTTCCTTGACACTCCACTTACTGTGGTTCAGCATTGCTGAGAGCACCTGCCCTGGAACCTTTGTTTTAATAACTTGATGAGGTATATAATTTTGTGTATCTTCTGACACACTAGAATTAGACCCATCTCTACCTTACACTGATGATAATAAATGTCACCGTTACTTGTCGTCCACTCAAGTTCTGCTATGTACTGCAGAGGTAAAGAGAGCACAGCAAACTAGGTAATACCCAATGCTGTCATGTCTACTGTGTGTGAGGCAACAGGCCAGTTCAATTGTTCTGAAGACCCATCTCTGAGAATTATTTATCAACCCTTTAAAAAAAAAAACAAAACGGTATGAAGGATATGCTACAGCACTTCTGTGAATACCCCATCCCAGTACCTCATTTTTCTGCAGTCAGAAGTTTTCCCTGTTGTCCAACATAGTTGTTTTTGATACAGATCTTGTTGCCACCTCAGTGGCTGTAAAGAGACGCAATCAGTAACAACCTTTTATGTACCAGTTAAATAAGGGACCCTATAACATAAATGCTTCTGCTAGGGTTATGAGGAACCAGAATTCTGGGGGCGTTTCTCTGCCACATGTTTCTCATCTGACCTCAGACAAGTCTGTTAATCTCCATATTTTTCTACCTCAAAGGGATGCGATGAGGGTAAGTTTGCTAATGTTTCTATGGCTTTTCATACAGTACACTCACAGGGACTACATAGGTGAACAGAGAGAGAGAGTGAGCAGGCATACATTTATTAATCTGGTAAAGGACTGATATTTAACTCAGCAATGCTCCCAAACAAATGCCAAAGACTATATTATCAGCATGTCTCTTATCTCTGGAATTCTGTTTTGTGCTGTGCTACTAGTTGGTTTGTGGTTTGTTTTGCAGCTTCCTGGAAAAGGGAACTTTAAAAACATGAACAGAAGAGGTCTGGTAAGCGCTGTAACAGGCTCTGACTGTCCATACTGTGACAGCCAACGAATATCACCTGCTGATGATTTACAGATTCCTGGGAGATGTGGTGTTGAGTCTCAAAGAACTGGAACAAGAACAACTCCGCCAGTACGCTTCTCGGCAAACAGTGTAATGTATCCACCCACTTCATGCTCTCCTAATTTAGGACATGTGTAGCGTGCAGTGATGAACTGGCTAACGTTTCAGTAAATCTCATTCCACACCTTACAGAACAGCCTCGGTTGACCCTTTCTTTCACAAAAGCTCAGCCCAGGGTTTCCAGCCCTCTTCTGGGGAGTGAGACAGATGATACGGGGCTGTTTGCAAACGTGCTTCGTTAGAGAGAAAAATGGAGCGTTTTGTTGTTTTTGTTTAATTGGGCAGCCTTTTCAAGTTCTGTGACCCACTTTTGCTTCCCTTCATTACTATGACCAGTAATTGTTTATCTCTTTTAAAATGCGGTAATTTAATTAAGAAACCAATCAGCAGTGTTGAAATGATCTTTGAGCTATCCCCCGCCGCTGAAGGAAATTTATGAATGCGTTATACAAGGAAGATTCTATTATGTGAAAAGCTTTCGACTAAAAGGATGTAGCAACTGAAAAGTGGGACTCGAAATTCTGTGCTAAATTCACAATGTGGAGATGTGAAAATAATTTATGGAGTCTGACTCTGACAAATTTGTCTGGATTGTTATTAAAAAAAGAACTGTTTCAAGTTCAAAGGATTTCAGAAGTGAGTTGAGTGTTTAGGAGTCAGAAGGACACATTGTGGAAGTACCTGTGTAAGAGGCAGAGGTTTCTTCAGTCAGTGGAGAGAGAGACTGGCATATTCCAGTTATGTTCATTTTCTTAGGCACTTATCTTCAAATGGCTATTTATTGACTGATCATCTCAGCAGGGCATTAACAGGGCATCTGTAGTTAATCATTATCATTATGCCAATTCCATCACTGCCAATTTCAGTTCCCTTGGCTTTAGATCAAGAGAATGTTTCTGAAAGCTGCCTGGGATGTAAGAGCCTTGGGCAAAAAGTGACCGGATCCAAAAAAACAAAGTCCCACCTGTGCAGTTTCTCTCAACCATAGGAATTGAGCTGTTGCCAGCGGTGTAACAGGAGAGACTGAACAGGATTTTCTCCTCTCTGCCAGCTGTGTGCCGAGTGAACAAGAGCACCTGAGGACCTAGTTCATAAGTCCCAAATGGCCTTGGGTTATGAAGGCTTCATGTTTGGCCCAAAGACAGTTATGTTTCTGGACATGCTCAGCAGTAAGTGCTCTGGAGGAGGACTTAGCAGTTAAGGGAAGGGCAGAAGACCACCTCCTTGCCATCAGGCCTCTCCCCTCTATCCAAACGGCACAGTGGGCACCTAACCGCAGGTGTAGAACCAGTCCTTTTTCCTCCATGAATTTGAACTGACAGGTGAAGATAACCAATTCTATCCAAATGGAGGTTTGAAAGCAGGGTCTGATAACTGGAATTGAGCAGCAGATGTGAAGTCTGTTTTCCTATGGCTTTGGATCTTGTGACTGAATTATCCTGTGTCTGAGAAGGTACAAGCTCTAGTCCAAGGTTTGGTGGTGGTTGGGTGACTCCTAAAAGCGTTTGTGTCTGAGAATTCTCCGGTTACTAACAAATATGATACAAGAGTTTTTCTTGGAAGTCTCACTTGTTAAAAGCACTACAATTATTTCCTGTATCTGCCTTCTTACTTTCCCAATATTTGTGGAATTTCATTTTTTAAAAATCCTTTAATTGCCTACTAGGTCAATTTGAAACGTGGCAACAGCTTAAAAATGCTTTAGTGTGGGGAGAGGAGAAAGATAGGTGGATATAGACTTACATGTAGGGCTTTTCTGAGACAAGTAACATCAGAAGGGGCATAGGCTGTATGAAATTTACTGTATCACTAAAGGATGGGCAAAACACAAAAGGATGGACTGAAGAGGGTATGATATATTAAGTATTCATGACAGAAAGAGCAAGGAGTTCTTTTAGCAGCTTGATGAGACTCACAGTCAAGTTTGCCACTACCTACACTGCTGGGGTCTGTTGACATGAGTTTGCTCAGAAGGTGTGATGCAGGAATTAATATCCCTGCACTTTCCATTGCCTCATTTGCTTGGTTATGTATTATATACTCCACAGGAGTTCTGCAGGAAAAGGAGAAATAAAGATGAGAGCAAAGATTAATAGAGAGGACTGCCATTTTTTCCATGAAGAGCAGATTGCAAGAGTGTGGCATTTTTCCCACACATCTTGAATAGTTTTGGACTTGGGCTTTTTTTTGAGGAGTTTTTAATTAATTTATTGTGTAAGTAACTGTAATGAGAAGAGCCTCTGCCACACTGATTCTGATGAGGATTGCATGAGCTCTGTGCCTTCCTCATTGTGGCCTGTATCATTTAAATATCTTAACCAACATGTGCTGTGGCAGATTTCACTTATATCTGCTTAAATTAAAGCTTGTCAGTTTTGGAGCTAAGAAACATGCAAATATTTGAGAGAGATTTGACATTCACTGCTGAAATCATTGCACTAAATATCTGGCATCGGTGACTTTACTTAAGAAGGGTTAGAAATTCTTGCTGTGTTGTACAGGCTGGACATTCTGGGCTGGACTAAAAAAAAATGGAATTCACCTTCTGTGTTTATAATTAAGAAATCTCCACCAAAACTGCAGCTTGTTTTTCTTCTGTGCTTTTCCTCTGTATTTTTCTTCTGAGCAATATGTGACTGAGTTCCTCAAAGTTGCTGCTAGGAGAACAAACAGTACCCGTATCTCAGAAGCAGTTCAAGTAATAGCATGGTTTGGCTGTAAAAGGAATGGCATTTCCTTATGTTCTCATCCACTAGAAATGCAAGGGAAGATGGTGTTGAGCTGGAAGAGTCTGATGGAGCTTTGGATATCTCCAGGCACAGAAGATAAGGTTTCACTTCCTGTGTGCAGGTATCTTTTGTTCTCATCAGTCACTGTAGCAAACACCTTCCTGTACGCAGTATATGCCGCAGCATCCAGCATGCAAACTCTCCCGTGCTCAAAATCGTTTGCTTGTTGACACATTGTAGAAGCTTAAGAGCTAAGGCTCTATTTTGATTCTAAATTATAAACAAGAGAGGTCTTTCTGGACACCCTTTTGATTATAGAATGAATGAGCAGGGCATTGGTTGTAAAAAGAATAATAATGATAAAGTCTATATCGTTCACTGGTTTGCTAAGAGGGATAAAATGGCAATGTATAAACTATTTCTTACTCTTTGTTCCCTTGCCTCCTTTTTTCCACCTCCTCCACTGCTCCTCTGTGCATAACTGAATACTAACCTTGTCTGACCAGATAACACATGAGACCTTGCTGGTATTCTGTTTGGAAGGAGAGAAGAAGGTGGTGTTGGCCCCTTCTGGGCTTTCTTTGTCCAGAGGGAAGGATTGGATTTCTGTATTATTTCTGAATTGTAAATAACTGTATACAGTTGTAAACTGTGCTGGTTTGAACTAATTGGAGAATTAGTTCAAACCAGCACATAAACACATGTAAATATATTTCATATATGTTCTTGTAAATTTAGCTTGCTGTAAAATATAGCTTTATCTTGCTTCCAAGCTATCTGAGCTGCCCTGGTAAATTTAATCTGGGAGGTGACTTCTCAAACCCACCATACACATGAAGGCAAACTTGGGTATTCATGCAGAGGTATTACGCAACTAAGCTCCATCTCAGCTGTAATACAATTTTAGTAGTGTTGAGTTGAACACTACAAAAAAGATCAGAACCCAAATATTCCAACGCCATGTGAGAGTCCTTGCTACCAAAAGTAGAATTGCTTTCTTTTTTCCTACAGTGAATATGCAGTAGGCACACAACTTCACTGCAGGTAGGATCACAGGATAATTCAGGTTGAATTCAGGAGGTCTCTTGTCTGGAGTCCTAATCAAAGTAGGATCAGCCATGAGATGAGACCAAATTGTTCAGGGCTTTATCCAAGTGGGCCTTTGTAATGGAGGGATAATTAATTGATGTGAGATATATTTTTTTTCCAAATGAATGTTGTTTATTAATTTTGGTATTCAGAAGCCTCTCCACCCTGACCGCTAATTTTAATAATAATCAGGTTCTTCTGCAACAGTCACAGACTGTGTGCAGTCTCAGCGGAGACACAGAAGAAGAGTCATGAATTCAGATCCTGGTCCTGCTTCCTGTTCACTCTCTGTTGTGTTGGCTTCAGGTGTTGTTCCTTGCAACTGGTATACAGCTCTCTGTCATGTCCAGGTCAATAATCAGTAACTAAGCTCAGCCTAGATGAAGGCCAGGTCTGTCGTGCAGATCTATTTATAATATGAATGAAGCTACAAAGGAAGCTAAACACTGGTAGGAAGCTGAAGCTGATAGAGCTGAGCCAACTTTTGTAGCACTTGAGCTTTCTTATAATGGAATTTTGCTTTGTGTTCAAACTCAGGACAGGTCCAAATTAGCAGCATTATTCAATCCAGCAGAAACCATATGGGGGAGTGAATTCCTTCATGCTGGGACACTCTGCAACTTTACCTCTGCAACTGCATGCCTCCACACTGTACACTCACCTCTGTGATCTTCTCCCTTTCCTCCAGCTCACCCAGTTTTGGGCCTGGAATAATCCCTTTTGGCACTCTTCTGAGGCACCAGAGTGCTGAGTGTTTCAGGAGAACTGGTAAATCTTCACTTTTTCCATAAGAAGAGTGAAAGGTTAAATGACTGCTCCTTGTGCTTTGCAGAACTGCCTCCGTTAATTGAGAAGTATAGGAGGGGCTTGGGAATTTCATATGCTCAGGCTTCCTCTGCATTTTGTTCTCACTGATGTATTCAATTAACATGTTTCCTCCAAAAAAGTTTCTCCAGCTTTGGTGCCACTTATTAATGCCTTTGTATAATGTGGCTTAAAGAGAAGATGACTTGGTGAGTGGTCTGGAAACTCAAGGCAAACTCTCTGATTGAGTAAAGATTCTGCATACTGGAGGGAGAGGAAAATATTGCCATCAGGCCTCTATGGCCTGTCTGTGGGCAAATAATTATTTAGAAAACATTGATTTGGAATGAAAAGTCAGTTCAAAAGCCTGATGGTTCCACAGCAGTCTGCGGGGTTAATCCGGGAAAGTTGTAAAGTCAAAAATCAAATTCATCCATGAACCAAAAAGTGCCTTTATTTTGGAAAGCAGAGAGAAAAACAAAGCAATGTTGATTTGCTGTAAGTGGAGGAAAGCATCTTCCAGCATTTTCAAGACACAACATTTTGTACATCAGATGGGTAAAGCCCAGTGCTCTGTATATTCACATGAACAATATCCTTCCGAGTGATGAGTGCACAAGCTCTGCTAGAGTTTCCAGCATATGAAAGACTAAAATGAACTCATCTAGGTTGTTATGGCATGCTATGTGAGACAGCAAAGTGAGTCTAGAGACTCGTGCAAGTCACCTGAGAAGGCAGAGGTCTCCAGGTACATTTTTTTTATCCTGAATGTCTGGAAAATAAGAATAATGGCAAGGTTGGGTGGACATTGTTTGCTTTTTTAATTGCTGATTTATAGGTTAGACTTCTTTTAAAAAATAAGTAGTTGGCTCAACTGCAGCCCTTGTGAGGGGAAGATGGTTTCTCCTACCCTTTATATCCATGCAGTAGTGTCAAGGAGGAGGTGATTTCACAGAAGAGGTTGGGTATGGCAGAGAGGAGAGGAGCAACCATTCAGTAAGAGAGGCCTCCAAACCAGTGGGCAGACTGGGAGCAGAGCTAAGCAAGAAGCAGACACAATCAGGTCTCTTTGGGATGGCAAGAATAAGGTTTGTAGGATCCAGATGAGACTATGAGTGGCTTGCTGAGGTCCAACTATTGACTAAATTGAATGAAACCAGACTAGAAGGCATGTTTGTAAGAATGCAATAGGCAGGGTAAAATTGTTACCCATTTTATAGTAATTTTTTTTAAATCTAGTCAGTCTAGTTTACACTGCTCTGAGAAGTTAAGTATTCTAATTTATATTCTAGTAAAATTATGTTCAAAAGCTTTTCTTTTCTTTTTCGAGGGGCTCTGGATAAAGGAGGTTTACATGCCAAACTGGAATCTCCTAACACAAGAACACTATTTCTTTGCAAGAAGATTTGGGGTTCTTGGAGTGAAAAGTACCACAGAAATGTGACATTGTAGTTATCAAACAGCTGAACAGTCACTTGGGTCTAGAAGGCCATTTCTTGTACTCAATGTGCAGCTTCTCCCTGTTGGGGAGAGCCTTGCTGAATTCTGCAGAGACTGTAAGAAGTCAGCCCTTGAAAGTTTGCTGTTCTCTTCTGCTAAGCACCAGCAAGAGCAACAAAGATTCTGCTTGTCTTGGCAGAAGCAGAAACATCTTCAGTCAATTAAACCATTAAAATTATCTTTCCTTCTTTGATTCCTTTTTTTCCCCATCTGTCCCTTTCTGATTCCAAAGCAAAGGCTCCTTGGAGATCAAGGCCACCTCTGCTTCTGCGTCTCTGGAGGTGGGCAGATCACCACATAGTTCTGCTGTGGACTGGTTTCCATCGGCTCCTAGTCCCAGTGGGACACATAATTCTCCATAAATGGAGAATCAGCTTCCCAGGCTTCACACAAAAGAAAAGCACAAAAGGGAATGTGCGATGTGTCATTTTCTTTGATACCTTTTTCTGTAGGCAGTTCATGTCAAATTTAACTTCAATACTCCCAGCGAGATCCACTTTATTAGCTCTAATAATTTATATGTCTTACAGACATAAATCTCCCTTCTTGCCCATTGCTGCAGAAGTCACTGGACTAAATTCCCAAAATACATTCTGAGACTGCACAGACATCGAGGTCCCTGTAACAGGAATATGTTGCTGAAGTCAGTGGGAATTCTGTAAGTATCTTATCACCCAAAGTCAGCTATTAATTGTAAGTAATAATATTTGTAATTATTTATTACAGCTATGGAACTATGTTGGACCTTCTCCATTTTTTAATGTTTTAGGCAATGCTCCATGACACTTTGACCAGCATTTAGAAAAATGGCCTGCACGTCTTTTTTGTCAGAGCAAATAAATTATTTTTTATGGAATGGAAGTGGAGGGTAGGACTGAATAAGCTAGTTAGTTGCAATGGAAATAGGCTTTCAAAACATTGGAAAAGTTAGACACTTGCAATAGCATGTGGTCTAATTTCCTGAACCTGTGAGAAAGGCCGTGAATTATTATGCAGCTTGCTGCTGAACATATGCTTACTTCCTCATGTATGTAGAAAGCAAGGATGGAATATGTGAGTGAGTCAGGTCCAGCACTTCTCCTTCTGTCCCTTCTACTTGAAAACCAAAGCAGACAGAATCACAGAGACATTCAGGTTGGAAAAGACCCTCACGATCATCAAGTCCAACCATTATCTCTACAAAGTTCACCCTTAAATCATATCCTCAAGTACCACATCCAAACGACTTTTAAAAGCATCCAGGGTTGGTGACTCAGCCACCTCCCTGGGCAGCCCATTCCAATGTCTGACCACTCTTTCTGTGAAAAGACGTTTCCTGATCTCCAGTCTAAACCTACCCAGTCACAGTTTGAGGCCATTCCCTTTTGTTCTATCACTATTTACCTGTGAGAAGAGACCAGCAGCAGCCTCTCCACAATGCCCTTCCAGGTAGCTGTAGACGGTGATGAGGTCTCTTCTTCAAACTAACCAGCCCCAGCTCCCTCAGTCACTCTTTGTAAGATTTATTCTCCAGGCCCTTCCCCAGCTTTGCTGCCCTCCTCTGCACTCGCTCCATCACCTCCACATCCTTCTTGTAATGAATTCCATGATTCTATGATCTGCTGCTCCTCTGGCACAAGAGCCTTTCTCCAATATTCCTGCTTTTTCCACAAGGAAGTTTACTGAGGCTTGAAGTATGGGTGGGGATAAAGAGAGATGCTGTGGGGTTTGTATGGAGTTGTTTGCTTTTTTGGGGGTGTTTTGTTTGGTTTTGGTTGTTGTTGGTTGGGTTGTTTGGGCTTCTTTGGGTTGTGGGTGTTTTTTTTTTCATTTGAGGTTGGGTTTTGTTGTTTTGAGGTTTTTCCTTTTTTTTTTTTTTTTTGGTGGGGGGTGTATTTTTAGGTTTTGTTGTTGTTGTTGCTGTGGTTGTTTTTTGGTTTTTAAGAAAGAAACATATCCCTGAGTTTAAAACTTAGAGAAAATCTTGGCTCCTTTGAGATAGCATCAAGGCGAGATCCTGCAAAGAGAGGTTCAGTTGCCACCTAGAGAATGTAGCACATTCACAATTCATATTCAATTTACTGCATTTGTGTGAGAATTCTGGATTTCAGAGCCCCAAATCATGGGGTGACATTGAATACAAGATTGTGTAGCACTTTACAGAACTTTTCTTTTATTAGCAGCTCTATAATCACATTTAGTTAGACTGAAAATTGAACTAATTCTTTCCCTTGGGGACTAGGCTCTAATAATGGTAAAAATCTGTGGAAAAAAAAGGATAAATACAATTCAATAATTATATTGATAAATAAAATGAAAATCAAGTAATTGTGTCATTCAATCAGTTGCCTGCCTCCGTTGTTGCTGCCTTTCTGCATCAGCGACTGCTCAACTTTTTCTGTCACACTTCAATAAATTTAATTGTGCAGAATAAATGAGCTAATTTTTGAAGTCACAGGCTCTGTTTGCAAGATAAGGATGGTGATTTATTGACCCTTCTCTAACTCTGTAACTGTGTCAGCCTCTTTTTTACCGACAACCACACTAAAACCTACTTTGTATATTTACCTTCCCATCTGGAGGCGCTCCTGTGTGATCTGGTATAGGTGATCCTGCTCTGGCAGAGGGGTTGGACTGGACAATTTTTTTTGAGGTCACTTGCAGCCCCTGACACTCTGTGATCTCATTTTCTCAAAGTCACATAATACACCACAATAGACCAAAGATCCCTGCTTCATTTGGTGGCTATAGAGACTATTCCAAGCTTGTACAGCTCTTAGCAGAGCCATGCACTTTTTATGTTTCCTTTTAATGCTATTTTCGTCTGGTTATCATTTCATTCTCTGGAATCATTGATGGGACCATGGGCATTGAGTGGAAGTTGAGGCATGAGATGTTTCATGTAAACATGAGGAGAAGTTTTTTTCCCCTGTGAGGGTGACAGAACACTGGAGCAGGCTGCCCAGGGTGGGTTGTGGAGTCTCCCTCTCTGGAGATATTAAAAACTCACCTGGATGTGTTCTTGTGTGATCTGGTATAGGTGACCCTGCTCTTGCAGTGGGGTTAGACTGGATGATCTTTCAAGGTCTCTTCCAGCCCTGACACATTCTCTGATTTTGGAAGAATGGCTGCCAAGAGGAAGTATGGGAGAAGAGGCAGTGTGGGAGAAGCTCTTATCTAGTTGTATTCCTGAATCATGAGCTCAGGCACCCTACCAGGATGCACAATCATTTCAACATTTCAGTGCTCATTCGCGTTGAGAGTTTGACCACAAGCATGGGAAAAAGGCAGACATTAGGCATTGGACACCCCTCATGAAAAAAAAACTGCCTGGTTACTTTAACATCCTTTTCATGGGTTTTATGTTTAGATGCTGAGACGAAACTGGCTATCTTGTTTGTTTACTGCTGCAATTTTGACAGCAACAATTTGTTACGTTGACATAAGATGGTGGGAGTGAAGAGACTGCACACTTTCTTTCTCACCTTTTAGATTTACTTAGATTGCAAGTCAGGGATTATGTTTTTTGTTTGGGTGTTGTTGGTTTGTTTTTTTTTAGTAAAACACTTGTACAACAGCCACCGCTACCCATTTTATAATGCTGAATCTTTTGCTCTCTTCTTTGAATTAAAGCAACAAAACAACCTACGTATGCATAATATTTGGTGTTTTGTTGAGAAAAGTCAGCATCAACACATCAACTATGTCAAAAAATGGTCCTGAAGTTCTGCCTCCCTACCTCTGATGAATAAATCCCATAAATGAGAAGAATGGGGACACCTTTGTATTACTTACTGGCTGCCTGCCGACATATATAGGGCTCTGAAAACCAATGAGTTTTCCATCTCAGTATATGCTGTATTTGCTCTTTCACAGTGAGATTGAATCTGCTCTTCTTTGTCTGCAAGGCTAGGCAATACAGCAAATCAAATATATATGAAAGCTAGCTAGACTTTGACAAACTTGGCCCCCTAGAAGTGCAGAGCAGAAGATATTTTTTTTATGGAGCCAAAATTCCAGCCAGGCACCTAGAACACAAACTGTGAGAAACCTTTTTCTTATGTTTTAGTTGTTATATTGGACCTCCTTCTGCTGTAATTTTCTTCTAAAGAAGACTTATAACCTCCTAAATATTTCCTGTCAGGTGTTGGCTCGGCGAAATGCATCCTAGGGAATTGCAGCTGGAGGAATCACAACATCCCATATACGGAGCAGTCCAAATTTCTGCCAAACTCCTCACCATGTCTTTAACTCAAACTGCTTGCGCTCTTTGTGTAGCAAAAGGCAGACCTAACCCAGGAAAGCCTTCTACATCATGGCTCTGCTTTTCTTCAGCAAAAGCTTTAGACCAGTTTAATGGCCTGCCCTGAGATCTCCACATGAACCTAGCAGAGTCAGTCTTTGCATGAGATACTAACTGCTGTTTCTTCCCATTTTCACTGTGCAGTTGGGTGCTTGTGCCTTAGCTGCTGTGGGTCACTTAATTTGGGCTATGTGGAACTTATTAACCTCCACCTGAGCATGAATTTTTGAGGGAGCATGGGAGTATATTAAAACTGGACAAAACTTACTCTTTGGTGAAGAAAACCTTTGCCAACTTAACAGGATAAAATTCCGGCAGCACGTAAAGTTTTATTGGGCTACATTGAAATGCTTTGGAGAAAGATTGCCAGTTGGTAAAAAGACTTCCAAAACGTAAGTGACCTTATGTTTTTGTCTGCCATTATCATTTTTTTTTTCTCTTTGTAAACAAAGTTTCAATTGTTCTGCAGATTCCTTACACCAGGAATAAGAAGATAAAATTTGTACTGAAGAGCTGGACCTTGTCAGGTAGGTACAGGAGATTTCTGAAAAATGCGAAGTCTGGATCAGATCAACACTTCTAAAACAAAGACTTACACTGAAGGACAACTACCTCCATGCAAGAAGAAGTCAACAAACTCTTGCAATCAAAGTAACTCTTAGTTTCCAGCTACTTTTTTTTTTGCTGTTGTGACCTTTGCCAGATCTTAAATTGTAGCTTGAGGATTTGAACATATTTTCTAATGAATTTGAACTGAAGGCATTTATCATGCTCTGTAAAACACACTCCAGTTCTACATTTTCATTGGTGCTCTGATGATGTGTGCATCACTGGCAGTCGCTGGTCTGATCTGGAAGTGACTTTTGGCAGGATGCCACCTGCACGTCACTCCGAGTCTGAGTTACAGATCAGCCAAGGGTACAAGCTTTGTTGAAATATGCAGCCTATACATGAAACCAAAATGAGACAAATAAGATCTCTTCCTTCTAGAAAGTGTATCTTATCTACTGATCAGTGCTGAATATGAACTGCCCCAGTGTGGAAATAAACCAGAACTAAGTACAGAGATGGGACTTCATACTTCCTGGTGGAATCTTCCTAACATACCAGGCTTTTTGTTCATTCTGAAGAAATGAAAACCAGTGCCATTACTTTTGCAATGAAGGCCAAGGGCTAGGGATGAGACTTGAGGTATTTCTGTGTTCTCTGATGCTTGGAAACTCAGGTAGCAATAACAAAACCATTCAACTATATAAAAATGGGAGCTTGAGGAGACAGGAGCCGTCCTCTGTCCATGGCTCACTTGGGTCCCTGTATTGCCAGACCTCCTCCAGTCCCCAGGGCAGACATAACATGATTAGATCAGAGCATTTCTTACCTCAAAAATAAGCTTACTGCAAAACTCTTGATTCCAGTTGGGATTTCTTTTTCTTTTTCATTTGTAGGTTTGAGCCTTGGAATATTTTATATAGCATCAGGCACTGTGCAGATTTGTGTATTGTACTGTAATTACTTAAACAAGGGATTTTGTATGCTACAGCCAGTGATTCATGAACTGCAGGGTATCTACAAAAACAGGCTTTCATTGGGATTATGGGATGTAAAATGCCTGAAGGTTTTTGCCTTTGATAGCAGACCTGCCATTGCATCCACGCAGGGTTTGTCTAATAAATTGTATTAGTGCTTTCCAGCATCCTGATAACTTCCCTCCCCCCCAACTCCTTGCTGGTTTGAAGTGTTTTGAAAGGAAACTCGTTCTCTGAATTATTGCATTAAAGCATACGTTCAGCATGCTTGTTCTTGACCATGCAGTTTAACACAGAAGAAAGTTGAAAAGGTTCTTCAGGATGATTCTTACAATTACATGATTTCTAACTAAATCAGAGAAATGTGGAGTGTGTGAGGAAAAGAGCACAGTGGCATGTTCTCAGCTTCTTCAAGGAAATGTAGCCATTTATCTTCCAGCAGTTTAGGGATACACAGCTAGAGTCTCTACCTGCTTTTGGAATTAGTCTCGGTCACTGAAGAAAATGGTTCTACTGTTTGATTTAAGGCATTATCTAACTTGATATGTCACATTATTTCAGGCTTACCAGAAGGAGGCCATGCTGATGAAAGTGTGTTCATGCCTGTGTATCCAACCAGTGCGTTACACTAGAAATCCTTGCAGGTGTGAGTAAGTCAAAGCTTTTTTTCCTTCTGTGAGATCCAGCAGGACACTGGGCAAGAGGAATCATAAGTATATGATAACAGCTTTCTGCCTGATAAAACCCCCTAATTCACCCAGGTGATAACAGATTTTTGGTTAAATTTCCTCGCTGACTTTTCTGTCAACCCATTTGTAAATGTCTGCAGGTCTTGTTCTGTAAAGTCAGAAACAGGGTTGTTTTGTAGTTGCTTGTGAGTTTTAATTATAGCAGGCACAGTACTTGAGGCATGCCGATTCTTGTTTTTATGTTGGGATCCACATGGCTGCATTTTCCTTCCAGGGGTTAGCCAAGATCATTTTGTTAGTCATATTTCTCTTGGATCTAGAGCTGTGCAGATTAAAAAAAAAAAAAAGAAAAAAAAAAACAACAACAACCTAATAATAATAATTAAAAAAAAACTAATAAAAAAAAATTACTGCTACTAACTGCCTTCCTTCTGAAGTCATCACAGCTCAGGTAAGGAAGTTCAAAAGATAACAAGTACAGGCCAGGGTCGGTAAAACTGCAGTGTGTGTTTGATGCCCATGAGATTCTTCACTGACTTTTATTCTCACCCATAAAGGTTGTGTCAGCCATTAGCAGCAGTAAAACCCAAGGCCTCTCAATCCCTGTCCTTGTTCATTTTTGGCTGTGTCTGTTTCAAGCTGCCTGGCATGCAGGAGGTTGCTTGCCATCTTGAAAACTCACTAAGGGTGAGGGTGAGGGTGGTCAGCAGTGCATATTGTGTATATATGCAGTGTATATGTGTATATAGGTGTATATATTGTGTATATATGCAGTGTATATGTGTATATAGGTGTATATATTGTGTATATATGCAGTGTATATGTTTATATATTGTGTATATATGCAGAGTATATATGTATATGTATGTATATATTGTGTATATATGCTGTGTATATCGTGTGTATATATGCAGGCAGAGATGGACGTTCTTGGCTGAAATCTTCAGTCAGGCTTCTTTGGGGTTAGGTACTTTCTAAAGGTTTGGGATGGTTTTTAAAGGCCTGCTGCTTCCACCCTCACTATTCGTAGTGCTACTTTACTGTGCTTGGCCATGCAAGAGATGCTCCCAAACAGGACACTGGAGAAGATTGTAATGTGCCTTTATGGCCAAGACAGCCAATGGCATCCTAGGGTGCACCAGGAAAAATGTGTCCAGCAGGTCTAGGGAGGTTCTTCTTGCCTGCTGAGACCACACCTGGAATACTGTGTCCAGTTTTGGGTTCCCCAGTTCAAGAGAGACAGGGACCTGCTGGAAAGAGTCCAACAAAGAGCTACAAGGATGACTGAGGGTCTTGAGCATCTCCCCTATGAAGAAAGACTGAGAGACCTGGGGCTGTTTAGTCTGAGAAGAGAAGGCTGAGAGGAGATCTGATCTGTATACAAATATCTGAGGTATGGGTGTCAAGTGGATGGGGCCAATCTCTTTTCAGTGGTCAACAGAAATAAGACAAAGAGCAATGAGTACAAATTGGCACACAGAAGGTTTCACATCAACATGAGGAGAAACTTCTTTACAGTGAGGGTGAGAGAACGCTGGAACAGGCTGTCCAGAGAGATTGTGGAGTCTCTTTCTATGGAGACTTTCAAAACCTGCCTGGATGCCTTCCTGTGCGAACTACCCTAGGGGATTCTGCCTTGGCAGGGAGGTTGGATTAGGTAATCTCTGGAGGTCTGTTCCAACCTCTAAGGTTCTGTGATTCCGAGACTCAGCCCAGCAAAGCTGCAGGTAGAGCAGAACTCATTGCCACTGTTTTTGCTTATGTTCTCTATAGGGTTCTGACTAGACTTCACCTGAAGAGGAAGCAGAATAGAAACTCAATGGAGAAGTGAATTCTGCCCTCAGGTGTATAAAGCAGGCAAACTTTTTTTGCAGGTTGTGTATGTGTGCATACTAGAGACAGCATGGGTGTGTATGTGTGTGTGTACATGTGTGTGTGTGTACTAGAGGCAGCACTTCCATCCCTTCCATTGCCTAAGTCTACAGAAACATCTTCTAGTGCTCAGCCTTAATTTGCAGCCCTGCAAGAGAATGTTCCTATGTTCCCCCACCCCCTTTTTATTTTCCCCCTTTTTTTTCCCCCGTCCTTTTTTTTTTGTTTTTTTGTTTTGTTTTGTTTTAAGTTACTTCACATTGATTAATTATTTTAAAAATGTTTTGGGCCGGGATTGTGAAACCTTTGCTGGCAAGAATTTTTCCCCTGGAGTCAAGGAGACTACTCATTAACATGACTACTTGCCAGCATGAGGGAGGGATTCACAATCTGGACGTTTGTAGTTTTAAAAATATGTCTCTATTTAGCTGATTTGAGCAGCTGAACAGGGCTGGTTATGGAAATCAGACTAACAGGCTGTCACACTCGGGTGTTTTACTTCAGAATGCATTATGGTGAAATGTATCTGTCTTCAGTCTTAGAAGCATTGTGTGATGCCCTCTCAGCGTAAACCAAACCAACCCCTTTGTTGCTAAATTCCCTCTCTATACCCTTCTCAGCTTAAAAACGGTGTGAAAACGTCTGTGGGTCAGTATTGACAAGAAAGCCATTATGGGCCAACTGCATAAATCTCTCAGAAGCCACTAATCCTGGTTTAGAGCCCAGTGGGTGGAGGAGGCAGCAGGTGAGGAGCTAGGTATGGTTGTGTCTGCAGGACATGAAGGTGGCATGGCTGTACTTCTCACTCCTGCTGGCAAGAAACAAAAACTCCGGGGAAAGAAGTCTGACTCTGAGAGAAAACTCTGTGTTTTATATCATACCAGTTCCCTACTGTGAGTCAGTTACTCCCTCTTTTTTTTTCTTTTTTTTTTTTCTGAGGACAAGTGAAACAATTCTGCTTCTGCGCTAACAGCAGCAGCAGTGACCTTCAGGCTTGCCACTTAAAACCGGTGTCGGATCATTTCAGTGCAAATTCTAAACAATGCTATCTTTCCCTTTCCCCCACTCTCCTCCACCCCACTCTGCTAGGGTTACTCCTCTGCACGCATCACGGCCATCCAGCCCGGGGTGCTGGGCAGCTGGAGCACAGAAGTTCCCTCTCCTGCCTGCATTTCCCTCCACCTTGCACAAAGCTGACAGGGGGATTTTTCGCCTCCTCGCTTTCCTCTTTGCTCTTTGATTAACTTTGGACCAGATGGCCAGTCCCCAATCTCTCAGCATGCATTTGACTGACAGGAGCCTTTGATAAACCTCATAAGAATGAAGTCATCTTCAGGTCACCTCCTCTGCCTGGCCTTTAGCATCCCGCACATACCACCATTATCTGCTGAATAGGAGACAAAAGAAATTAGCTCCAATTCCCTATCATCCCCATTATTTCCACACCGATTTAAACAACGAGGCAATGAGATGCCCTTCACTTTCTTTGGAAAGGTACAAATGTCAGCTGTTAAGAAATGCAAACAAGAGGGTTCCCATGTTAATGGATGTGCTTCTTTGTAAAGCCATGAAGTGGTAAAGTGCCTGCCTGGAAAATGCTTAACACACTTCTGAACAAATTCTTTAACCACTTTTATTTTATATACGGTGCAGACTGCTTGAGAAGCCTCATTGTTTTGGTCTGGATATATTTAATGGATGTATATATATTTATATATGTAATGATGCGATGCATCACTCTTGTTTTTCCCATATGCAGTTACCAGAGCTTGATTTGAGACTGTCCTGTACCGGAGGACAAACCCCTTGGTATACAAAGAGGCTTATCTGTATGTGAATCCAAGTGCTGAGATGTGAGGAACTACCTTCAGTTTCAAGCGAGGAAAGACATTTGGATATTCTGGACAGAGGACACAAGAGCATAAATCAGAACAGAATCTCCCTAGAGATTTGTAAGTAGTTACCTCACATCCATTTGGCCATTAACCTTTTATCTGAGAAGAGAAACAACAGTGAGCCATAAGAAGTGCTGCCTCAGGGGTATTCTAAGCCAGGCATTATAGAAAATATCTTTTAAAATGCTTAATTTTTATGAGGTTTCTTTCCTAAGATTGTAGTCTGCCACTTGAGTTGATTTGATTGGCAGTTAATTCTTGATTTTTGGCAACTTAAAGTATCTGAATGTTTTAGTGCTTGCAGGAAACCATTCTCCATGTCAATGGTACACCCACCTCCCTTGCAGGAGAGTAAATCAGCAACGATCTCTAAATTAACTCTTGAGAAAATCGGTCTGTATACAGTGCTTTGCATTAAAATACAACTTTACTTTTTGTCTTTGCTTGCTAGTCTCTCCCTAGAAAAGCAGTTAAGGTCTATGCCTTTGAAAAGGGGCTCACCTTGGATGGGACCTCAAAAATCATCTAGTTCCAGCCCCGCTGTGCCATAGGCAGGAACACCTCCCACTAGAACAGGTCACTCAAGGACTCATCCAACCTGGCCTTGAACACCTCCAGAGAGGGACCAGCCACAACCTCCCTGGGCAACCTGTGCCAGTGTCTCACCACCCTCACTGAGAAGAACTTCCTCCTAACATCTCCCCTCTTCCAGTTTAAACCCATTACTCTTCATCCTGTCATTACAAGACCTTGTGAATAGTCCCTCCCCAGCCCTCCTGTAGGCCCCCTTCAGATACTGGAAGGCCACTCCAAAGTCTCCTGGAAGCTTTTTCTTCTCCAGGCTGAAAAGCCCCAACTCTCTCAGCCTGTCCTCATAGCAGAGGTATTCCAGCCCTCTGAACATCTTTGTGGCCTTCTTCTGGACTTGTTCCAACAGTTTCATGTCCTTCTTGCATTGGGGGCTCCAGAACTGCACACAGTACTGCAGGGGGGATCTGACAAGAGCAGAGTAAAGGGAGAGAATCCCCTCCCTTGTTCTGCTGGCCATGCTGCTCTTGATGCAGCCCAGGACACATCATGCCATGAGCTGTACTCCTGTTGCCTGCTATGAAACATTGGAGCTATGACAGTGTGTCAGGTCAAGAAACTGGTGAGCAATTCTGACCACATTTTATGCCAAGCTGCTAGACCTTAGATTCTTGATCAGTCAATAGAAGAAAAAGTCATTTTGGTACCCAGATTAGGCACACAGAGAAGCCAGTCCTGCCTACTTCATGCATTATGACTGCTGCTCACAGAGGCAGCAGACTGAATCACTCCTTGCTTGTAGAGTTTAGATGCCATTCTCCCCTTGGTTTCTGCATTAGGCTTTTACACTGGGCAGCTTGCACATGGCACTAAAATTGATGGGTCTGTGAAGAGCTTTCTGTAATTTTAGCACCTTGGGTAGTTTTTGCCACAGATCTTCAGCCACTTCTAAAGGCTGGTCCTTTTCTTTATAGTGTTATCACAGGTACCTGCCCTTCACCAGTGATAATCATAGTGATGATCCAGGCTAAATTATGCTTCTGGACACAGCTGGCTTAGTTTCCACTGTGAACTCTGTGTCTAGACTGTTGTGGCAGAACTACAGCATAAAAGGAAATCTACATCTTCCATAAATGCCCTCTCCATATGAATTTAACAATAGTCTTGCTGCAGTAAAGGATTTCCCTTCAAAGCTGGGCCTAGAAAGTCAATAGAAGTCTACTAGCTGAGAGCGGACTGGCGAAAAGTAAGTTAAGCCTAATTAATAAAAGCATTCTTCAGCCATTCCTGCAAAAAAAAAAAAGAAATCAAAAGAAGTGTTCTGCTTCTTTTGTCTTTCCAGCTTACAGCGTGGCCTGCACCACTCAAGGACTCCAGCTGCTTTGCAATTACACCTTGTTCCTTTTCCTTCTGTGTTTCATTTCACAGTGGTAAATCTTCAATCACCACAATTTTGTTGGGACCGACAACAAAAGAATGCTCTCCTGACAGCTCTGGAGAACTTCTTGGAAGTATTTAACTGGCTAAAACAGAAGGCCAGGTGCTTTCTTCCACTTCTCAGGTCTCCTCTTTCCCATGCTGGCGTTTCTGTCTTGATGGTGACTTTGTCACCAAGCTGCCTCTTTTCTGACCCCTTGGCATCAAGTCGGTCAACTGACTGAAGATGAGCCTCAGGCTTAGCTGGCTAGAAGATGGCCTAGTCTTGAGATTTACAGGAACAGATGGCTTCTGCCCTTGTGATCAGCACCTTGGTAGTATTTTTAAGACATCTGAAGGCACCTTTGCACTCGTAAGGGTGGGAAGCTCAACACATTTCCACGCATCCTGCCGCACGCTTTCTGGTTGAAATCTGGAGGAGCAATTGAGCTTCTGGCAGCAGCTATGAGTTTGGCAGCCACAAAGATTCTTTTAAAGACCCTGCTGTGTCAGGGTGCAGATCAAGGTGCAAAAACATTTCTCTGAAGAGCTTCTTTTCCTTAGATATAGAGGATTGAGTTGTACAGAGTTAACCTGTGGCAGAGATTGAAAGCTATCTACAGTGCTAGGTTTTGGTTGTTTTTTTTTTTTTTTTTTAAAGCACAGTTCTCACCCACAACTTGTTTTTCACACACAGCCTTGTCACTGCTTGAGGCCTTTTTGGACATTCTGGATCTACTGGCACCAACAGATACTCAAGTCATTCCGAAGAAGTAAGAAAATGGCAAAACCTCTTCTCTCAAGGTTTTGATTTTTTGATTTTATTTTTTTTTTGTAAGCAGAGCTATCAGCCATCTGCAGTTCAAAGCAAGAGGTTGAGGGTGAGGCTCGCATGCTTCCCATTTTGCTTTTAAGGTCACAGTAAAAGCTTGCGATTGAGTATTTTGCGTGGAACTGCCTGTGACAAAGACAAAGACAAGGGGTTTGTCAGAGTGCTATGAAAAGAGAGCAAAAGAAAGAGAGAGAAAGATCTGTATTAGATTTTTTTAAGGTATATTTTAAAAAATTTAAAAAAAAAAAAAAAAAAAAGAGCTTTCAAATCCTCAGGGACTTTCCAATTTATCAAGAAAGACACATTCTTCCTAATGAAAGGTTACTGACCTTCATGAATGTGACAGTTCAATTACAGCCCATTCATATGCAGAACAGCCGTTGATAAAGGATTTAGGAAATGTGACTAGCATAGCAAAAAAAAAGAAGGGGGGGGGGTGAGGAGGGAACGTCTAGAAAATTATTTTTTATTGTGGAANCTAGAAAATTATTTTTTTATTGTGGAACAAAAAATATAAATAAGATTCAGTCAGGTAGTAGAACCTTTTCTTCTCTGGCCCTGCAACCCATTAGATTTGCTTCAGTGAATACATTGACTTTTCCCTCTTCTTTTTCTTCTAATATTTCTGTCTTTTTAATCCTCTGAACTACGAAACCTAACAAATCATAAAGCCCTTGGGGTGCTGAGATGCAGGGTTTCAAACATTTTTTCCCCTCTGACTGGCAGAGAAAGCTGGAATGTGTCCTAATGTTATTTTAAGTGCTTGACTAGTATTTAAACTCTTAAATGGATGGAAAGTTAAAGCGGCAGCAAATGCACATGCACATACATGTACCCTCCCCCCCTACCCCCTTCCTTTTCCTTCCACCTTCTTCTCCCCCGCCCTGCTTCCCCCCACACAGTGAGCTTGGCTTCTCCAAGACTGTTAATAGCCAAAGCAGATATTGGCTAGACTCTCTGGAGCCAGCCTTCAGCCCATGGAGGGTGACACCTGTGAGCTGATGTTTGTTGAACTCCTCCAGGTGTAGGAAAGATGCTTAAACTGACATAAGGCAGGAGCTGTAAAAACAGGCAAGCATGTCAGTCATACACACAGCTCCCTGGAAGATCCCAAGGCCAACTCGTTGCGAAAGAACCAAAAAATGTTCACTTGCTTTGAAATACTTCCAGATTATCTGTTCAGCTATCTGCATGCACACAGGCACTCGTGCATCTTAGGCCTGCGTGTGGACATGAAGTGCCTACAGAGAGTGCATGTCCCTGCAGCACACAGGTACAAACCCACCTTGGATTTTAAGGTAATAGCAGGTTGAGCAGCCGTGGAGTTAAATAAGGACAATCCTTTGCTTTTGCAGATGGTTCCAGACAGAACAGCTTTGGTGGAAGTTCAGAGCTCACCTACATCGGTGCCAGGTCATGGTTATATGGAAGGCATTGTCTCCCATGGAGCAGCAGTCGGATTCTTGACTTTAAGCAAGTGCTCAAATCCAAGTGCAATTAGATGAGTGTGAAGAAGTGCTAAAATTGGCTGTCGAAATCTGAGCCAAAGGCCTCCGATCAGGACCTGTGAAATGGTGTGCACGTTTCTGTGAAATGAGAAGTTGGGTCAATTGGTGCTGCTTCTGCTCAGATGCATGGCTGAAATTCCACTCTTCTGACTGGGAAGAACTACAGGGACTGACACTGTGAGATCTTTGTTCTTTCTAGAGGAGCAGCTGCAGGGAGAAGAGGTCAATATGGAATATTTTCTACTTCTGTTATGGCAAATTTGAGTTTCTGAGAAAACAGAACCACTTTCGGTATTTCAAGCTGCTGCATTAAATGTCCATCTACCTTCTCCTAGTTACCTTCTCTGAGTAAATTTCAAAATCTATCCCTACTGAGTATTTTGATCACCTTGCTTACTTGGGTGCTAAAATTTGTATCACAGAATGGTTGGGGTTGGACCTCTGGAGAAGGAACCTCCCTACTACAGCAGGTTCACCCAAAGAAGGTTGCACAGGATTGTGCCCAGGCAGGTTTTGAATTTCCCTAGAGGAGGAGACTACATAACCTCTCTAGGCAGCCTGTTCAAGTGCTCTGTCACCCTTACATTAAAGAAGTTTTTCCTCATGTTCAGATGGAACCTCCCATGTCCCATTTTGTGCCTGTCACCCTGTCCTGTTACTGGGAGCCACTGAAAAGGAGTCTGGCCCCAAGCTTTTGACACTTGCCCTTTAGATGTTGATAAGCATGGATAAGATCCCCATTCTTAGAAGAGTCCTTATGGACCTGTTCTTGAGGTCATGAGGTTTTTCATCAGTAATCACCCACTGGTACTGAGTGCTTTGCAGACTCTCAGCCTCTCTTGGCTCATTCAGGTTTCGATGGTCATTGTAGAGAAAAGAACATTTCCTTGTCCCTAGTCTAATTTTAGATCAAGGGCTGGCTGGAACTGGCTATAGCAGCACGGAGTGATAAGGTCTCATAGTGATGTATACAAACAAATAGTCAATCTGCCTTGATTGGTTCTTTCAAATGACTTTGAAATGTGTAATCGTAAGGAACTGAATTCTGGCAATCTAGGTAGAAATTAGTGGGACCCCTTTGGAATGGTCACATTCTTGTTCCTCTTTTAAGCAAAAAGTTCATCTGATCAAAAGGCCTTTTAAGGCAGAATGTTTTGTTCTCCCATTTGTTCAGCATATTCCTGAGACTTTCAGGAGGGCGTTAGGAGGCCATGAGAGAAATTAATCCAATACATTCCTGCAAGATCTGTTTCCAAGAAATCATTTATGCAGTGTAGCAAGCAACCCAGTGTCTGTTTTCAACACTCTGACATTTTTCATATGCTTCTTGCTTTTCTTGGTAGTACAGTGCCTAGACTGCACTAGAAGCTCTGAGCAGGCTCTAACAAACAGGTGACCATTTCCCTGTCATAGCTTTCAGCTGCCTCGTAGTGTGACAAGATTAGAATCAAGGCCCTGGAGAGGAGCTTCTCAGTACTATGTTCAGCCCTTGCTTTTTATTTTGAAAAGAAAAACAAGATCCAGGGATTGAAAATGTTGGCATTTTAAAATACACAAAACCTCTACAGAATCTGTCTGGACTGTTAGATTCATTTTCGGTGGAGCCCTAATCCAGAAGAACAGTTAAAGAGTAAAGCTGGCACATTACTTTATC
The DNA here is from genome assembly GCA_013396835.1 of Psilopogon haemacephalus. Taxonomy (NCBI): domain Eukaryota; kingdom Metazoa; phylum Chordata; class Aves; order Piciformes; family Megalaimidae; genus Psilopogon; species Psilopogon haemacephalus. Next base: position 2,105,126 of record VWZI01010423.1, read on the forward strand.
TGAGCTGAGAACTGAATCAATTATATCTAAAATGGGGAGAGAACAAGAACTAATCCAAGTACGTTCTATAAAATTCCCTATGTCATTTCTCAAATATGTTTTCTGCAGCCTGCTGTAGTCTATTTGGACTACGACATGATACAGAGAGTTTACTGGAATTCATCTGGGATAACCTTTCTGCAGTGTTTTGTCTTTCCCTCTCGCAGATAATGCATGCCATCTAGGCTTTGTGTTTTCTCCCCCCTTACAAGATCCACCGAACTAGGCTATAAAACATTTGGCACAGAAAAAATCTTTGCTGTCATTTGAAATTAGGCTTGCTTTTAACCACCAGTAAAATGTATTTAATTTACTTCCAATGGCCAGTGGACAATTTGATCAACTCTAATTTTTAGATAGCTTCATTTTCATGACAGATTTTAATATTCAACGTCAATTAAAATCCACTACTGAGTTCAAAACAATAATCACTACCAGCATCCTGAGAACATTTCTGATCGCATTTGCTTTGGTTAAAAATATGGTCTTTGTTTTCTGCTTACATCTAATTGGCAGGGTTCCTCTAAAGTTTACTCTTGGCCCTGAGACTTGAGAGTGCAGTCAAGCATGTGGCTGAGAGCAGCCCTAATAGGCAGGCTGCATAACCTCACCAGCTAAAGCTCATGGCCTGCGAGGGGGTTGTTCACCAGGGGAAAAACACAGTCCACTGCCGCTCAAGCTAGCATGAACTTTACATACTGCACGCCTTGCTGATTGATTAAAAATGTAGTCATCCTTAAAGGCAAATCACCCAAGGACTTGGAGCACGTCACAAATACAAAGATGGGTTTATGTGGTGTACTTTTATGTAAGACCTTTTGAGGATAAGGACTTTGCAGTCAGCGCAAGTGGGTTGGTGACTCCTGTCAGCTTGGTGGTTGAGGCAGAGTCTCCTGAACCAGTTCGTGTGGAAACCAAACTGCACCTGAGCAAACACTGGAAGTCGGGGAAGGAATTGCTTGCAGTTCACAGCCACAAAAGTTAGAGTGACTTATGCATGTTCCAGTAGGGAAAACTTTCTCTCTTGGCCAATTGTTTGATAAGATACATCAGGAATTAATTTTAGTGTGGCTAGTAAACATGAATTATTGTAAGGCCTGCCTCCTTCTAGCTGGATTTAAAGGTGTATCTGGAGTAAAAATATTAATCAGGCTCTGTCACTTGCTCTGATGCCCTCACTCAACTGGTATAAGATAGCATACAGAAAAGCATTGGTATATATATCCTGTGGATACCAAAAAGATTAAACAGAGCAATGCATGTGACAATCCATGCACTTCTTACAGGAGGCTCAATGGTTTGTAGCAGCAGTTTCAGCTTAGCCTGGAGAGCATCAGGAACAGAAGTGCATGATTAGTGTGCAAAAACACATTCTGGCCAGCTAAATGGCCCCTGAAAGAGTACTCATGCCATTGACAGTCAGATGAAACTACTGGAATGAAAGTCCTTTTTCCAAGCAGATGTGATGCCTACCAGTGTGTGCTACCAGTTGTTTTTTTCACTTAGGGAGAAGATTTCAGTATGGGCACAAATCCTTTCAGGTGTTGCCCATAAAAACTGTGGTGAGGAAAATAAAGGCACAGCAAGTTGTCTTACTGGTCTAGCATACACTCTAAATATTAGGGGAGACCACTCTCTAGTGTCTCACAATGTACTGGGAGTAAGAATTGGATCCAGAAAGGCAATGTTGGCTTATCTCCAGAAAATGTACAACTATATGTTGTACATATCAAACATGAAGTATTTAAACAGACCCCAGCTCTGGTCTATCAAAGTGCCTAGGAAACATGTTTCTTCAACAGAGCCTCTTCTACTTTGGAAGAAGCAAGAAAAATAGTAACAGGCAAGATATATTACAAAATCTGGGCCAGAGTCCAGGAAAAGCACAAGTTTACAAGATCCTCACATTTTTATGTTATGGCCTGTATTGAGGTCAAACCTTGTTAAGGTGCAGGTTTTAATTCCGGGTACTTGAAGAGGGAACAATGTGGGTTCGTTTCTATTTTCTTCCTTTATAATGCGTAACAGGATCTTGTGATATTTGTGGTTTTTTTAAAAGGTTGTGGCTTCTTTTTTATTGCTAGGTTCTATTCTTGTTTTGTCCTTTGGTTTGTGATGTGCCTTACTGAAGCTCTTAGGGCTGAGGATGTGGATCCGTCCTTGAAGGGGAAGGATGCTGAAACTTCACCGGACTTTCTCCAGCATGCTTTTTAACAATCAAAGAAATTCTGTGAAGGTATGAAACTTCTGGGTCTTTGTTCATTTAAAACAGGTTTGCTTTTGTTGTATCTCATAACCCTACCAGTTTTCCAGTCCTCCAGAGTCTCACTGTAACAATGAGATAAAACATGAGCTGCCATTGTCTGCAAAGAAGGTACCGGGGAAAATATTCTTTTAATAATAGTCATAAAGTAAAAAAAAAACCTGAAAATGTATCATTCTTTTGTATATGATAGTGACGTCCCTGAATGATTTTGGTTGGATAAGGAAAAATCCCTCTTGTTCATGTCTTCTACCCACAGTAAGGGAGTGTGTAGCCAGAGGATTGCTCTGCTCCAGGTACCCCTATTACAAGAGGGATGTGGATGTGCTGGAGTGTGTCCAGAGAAAGGCCACGAGGATGCTCAGAGGGCTGGACCATCTCTCCTGTGAGTACAGACTGAAAGAGTTGGGGCTGTTCAGTTTGGAGAAGAGAAGGCTCCCAGGTGACCTTCTTGTGGCCTTACAGGATCTGAAGGGGGCCTACAAAAAAAGCTGGGGAGGGACTTTCTTTAGGCTATCAGGTAGTGACAGGACTAGGGGGAATGGAGCATAGCTGGGGATGGGGAGATTCAGACTGGATGTGAGGAGGAAGTTCTTCACCATGAGAGTGGTGAGGCCCTGGAATGGGTTGCCCAGGGGGATGGTTGGGGCCACATCCCTGGAGGTGTTTAAGGCCAGGCTGGATGAGGCTGTGGGCAGCCTGATCTAGGGCAGGGTGTCCCTGGGCATGGCAGGGGGCTTGGAACTAGATGATCCTTATGGTCCCTTCCAACCCTGACTGATTCTATGATTCTATGAAATTAGCATTGGCTCTGGTTGGTTCACTGCTTTCCTATCCCTCTCTTGAGTTCCTTTGAGGGATAACTCTGAACCAGGACTGAAGGTCTGTCAGGGCAGTTGGTCCTGCCTTACAAGTTTGTAGCAGGTAAGTTATAGTATGTATATTGATCTTGCTGTGTAGACATTGATGTAAATCCTTTTCATTCATACCTCTGCATGCCATAATTAATCCTACACACCCATTCTTTTTAACACTGTGTATGGATCCATGCCAATGTCACTTTATGATGTCTTGTTCGGGTTTACCTTACTTTCTATTTGCTTTAGAATGCACTGCCCCAGTAGCGGTGCTTTTAAGAGAGGTAAGGTATGGTGAAGATTGATCATTTTCTAGACAGTCAGCTACACAGCATAACACTGATGCTGCTTTCATGTTTTCCATGAGTTACTGACAAAGTCAGTGTCACTTTTATGAAATCACAGAATGGTTTGGGTTGGAAGGGACCTTTAAAGGACATCCAGTCCAGCCCCTCTGCAGTGAGGAGGGAGATGTCAACTAGATCAAGTAAGGTAACATAAAGAAGGTAACACAAGTGGCTGCTCTGTTATTGTGCCTGTCCATTGCATAGACTTTGTCAGCAGTTACTGTTTGAACACTTACAGGTATTGACAGTCTGACAGATGGATAACACATTACACCTACCATGTATGTGCTGGGCAGGTGCCCCTGTGTCCATCCTGAGCTTATCCCACCTGCTGTCTATGTGGGCTGTCTGCTGGCTCAATGCAATTGCACTGGGCTGACTTGCCATGGGTAGTGCTGTGGTGTGCTCCTTGGTGTGTTCAGCCTAGCTGGACATCTGCAGCCTAATTCAAAGCATGTTACTGCCCTTGCTTGGACCTCTCTGTGGGGCAGCCAGCAAGCCTATGCAAATTTTCCAGTGCTTCTTTTCAGACTTCCAGACAGGTAAAAAAAGGACATGTCTGGTAAAACTGTCCCCTAGAGTAGTCTTCTGCAGCCTGTCAGTTCTGCTAGATAAATTCACTATTTAAGGAGTCTTCTTCTGTGCAGTTCTGGAGCGCCAGAAAACTGGTCTGGCTTCTATGCGTCTCCTCTCCTGCAAGGAAGAACAACAGAAGGAGCAAACCTAACAGAAAATGGTTTGTCTCATAATCCCTGGTGACTGGAGTAGCCCTGCAACCTTGTGAGAGACACCGTAATTTGTAGTGAAAGCTGAAGTGGTGCAGAAGAGCCAGGCCTTAGGTTTCAGCCCTGGGCACTTTCCAGGGTGCACTATGTGCATTTATGCAGAGACCTCACCAGTTCCATGTTGTTTGCTGGCCTGTTCTTAAGTGGTAGCCGCTAATCTCAGTCTCTCTCACTGAGAAACTGCCTCATATAAAAGCTTGCTTCATATACAATGAAAAATAAGGGCTTTATTTCTTCCTGCTAGAGAATGTGTGGGTAGGAAAACATCCAATCTGTCAAACTCTTCGTGACTAATAAATATTAACTGCTTCTAGTCTTCTAATTATCTCAATTTTAAAAAAATCTGTGGCCAACCACTTAAATATTTAACCATCTGCCAAAAAGCACTCTTGGAGGTTTATTCTACAACATAGAGGCAATGTTGTTGAAAATGGAAATCTTTAATACAGCGTCTAGATGATTATGACATCAGGGTTTTGGTTTTTTTTCCCTTAGGTTGATAAAGATAGCACATTAAATGTTGTCAGGATCCTCCACATAATGACATCCCCTGGTCTCCTCTAAACATTCCTTTACCTGAACGTGCCTGTAGATCAAATTGGCACAGAAAGGTTGAAAAACTCCCTGCCTTAGAATATCCAACAGTTTGTTAACCTGCGTTGAACAAAATGGAGTCAGCCACATGATAGGCCCATTCCCTTTTCTGTCTGATACTATAACTGAACACAGTAGGATGCATGAAGAACAGGAATAATGATACTCATTTTCAATTTAAGCTTAGCAAAGCAGGTATATACCAGCTGGGCTCCCAGCTCATGGTCCCCTCACTTTCACTTTCTTTTGCATTCTTTGCTTCTCTTGATCTGGCAATGTCTGTAAGACTGATGCCTTGAGGGGGTAAAAAAGGCAGGGAGAGAGAGACTTTGAAATTCTAGGCAGCAAGCAGGAACAATCCAGACAGCAGGTGATATTTCAAAGCTTCAGGTCAAGATGAGTCATCAAACCCTGAGGCCTTATATCCTCAGAAGTCTTCTGAATTCCGGAAGCTCACTGACCTCTTTAAAAGCAATAATGAATAATCAATACTGTATTTGATCCCTTGCACGAAGGTATATTACAACAAATGGCAAAAGATCTTTTGAAAGGAAGAATAACATTTTGATCTTACGTTGTAAAATTGCCATGCTCAAGATTAGCTCCTGGCTCATACCCTTAATTATGTAACAGAATCTAGCTGGACTACAAAGCACTCTTGCAGTAAGCCAGGCTCCTCCGTCAATAAAGGGTCTGATTGGAAACATTTAGACTCTGAGATTTTCTGACACAAAATGATGTTTCTGAGGAGGATCCTGCATAGCATCATTTTTTATGATGTTCTGCTTAGGACAGAGTAACCAAAACAAGCCAGTTCTCAGAACAAAAGGCAGTAATGGGGCGGGGGGAGACTGGGGAGAGATGGAGCAGATTTCAGGGCCAACTTTCACCAATGCATGAAGAAAATGCCATGCAGTGAGATCTTCCAAAAGGCTATAGAAGTGACCTGTGTAAGATCAAGCTTAACTTTCCTCCTTTCTCCTCATTCTTTTCCACTAGTTTTATTTTCCTTCCATTGTTATATGAGAACGGTCTTATGAAACACAAAGGGTGAATAGCATCAGCTCGAGCTGTTACCTCACTAGTCAGGGAATGTAAAGATGTCTTTTGGCTGTGGAATAAGCTGTGTTGTGTTACAGTTTACCTGAGCACACAAGGCCTCATGAAACTGCATTTTCTATCCAACCAAGGCAAGGAGCTTTGCTGAATTCAGAAAGAAGTCCTGGAGAAGGGAGCATTTCAAGATGCTGGACTAATATCTAATTTCCTCTTTCTTTTTTCTTGTTGAGGTTTGCTTGTTTGTTTCTTTGTTGTTTGTTTTGGTTCATTTGGTTTTGGTGAAACCTCTAAAATGCTTGTTTTATAAGTTACAGCCCCAGTATGCCTGCGACACTGGCTAATGTTTCAGTCAGCATCAGAATTACATGTCAGACTTGCATGCCTATTTTATCTTCTGGTCTGAGATATGCACATATTTATTGGTTTATATAACAGTAGTCTCTTGTACATAAAGAGTCAGAGCAGTTCCACTTCCCATCATTTTTGGCTAAGGACAAGGTCTGAATGATGCTTCACAAGCAGTGACTTCACAGGTTCTTTGCATAGAGAGTCTTACTTTAATTGTCTTTAATACGACTAACAATTCTGTGCTCTCTTTATGAAGTACAGCAATTGCTTGCAGGTGATATTATTTTGTATTCATTGTGCTTGGCACTGACTAATTGAAAATGTGAATGTGTTGTTGCAGCTCTTACAGACATTCCTAAGTTGAGATCAAGAGAGAAGGGTCATTTAAGCTGATCAGAGATCTACCAGTTTTTAATGCTTATGGGGTGGAAGGGCTGACACCAGTTCTGATGCAGTCCTGTTAAATCAGGCTTCAAGCATACTTTGCTTTCTTAGCCCTGCTCTCCTTTGAATGAGTTTTGCATATTGCTATTAAAAGCAAATATGTATGGAGGGAGGTGCTACATGCTAACAGCTTATAGCACATAAACAAGTCCTAATTCTGGACCAAAACTTCTTGGAGTGGGTGGAGGTGTGTACAATATTTCACTGAGTTGCTATCCCAGCACTGTCAGCTTGAACCTATTTGTCTTTTTCAGCTCCCATTCAGAGACAAAGACTTTGTAGCTATCGCCACTCTTCACTGGTTGTATGGTGATCTGAGCTTCACTTCAGCCCTGCTCTTTGCAGTCACCCGATTCCAAAGTGGTGCTTTCTCTCCATGCTCATCTTCTGTGAGTATCCCACTTCAATGGGATCTTCCAAAAGGCTATGTCCCTGAACAATAAGCATGCAAAAAGAAAACATCATGATCTTAGAATTCTGACAGAAGAAGAAAGGAATGTGAAAGATAGCTTATATCTGAGCTGCAATACTTCATAATCAAGTGCTGGTTTTCTCCTCTTTCTGGATGTGCTAGTTTTTTTCTTGCTTTTCAGCAAATTCTCCTGTTTATTGTTGAGCTTTGTGTGTCTAGATACATCTGTATGTATGTGTGTGTGTGTGCGCGCATATATATATAGAGAGAGAGATACATGCCACCATTTCAGGTAAATTTATAGTACTCATTGATAGATACAGCAATAAAAGGAGGGTAATTACTACATAAAGGAACAGAGTCCTTATTGTTTCTATAAGGCAACAATAAAGAAGCTTATACTGTCTTTTTATTTCATACAAAAGTCCATGACTGTGCATCTAATAACCTCATGAAAGTTGGGACACCAAAGTGATGGAATGCATTGACAATGAATGCAGCCCTCTTTCAGCTGGTGATGGATTTTCTGTAGATGGTATCAGCAGGCACAGCAGAAATGAGATGCAGTGTATTCCTTCTCTGGAAGGCAGCTGTGGCTTCTGAATTCTGTACCTGGAATTTTTCACTCTCTTTTGCTTGTTTTGCTAGTCTGGCGATGCTATCAACTTCAGGTGAGCTTTTGTCTGGTTTGGGTTGGGTTTGGTTTTTTTTTAATTTCACTTCCCCTCTCTCCATTTTCCTTCTGTCCCGCCCAAACCCCAGCATTTCCTTTCATGCTTTGGCTGAATGCAAATGAAACTTTCTGACTGCCAAGAGCAAACCTATAAATAAGCATAACCAAAGCAAAGCTTCATTTACATGTTAAACAAAACCTCGGGTCTAGCCCTAGCTCAGTCATGCCCTCTGGGGTTGTCAAGTTGGTAGCAGTGTGCTAGTTTTCCTGCATATGGCCACCACAGTGACAGCAGTCTGGTACAGAAACATCCAGGAAGGTTTCAGTTAGTGGAAATATTGGTAGCAATCAAGTTACAGCAACTCAGTGCTCAGCACACGCTAATTAGCTGCTCCATTTCATGTAGGTGTGCTGAGCTCCGTGTTGATGGCAACTACTGTTGCCTCCCAGATAGTCTAGCCTGGGGTAGGTACTAGCCTGTACGACACTGCAGCTGCCATAGTACTGCAATTTAGATGTGACTTCAAGTACTGTCAGCAGGCTTGTAGAGCCTTGCTGTTCTCCCATCTCCTGGGGGGATCAGTGAAAAGGAGGCAAGGTCACAAAGCGGGACCATTTTGGCCAGTGACCAGGGAGGATGTATACTGAAGTCCTTTTCAAGCCAGCTTGCTCATAGGGCCTGTTTAAAATCTCTGTGAGTTCACACTTAAAGATTCAGTTATGATTAAGACCTTCATCTACTGTCTATTAAAGACTTCCATTGACTAGATGGACTACTGGATGTGTCTGAAAAGCTAGAGTCTGCAAGAAAACAGCACTTTCCATGGATGATACCTTTGATTTCTTATTCGTGTCCTAAATCACTACTCAGCCATATGAAGCCACATGGTTCTGCCTGCTTTGAAGGACTCTTTCCAAGATACAGCCTTTCCCCAAACCATCAAAGCCCATATTCAGCTTCTCTCCTACTTTGCCTGGTCACCTCTCTAAAAATCATATTTTGACTAAAAAATATTTGCAAACAATGTCCTAAAGGCGAGAGTGTTCAGTAAACAAAAACACATTTTGTAAGAAAAGAGTTGAAAGAATTTTAAGGAGTAAACCAGAGTCCATTCCCAGCCTTCACATTTTGAAAATATTGATGAAATTAGTTTTTCACTGTTTTACCAGCACTACTTCCAAGCTTCCTTCCCACGCTGTTGTGCAAGTTAGTCGCAGAGTACTCAGGGGATACAAATCTTCACCAAGCCTGATTCTTGCTTTCTCTGACAAATGCTCACGCTGTGAAAGAAGAGGCATTTGGATGCCCTGGGTTGAGTAGGCTGTCAGACGTTCCCAGGGAAGTTGCCATGAAAAGAAGCTTCTTCAAAACTTTGTTTAAAGTGAGGGCTGTAAATCAAGGCCTTGGTGCTCTCATTAGAGAGGGGAGGAACCATTTAAAGTCAGGAAGCTGCAGTATAGGAAAGTCATGAAATTGAAATGAACGCATCTTTTGCCAGCTGGTTTCACACCCCCAGTTGGCAATCCACAAAGGTTTAGAGGGGGAATTAAATCCATTTTTCAGCAGAAATAACTATTTTTGTGATTATCATATAGATTCCATGAGCTACACTTTGGTCCTATCAAGACAGGCAGGCAGCTGCATGAGAGGTGGAAAGAGAGAAAATGATTGAGATGAAATCACCACCAACAGCTATTGCAGGCAGGAAGGCAGCGTTGGATCCCAGCCACAATACTTCTGCAGCTTGTTTTGAATGGGCCTGATGGGATGCCATAATGTAACCTACACTGAACAAGGTATGTGGAAAGCTGTCTGACGTGGGACTCTATTTCAAAGACAAAATACAGATTCCTTCCAGGCTTTAATTGCTTTTATTTTACTTGCTATGCTCTTGGGGCTAAGACTGCCTTCAATAAAATGAGATTAAAAAAGTAGAGTGAAATAACACTCTAAACCAGAGTCAAACGAGAAAAGCTTGGAGGAGAAAGGTTTTTTTCTGTGTCAGCCTTTAAAACCAGTTGAGAGGCCTGAAAGAACCGGATGAGTGAAGATTCTTACCGCTGTGTGGGGTACAGCTCAGTTCTTATTTGTTTGTTTCAAAAAAATCACTGGCCGCCTGTGCCCATTCAGTGTTATTAGGGTGGAAGTGATTTTGGTCAGGAGATCACCGCCGCACTTCAGAACTGATGATTCAGCTCCCACCTTTATCAGCTCTGGGCACAATCTTAACCCTCCAAGAACAAACGCTGCAACTGAGTTTCCAGCTGCAGAGCGAATCTGTTTTGTGTATCAAAGGTCAGGATCAAGTCCTCAGCTGTGAACTGCAGGAGCATAAATACTTTCTGGCAATTGGACTTTTGTTGTCTGGTGTTATCTTCCTGGCCAGCAATTGTGGTGCCTGCTGTTTCCGATAGCAAGTTCCCCGTCCCCTTTTGGATTACTGGAAATTCATCCCTGTGCAAAGAGCACATGTATCTCTTGAAGTTCCAATTTATGTCCTGTTGTGATTTTTTTTAAAGAAATGCCTGGGAGCCTTGTAGGGACTCAGCCCTGGGATGAACTAAAGATTAGTTCCTATTTACTGCAGGGTACCACAAAGTATTGTAGCCAAACATCCCCAGCAGAAAAATCAGAAAACTGCTAACAGTAGCACTCAGCTGCCTCTCTGCTGGTATGGCTAGAGTGCTCAGGGTGGCTCTGGATGTGCACACAGATGAAAGCATCATAAGGTTCACACAGGCACACTTCTTAAGCTTGTCAAGGTCCCTCTGAATTACATCCTCAGGCATGTCAGCTGCACCAACCAGCTTTGTGTCACCTGCAAACCTGCTGAGTGTGCAAACTCACTATACTATTGATGGAGATACCAAACAGCACAGGCCCCAGTATGGATCCTCAAGGGACACCACTTGTCATAAATTTCCATCTGGAGAGCAAGCTCTTGTCCACTACCCTCTGCCTGCAGCTGTCCAACCAATTCCTTAACCATCCAACTGTCCACCCATCAAATCCATATCCCTCCAATTTAGAGAAGGATGTTGTAGAGGACTGAGTTAGAGACCTTACAGAAGTCTAGACAAATAACATCCATAGGTCTTTCCTTGTCCCCTGATACAGTCACTTCATTACAGAAGGCCACTGTGTTGTCAGGCAGGATGTGCCCTTGGTGAAGCCATGCTGGCTGTCTTGACTCACCTCCCTGTTGTCCATGTGACTCGGTATAGCTTCTATGGTCTTCCTGGGCACAGAGATGAGGTTGACAGGTTGGTAGTTCCCAGGGCCCTTTCCACCCCTTTTAAAAATGGGTGTAATGTTTCCCTTTTGGGACTTCACCTGACTGCCAGGACTCTTGAAATATCATTCAGAGTGGCTCAGCAACTACATCAGTCAGTTCTCTCAGGACGCTGGAATGCATCTCATCAGGTTCCACAGACTTTTGTATGTTCAGGTTCTTCAGGTGATCACAAACTTGATCTTCACGGAATCTCAGAATTCATTGTTTTGGAAGGCACCCTCAAAGGTCATCTTGTCCACTTCCCCTGCAGTGAGCAGGGACATCTCCAACTAGATCAGGTTGATGAGAGCATGTCATTTCTTGAAGGCTTGCTAAGGGGAATGCCTTGTACCACCCTGTTCCTCAAAAGATCTCACTTGTGAATATTCATTCTGTCATGAAGTAGAAATATAAATGGACAGGTCATGGTTTTGCAGACTGCATTTAGAGATTTTTTTTTTTTTTTTTTTTTTTAATCCTGTCTAGAAGACTCCAATGGTATATCCAGGAACAGTGAAGAGAAATATCCACAGCCTCTCATTTTTGGCTTGCCAGTTATTGAGTACCATAGGGAAACTGCAGACTGGTAGTACACAACCTTTTCAGAACTTGTGTCATTCTGACAACTTTCCAGGACCAAGGGGGGCAGACTTAATCTGCATGCAGATTAACATAAATTTACATGGGAACTGAATCAGCGATGAATGTGTGCAGTTGTTATTATTGTGTATTTACAATAAACTTCACTGTAAGTGTTGACAGCCCTTCACAAAACAGAGAGAAAAGACAAAACTTTTTCTTTTTTTTTTGAGAGTCAAAGAGTAAATGAAGCACCATTTTGCTGAAAAGGATTCCTGATGTCTTCCCAAAAGTCTGATATGGCCATAGGCATGGAGGAATGCAGCTTTCAGACTGTCAGATGGCAACTGCGTTTGCATGAATAGCAAAACAAATGTGATCTTCCACAGAGAGAAACATGCTGTGGTCTGTGGTTGGAGGGACTCCTGATTCTTTCTTTCAGGGATGGAGATAAGGATTCTGGAATTTCCATACCCTCCTCCAAAACACCATCTCAACGCCTACTTTTCCACTGATCCATATGAGTTTCACCTCTCTCAGACCTGTACTGCAAGAGGAAAAATTTCAGTAATCATATGTTTCTGTCTACTTGCTGATTAACAGGTTTATGAGTCAGATGTGAGTTCTGATCCTTTACTGGAAGAGGGGTTGCAAATACTGCTGCAGATTTGAGAGTGAGATGTAAAATTTACTATCTCCTGGTAAAGGAAAATCAGTGGTGCACATTACATGTATAACTCTTTCATGCTATTTTATTTCAAAAGAAAGCACCTCCTCTGAAAAGAACTTTAAATAGATGTGCTTTTGATGGGAAGCAGAGGGGGAATTTTTTTTTTTTTTTTTTTTTAATTAACCAGCAATGGGCATTGACATTTAATAAAATGGCCTGTAGCATCCCTGGCCATAGAAGATCCTGGGAAAAACTCCAAACTGCCAACACAATTGCTGGATAAACCCGTGTAAGGGATCTGGAGGGCACTGCCAGAAGAAATATCCCCTTTAACTTTCATCCATGGTGATGCTGTGCATTCATTACCAAAGAGGTGGAAGAGCAGCATGATGTGCTCTGAATAAATTGTTCAATATACTTGTTTAGATCTTGTAGTTAACTCTTATTTAGACCATTATACTCAATCCCTTTTCTCTTGAGAAACTGCAGGAAAAAATACAGAGAAGGATGCATGTATCTAGCACATATGTCTCTGTACTATGTGTCTGAGGGTCATGTTCAGGATATGGGGGAGACTCAGAGTTGAATGTGGCAGCTCAGCTCTTTTTTAGAAATAAGCTGCTCCCAACACTGGTTTGACAGTCAGATGTGGGACAGGTATAGACCAGAGTAAGCCCCTGCAGCCTTTGCAGCAAATGCACCGCTATGGGAGCCCGGAATTGCCAAGAACATCTATTGGCAGGTCTGACCTCCTTCAGGACCTTGGGGATGAAAGAAAAGTGGCTGTAAGTTTGGGCTCACTGTCCCAAGCATTTTACTGTGGCAGCTTAGCTAGTCACCCTGCATCACCTATTGTTCATGGGTGAACTTTTAGCCTCAGAATCACAGAACCTTTGAGGCTGGAAGGGACCTCCAGAAATCATCGAGTCCAACCTCCCTATCAAGGCAGAATCCCCTAGGCTAGTTCACTAAGGAATGCATCCAGAGAAGGAGACTCCACAACCTCTCTGGACAGCCTGTTCCAGTGCTCTGTCACCCTCACTGTAAAGAAGTTTCTCCTGCTGCTGAGGTGAAACCTTCAGTGTTCCAATTTGTAGTCATTACTCCTTGTCTTATTGCTGCTGACTACCAAAAAGAGATTGTCTCCATCCACTTGAACCCCACACCTCAGATATTTGTACACATTGATCAGATCTCCTCTCAGTCTCTCTTCGTAGGGGAGATGCTCAAGTTCCCCAGTCATCCTTGTGGCTCTCTGTTGGACTCTCTCCAGCAGGTCTCTGTTTCTCTTGAACTGTGGAGCCCAAAACTGGACACAGTATTCCAGGTATGAAGTAATCTATCCTAATCTTTCTTTGACTTAAAGTTATCTTCATGAGCCTAGGTCTGAAGAGGAGAGAGGAAAATGGCATTTTTAGATACTTCTCTGGTGGCCACAACCTAGGCTGTAACCACACACAGAGGAGCAAGATGTTGATGCAGTTGCACATGACTCTTTCTCAAGTTCATCTGGACTGCTTGGTTCAGAAGCTCATCTTTCACACCATGAGTCACTTGACTATTAGTATTCTAAAGCAAGAGAATGAGACAATCTTTCTGCAAGTCTTGGGACAATTATTTGCCATCCTAAAGCATGTACATGCTTTATGTCTGAACAAAAGCAAACAAACAAAAAAAAAANAACCATCTCATTATTTTGCTTACAAACAATCTCATAAATTATTCAGCCAGTTCCAGTTCCAGTTTTGGGTGACTTGTTGACGAGAATCTGGGTCATAAATTGATATAGTCTAAATTGGGCCAGTGACAGGGTGGATTATATAAGGACTTTAGCTGCAGAATCCTAGGTCCTGCTGCAGTACTTTTATGGAATATGTGACAAATCCAAGAGACGGGGAAAAGTTTTGGGTTAAAATATATTATAGTCTACTGGTTAAGAGATGGTTTTTTGGGAGAGACAGACTTGGTTCCCTGGTCTAACTTAGACAGAAGAGGGGGCTGAAACTAATCTCCAGCCTCCCAAAGGACAGATCCATCTACCAGTAGGTGGGAAGGTGGTCATGTTTCCTCCAGGTGCTTTCTGTGAGACATCGACTTATGAGACAAGTTCTGGGAAAATGAAAGCTTGTGAAAGAGCAGATACAAGCATCGACTTCCTTAAAGCCAGTGTAAGGCATGTCCCCAGCAACCCAAATATGAGGTAGTTCCATTGTGTAATCCTAAGCATCTGTAAACTTCGTTGACTAAATGGTGAGATCTAAATTTGAATTCAGGTGCCTAACTTGGCAGCCTGTAATTCCAGCAATGTTTAGGAGCTTAGGATCATATGCTCTTATGTTTACTATCATCTTTTCAGCTCTTTCCCCAGGCTGCTATTTCAAGCTAACCCCAGTACCCACAGAGGGCTCCGTGACCCATCCGCTGACTGCTGAGCTTGCTATGAGACTAACTGCAACGCTGAGCCTGGTTTCCCCTCCCATCTGGCAGCAAAAACAAGCTGCTGCTGACTGAATGACCACTGATTCTCTTGGAAGCAAAGCTATGTGAACAGCAACCGCCAACTCTGTCACCATTTGTGAGGATTTGTAGCTTGGGCCCTAAGACATCTGGCTGAGATATTTATGCAGTCCTGTACTGCACTCACTGAGGCTCTGCGTTCACATCTGGAGTCTAGACTGAGTGACTCTATGGGCTGGCCTTCAAGTCTCCAAACAGCTCATGTCCCCCTTGTTCTCTCACTTTGTCTTTTTATTGCTTTATTGGTTTATTTATTTGCTGTAGGTGCTTCTGTCTCCTCTCTGCAGACATTCCTGTCATGGCCACTTGAGAGCTTCAATGAATGGCAGTGACTGGAGGCGACCAAGTAAAAGAAGATGAGACAGGTAGGGGGGAAAAAAAGCTGTCTTGTGGTGAGTCTTTAATTATGTGGTTATGATAATGGGAGATGGCTGCTGCTCGATTCTTCAGAGTTTTACAGTTGTGGTTGTGGGAAATGACAGTGCTCAGCCACACGGTTTGCATTCAACACGTGTCAGGGAGCATGAGGTTATAGAAGATGTTAGAGGCGGCCACATGGCTGAGCCAGGCAGGAAGCTGAGCTGGCCACTACCCTGGGTTAGCTCCATCAGCAAACTGCAAGCACAATCTGGGTCATCACAGAGCTGTTCTATCTCAAGTTGGTTGGAGTTGGTCCCCATTCATTGTCCTGCTTTGAGGATGAGAAGCAGGGCAGAAAAGCCTAAATGAGGGACATAGTGGTTAGCATTCTGTAGCCCAAACATAGAGATCTGAGACACTGGCACAGGGCTGGTGGATGAATGACATGTCCTGTGGGAGACACTTGGGGCATCCAAGACAGACAGCCAGGTTTAGGAACTTAATTCCTTCAGTTAGGCATACATTCTGTCTTTGTCCTTAGCTGGGTATAATTTTGAACATGGAATGCTAGAAGCTTTAGCCCCATGCTGGTGTTGCACATTCACGACAGGTCAACTCTTGCTTGATCTGACTGTCCCCAGCAGTACTGGCAGCTGCTGCTGCTGCCTGCACTGGGAGCAAATCTTACAGAATGTTGCCCTCCTTATTCCCATCCTTTTTTGCTTTCTTTCTCTCAGGCTTTTAATCTAATAGTTCCACTCACTCTCCTGACTGTCCCATATTCTCCTTGTAACACTTTTCCTTTATTTTAGGTTTCCTGGTTGCCTAGCAGCCCTGCCAGCTACTGCTGAAGAAATACTGCTAGGGAGTCAAGGGCTAACTATTGCTGACAACAGTGGGGTTATGACCTGGAAATGTAGTGGAGAAACTGAATAGGCTAATAGTGAAAGTGCATGTAGTGTTGAAAAGATGGGTACTATGGATGCTTCTGATTCTGTATGGATATGGATGCAGATAAGCCAGAAGCTACATTAAGAGAATGCCACAAATTCCAGAAATTCAGGCTCTGAAATATGGTTCAATTGACCCTTTAAAGAAGGGTAAAAAAGGATTTCACATATCCTCTGTGCACTCAAGAGTAGCCAGCAAGAGGGTAAAGGCAGTTCTAAGTAAAGGGCCTTAATCAGAGCATATAAAAAGAGTGGAATTATGTTTGAACAACATGTCCAGCTCCCAAGCATTGTCTCTGTTCTGCTATCAGTGGCACCCGTTGTGCAATAACACTTGCACAGAGATATGCCCTGTTTTGCGCATGAAGAATATATTAAAGTAGCCACAGGGCTGCACCAGCCTTGCTTAGAAAAGTCCCCAAGGGCCTGTCTGCCAGCTGCTGGCTGATGTAGAGCTGCTGCTGCTGATAATAGGGTGTATGTGCTGGCTTTGAGCTGAACTAGGCAATCTGGGGCACAGTCAGATGTCTTCAACAAGGATCAAGTTCAAACCTGTTTAAGAAGTTAGTTCCCGTCGGTGGTGATTTAAGCTAAGTAGTTTTGCTGTGTATTGGAAAAGGGCGAGGAATGCTCACACAGTCAGCTACGTCATCTGGGCTGTCACAGTGGTGATTTCAACAGAGCCAGGGGAGTCAGAAAGGCAACAAACAGCTGAGATCTGTGACATCCTAAATCAGGCTGATACAAGCTGCCGAAGGTGTATTTCCATTAGGTGTTTGCCTACTTGTATGTAGCAGGATCATGCTACATACTTCACTCTCGCTTTCCAAGCAACTGAAATCAAGAGGTGCCTAGATATAGATTGTTGTTCCACACTGGATGTGGCTGTAGTTGGTTGAGCATTGCTGATCCCTTCAGGAGCTCAACTGCAGCAGACAAAATGTCAGTGTGAACGAGGCTAGAGAACACAGATTTTTTTTTTTTTCCTGTGGAGATTGATCTACTGCCATTGGAGAGCAAAGATAAATTCCTCCACTCTACAAAATGCTCTCACAGGAGAAGAAATTAAAAAAATGATCACCACAAGTCTCAAGGAACATAAATACACTAATAATTAGGCAAAAGAGCATTGTGCATGACATCTGTGTTAATGTCACCCTAATTTATCATCAGCCACGTTACTTCTAGTCATACCCCACATGTTCTAAGCAGGATATATTTTTGTGTGAATAGTGTTTCACACCACTCAGTATCACAGAGGTTGGTTATGCTGTTTTCCAGGCTTGGGAGCCATAGTTGGCCTTGTATCAGAACACTCATATTGTGAAGTTGCTGAGCATAGCTCCTCTGTGTTTCCCAAAATTATTCCATTCCTTCATCAGAAGAGCATGCACTGCACAGCAGGAAACACAACTGAAGATCTTCTTAGTGATTATTGCCTCCTGGAAGTATTAATGCTGGATTCATGCCGATGAAGAAACTGAGTTCTGGAGCAGCGGTTCAGCAGTAACTATTCAACTTTCTGAGAGATGCCCAATGAGGGCATCTTCAAGAAGATCCACAGAAGTATTTAAGCCCTAGAAAGGCCCCATAGCAGGCTGTATCAACATGAGTTTAGACATACGATGAGGAAGGAAGGAAGGAAGGAAGGAAGGAAGGAAGGAAGGAAG